>CAVLJG010000008.1:73393937-73983346 GCA_963669975.1 Acanthoscelides obtectus | reverse complement strand
CCGACGTAATCGCCTTGAGTGGTGCGGACAACGGTCACTCTGGGATCAGGATGGAACAGTATTGTCTTTAGTGACGAGTCTCGATTTTGTTTAGGCATGCACGATGGTCGTGCCAGGGTTAGAAGGCGACGTGGTGAAAGGAGGAATCCACAGTTTTTTGTTGAAAGACATGTTCATCACACTGTTGGAGTTATGGTTTGGGGTGCTATAGCTTATGGTTCCAGGTCACCTTTAATCTTCATCAGAGGTAACATGAACGCGCAGCGTTATATCCACGAAGTTCTAGAACCCCATCTTTTACCCTATCTTGACACCCTGGCAGATCAAACTTTCCAACAAGATAATGCCCGACCACATGTTGCAAGAGTCACAATAGACTTCTGCCAACATAATGATGTCACATTGTTACCATGGCCACCAAGATGTCCCGACTTATCCCCAATTGAGCACGTGTGGGATATGATGGGTAGGAGATTGCTCAATTTGCAACGTCCTCCTCAGACTCTAGAAGCACTTCGAGAGGAGTTGGAGGCCTGGAATGAGATACCACAGGAGGACATTGACCACCTGATCAGAAGCATGCCTAGGCGCGTTGGAGAATGCATAGCACATCAGGGTGCATCCACACATTATTAAAGGTCAAAGGACTTTAAAGCAGTGCAATCATTTTGAAATTTTGATCATTTACTTATTATGCTTCATTAAGTTGTTATACAAAATTTTATTAAAATAAAACCATTTAAACTGGGTGTTCGGATTTATATGTCACTTAGTATATGTATACACAATTTCGGAAAAAAAAATTTTCTTCGCAACAAAAGGTGATATACACATCCGCTTTGCTAACGTGTGTTTTTCGAATATCGTAGGGACTTTGTTCAATTATTTACAAATAAGAAATGTTTGAATTTGTTTAGAAGAAAAAACCTAACCCCTTCGCTCTTCGCATAAAAAATAACATCATAACATCTTTCGGAGAGACTTGTGATTGTCGGCAAGGTAAACTCGTGTATGGTGCTATACGAGGGTGGTCCCAGAAGTACCCGGCCTGACCTAGAGATGGCGATAGTTGTTTGAAATTAGCAACAAGTGCCAAACCTGCATTTTGCCTCGGTTTTCGGCCATAACTTTTTTGCTAATAGTAGGATCTTTTTATGTGTGGTCTCCTTCTTCATATTGAAGAGCGTTTTCGTTCCTGCCAACACTTTCGATTGAGTCCCAAAAAACGCGTTTTCTCATTCTCGTCGAATAAAAAGTTTTTCCACAAAAATTGGTGTACCCATTGTATGCGTCCATGAACAACCAGAGTTTACAATTATTTCTAAGAAATTTGCTAATATGACTAATAGCCATTCTACGCCTTTTAATAAACACAGAATCGAATCCATTCAAACAGCGGAATTTTCAGTAAAACAATGCCAACAAAACGCAAACTACGGTGAATGCGAATACGGCGATGAGGCGGTGTACTTTGATAGGAACGACTTTGTGAAATTCGCGCCGTCAGTGCAGACCTCTTGCTGCCATCAAGAATCAGAAGAAAAACGTTGCTACCTCACGGTGAATGGCAAGGAAGAGTTGCCGTCAGTGCACGGGGTCAAGTACTGTCTGTCAGAGACAGAAAAACACGTACGGCACTCATCGCTCAGAAGCAAGGTGGTACTGTCCAGGGATAAGGTGAAGTTCTGCAAAGGGATCAACGGAAATGTGAATCCAGTGACTATAAAAAATGTCTCGGCATATTGTACGTTACCTAAAAACCCGAGGAAAGTGGGCGAAAATCATCAGCACCACACGAGGCACGCAAATCCGCCCAAAGGGTTACCCCTGATGGAACGCATATCTATTATTGGTGTGACTTGAAAAAAGAAAATGGTAAGAACTTGGCAGTACTTTAACAATTATTTAACAAAGACTGCGATATATGATAATAGTGACGTAGTTACTAACACTTTATAAATTGGTATTTAGGTATCATGTTGAGGTGGGTCTCAATGCAAATGAGTGTATCAGGCGATATAGAGCGAATGCTATCACTATTGGAACGTTTGGGTTCATTTATGCACACGACTTGCGTTGCGCGTTGATGTTCAATAAAAAGGCGTCCATTTGCAGAAAGGGGTACATAGATAGATATTTATTGAGCCAGATAATGTACAATGACATTTTTGGTTTCTCCAATATTGTCGAGTAATACTTTCGCGTGGTTGAATAATTCTACAGTATAGTATTTCTGATCCTAACTGAAATTGATGAAATCGTTTTGCAGTCGAATCTGTTATTAAATACCGTACATGAAAAATACCGTTTGTATGCAGTCCGAGTCATAGGAAGTTGAAGGACAGCTGGAACCACCTGTTGACGATAGTACACTTCTAAATTAAATATATTAAATGTTATACTAAGTGACATATAAATCCGAACACCCAGTTTAAATGGTTTTATTTTAATAAAAGTTTGTGAATGTATTTATCTTACTGTAAATAACAAGTGAAAAAATTTTCAGCCTATCAGTTGGACATTCCGTTTTTATACTCTTTTTTTTAATTCACTAACGCTCTAAAAATGAATATTTCAGCCACAGTAAAGAATCAACGTTGGCGGATTTTGGTTCTTGACATCCTTTACGATCGGTTACGATGCCTAGAGTACGGAGACCTGTACGATTTCGTCAACTTAGTGAGTTTGATAGGGGCCGTATAGTGGGACTTCGGGAAGCTGGACTTTCTTTTCGGGCAATTGCAGTTAGAGTGCAAAGAAGTGTAGACACTGTGGTTAGGTGTTGTCAGGCGTGGCTTCGAGAAGGCCGTACGCAAAGAGCAAGGGGCACTGGACGCCGCCGTAGAACAACAGACCGTGAAGATCGCCGCCTAAGATTATTGGCCTTAAGGGACCGTTTCTCCACTACCAGGTCCATTGCAAATGAATGGTTTGCAGAACACGGAAGACCTATTGGCATGCGAAGTGTTTACCGACGAAGAGAAGTTTTGGCTTGTTTTCATACCGGCCACACTGGGTCCTCCCTTTAACTCGAGAACACCGACGTAATCGCCTTGAGTGGTGGAGACAACGGTCACTCTGGGATCAGGAATGGAACAGTATTGTCGTTAGTGGCGAGTCTCGATTTTGTTTAGGCATGCACAATGGTCGTGCCAGGGTTAGAAGGCGACGTGGTGAAAGGAGGAATCCACAGTTTTTTGTTGAAAGACATGTTCATCACACCGTTGGAGTTATGGTTTGGGGTGCTATAGCTTATGGTTCCAGGTCACCTTTAATCTTCATCAGAGGTAACATGAACGCGCAGCGTTATATCCACGAAGTTTTAGAACCCCATCTTTTACCCTATCTTGACACCTTGGCAGATCCAACTTTCCAACAAGATAATGCCCGACCAGATGTTGCAAGAGTCACAATAGACTTCTTTCAACATAATGATGTCACATTGTTACCATGGCCACCAAGATCTCCCGACTTATCCCCAATTGAGCACGTGTGGGATATGATGGGTAGGAGATTGCTCAATTTGCAACGTCCTCCTCAGACTCTAGAAGCACTTCAAGAGGAGTTGGTGGTTGCCTGGAATGAGATACCACAGGAGGACATTGACCACCTGATCAGAAGCATGCCTAGGCGCGTTGGAGGATGCGTAGCACATCAGGGTGCATCCACACATTATTAAAGGTCAAAGGGCTTTAAAGCAGTGCAATCAATTTGAAATTTTTATCATTTACTTATTATGCTTCCTTAAGTACTTATACAAAATTTTATTAAAATAAAACCATTTAAACTGGGTGTTCGGATTTATATGTCACTTAGTATATATACAAGTGAGCCAGTATTTGAAATGTGGGAATAGCTTGTAACATATTGATTCTACGTCACACCACTCTCGGTAACAATAAGAGATGTCTCCACCACAAAATATATCACATACAGAACAAATCGCATTGAAAGATTTACACATACAGCTTAAGAGTAATTTACACCCAATGTTTGTATTACAAATGTCAGGATAAAACAAATTCTGACACTGAAGACCTAACTTGGGGACGCGAAAATGAATTTTACTTAATATTAAGAGGCAATCAGTTTGATTGTTCGGTACTTTATGGAAAGATCTTATCACCGATATTTCGCGCCTACGTTGTAACGACTCAACTTTAAGGATTCTTAGCACTGCCAAAAGGTTAAAATCTCCCAAATAAAATTATTTAAGTGCCTTACGTTTGCCCTGAATTTTCTATACGTAGTAGACCAGATGACAGATACGTGCTCCAGCTTACTCCCAATAAAAGACAGATACAATGTTGCGATGAAGCAGTGAAGCCGGACCTGTGTTCATCATATGAAGGAGTCGTTATCCAGTGTCAGTCTAACATCGAAAATGGCACCTAAATTCTTATAAATCGAGATTCGCTCATACAGGTTACCATCATTGTTATAGTTATCGTATTATAGAGTATATTCAGATAAGAGATAGACCGGACATAAACAAGTCCACGTGATCATCGAACGCTGTAACATTCGGCAGGGACGTATTAAGAGTCACACTATTTTAGATAGTAGATGCTGCTTTGCGTAACTTTGTAGTAAATTAACACAGTTCGATGTGTATACGATTGGTGATGGATATAGGATCATGTGGGGGTGGGGTAAGAAATATATAATGATGTAAATATACATAAGGGTTTCAAAATTTTCGCTTCGATTTCCAGCTTCGGATGCCGCCTGATGTTTGGTGAAATACAGTCGAATATAATCTCAAAATGGCGTTTAAATTAGCCTAGATTAAAAATAATCGTACATCTCTTAAAATTGCTTTTAGAATATTGATTAGTAGATTTTTTGATTTCTAGGTAAATATGTAACCAAATTAAAACGTTCAAAACGTAAAAAAATGTGCATGGTTGAACATTGTCAGAAAGTAGATTCTTGAATAGGTTTTGCCAAAATGGGTTCAAAAATGTTTCAAAAAATGCTTCAAAATAATTACTTATAACTTACCGAATTTGATGAACGACACTTTTATTGGAAAGATGAGCTTGATGAGCTTTCATCATCGCTACTGCCTGAAGCACCAACGTCAATAATGAATGGCTCGACTTGTTCCTCTAAAATATTGTCCAGTTCCCACATTCTCTTTTCAACTTTGTCTTTCACGTGCTTAATACAGTTTTCCCATTTTTGCGCTGTTATTAATTCTAGTGCTTCTTTGAAAAGTCCTTTGAGGTCACAAAATTATTTAAAAGTTGTATTGTGCTTAGCTATATAATTTTTAACCTCTGCCCATATGAGCTCAATGGGATTGAGCTCGCAATGTATGGAGGTGAACGGAGCACAGTTTTATTTTGACTTGCTGCCATTTCGTCAATGGCGTATTTTTGATATTCCGCCTTGTGATCCTTGACAATTCTTAATAATTGTACTTTGCATTAGCATTGCTTCTTCAAAGTTGATATTTTTCGAGCGGAGCCAATTTTGAACATCAACTTTCCTTGAAGCCGTTGTTGGGACCTTCTCCATTCTTCGACAATGATAAGGCGCACTATCCAACACAATTACTTACTGCGTTTTCCCTCTAAGTTCGGTAAAATTTTGAAAACCACTGTTCAAACGATTCGCCATTCATTTCCTCGTGGTATCTCCAGTTTTCTTAGACTCAAAGCACCACAGACCGTCAACACAAATCCATCCTCACTGCCAATATGGCAGATAATGAGCCTTTTCCCTTTACCTGGAATCGAAGTACTAACTGGTGTAGATTTATTTCAATAAGCGAACCTTTTTCAAATGTTTTCATCACATTCAGCGAAAAATATTGAGACATGAGTATCAGATTGCTATAATTGGGATTATTTAGTCATATTGAAAGAAAGAATATTGAACGTCGTATGATTACTCAGCGCTTCACAATTTAATTTAAAGTTATAAACCTTTAAAAAATGAATGATCAGGAACCTGAAATCGCGCAAATATTAATATTAACAAATTATAACTTTATAAAGCTTAAAGTATGAATTAAAATGATTAGAAATATTAGAAACGGTACACAATATAAAACTTAGTAACTTTTTTTAAGTTTATAATATTCGACATATTTTAAGATTATATTAAAAATTATTGAAATATCGAAAACACATAAAAACATGGCTTAAAAAGTTCTAACAAATGAAAATGACAATAAAACATCCACGCATTTTATCGAAAGTTATAAAAGTTTTGTTACTTGTAATATGTTTTATCTGCCCCCTGGAATTAATGTTTAGAACCTTGTTCCCAAGGTTTGAAAAACATCCGATTGTCGTCTATTACTCGTATTTACCTGCTGGATTTTTTAATCCGGTGGACAATCCATCTAGAAAGGCCCTCCTGGATGAAGTTACAGAATCATCAACCCATACTTTACTTGTAGTGTGTCCTGCGTTTACCCACGTTTCATCAAGGTAATAAATCTTCCTGTTTTGATTTCCATATTTCCCAATTTTTGTTAAATAATCCCTCCTCCATAGCACAATTTCTTCTCTATCCAGTAGTAAACTATTACGACCCCGTTTTTTCCATTTGAAATTTAAATGCTTCAGTAACGCATGGAAAGTTGATCGTTTGAAATTTGGCAACGTTGTATCTCCATTTACCTCCTGCAGTACTTATCTATAGTAGGTATTTCATTCCTAAAGAAGAATTCATGCACTTCCTCCTAATCGCATGCTTATCAGCTTCATCCAATGATTTAACAATACTTTTGCGATATTTACTGGTCATTGGCTCAGAAAAGGTGTGATTTTTTTGTATTGTCTCTTGCGCTCGATCTTATATATATTCAAAATGACCTCTTTCATTTCTGCACTCAGGTGTCTTTTTTAGAGCGTTTCCTAGGTGGACTACAGGAGTTTACAAGTTCATCGGCAGTATCTGTACTACTGGGCATTTTGCGCAAGCAGTTGATAACAATAACAATCAATAACAAGGTATAACAATAACAACGACAAACTCAACAACTTAATAAGATAACAAACGAAAACGTCCAAACAAATATCAAATTGCAATGATGCACACGACATACGTAACACGTCTGAACCTGAATGTGACTCTGCCTTGATACGACTGCTCTGCCGCTCGGCATAGGCATTTAATTGCGAATTGACCAATGAGGGCTAATGTTTTACGTCGAGACGGCGGCGTTAGCGTGAAAATCAGCCGAACCTTTTGTTTACATCCGGTCTATCTCTTATCTGAATATACTGTAGAATGTAGTTTTCTAGTAAATGACATGGACCTTGCGTTTTGGAATAATAATATCAAGTAGATTCCTAGAGCACCATAAGTGGGTACAGTTCACGCAGTTTTGCAACAGAATGATGATATTAATATTGTTAATAACAGGACATTTTTAAATCATCGGCATAAAGTAGATGCATGTATGGCAAAAACAGCGATAAATCATTGGTGAAGATTATGAACAACAAACTGTATTTCAAAAATGTATGACGTTAATGCACTTTCTCAGACCTGATTCTCTTAAAACAAAAGTTCTGAACCTTTGAAAAATTCAACAAGTTCAAGAACATAAATAGTTTATATAGGTACCTATCTACCTATATATCTATCGATCTTGAAATGAGCAAATTACAAAACTGGATCCAGTATTGTTCCGAAAATGTAGACATACTACCAAGCCGCTCAATTTCTCATGTAAAGGGTAAATTACGCACATCGAGTACGTGAGATATCAAAGCATTCAACAGGTAATCCTGATGTTGAACCTGTAAGTGACTGATTTGCCTGTGTAGCCGTATAGCTTTGAATATAGAATTCAGGAATATAAACAAAATCCGCTATTCAAAAACCTGTAAATAACCAGGCCGATAATATCACCGTTAGCTGTAATGTACATCGAGAGGTCTTCGAAGGTTTTTGAAGGTTAGTCGAATGGATAATGAACAATAATGGCGTAGTGTTTAGTGGTCATCTTTGACATTGAGAAGATTTGCACTACATTTTATAACTGTTATGTTACTACTATTCACTAGTCTAGCTAAATCTCCAAATTGTGGTTCCGTATTTTGTAAACATGACCATCAAAAAATACATACAAACTACTGTGATACAATGGAGAATGAGTGATCTTACAGTTCTTTTTACAGATGTTCGCAGGTTCGTACATACAAAAAAATTATCCCCTCTCGACAGGCAAAGCTTACTATTGGAAAAAAGTTGCGCATTCTATAATAATTGCGAACATGCCTATAGGTAGATTTCTTGTATCCAACATAAATCAGGGTGAATGCCCACCTATTTAGGAGATATCAGCAGAATACTCAGACGCATTGTTTGTTCCTAGTTCTAGAAGCAAAAATATTGGTATAAAAAATTGTGAGATGTAGTTACATGCGCTATGTGAACTGATAAAAGTTACAATGATGAATAAGCGATTCTGGACACATGTTACCACTAAAGCTATCAGACACGATTTTGGGAGATTAAATTTTATTAATTAACACCGCAGCCGAAACCGCTCTGGAGGGATTCAACACGTTTTGTCAGGACTCGTCCTTGATTATTTTGATGTTAACATTCCAAATCCTCTTCCTTCTATCTCCTACGTAATAGTTTTTGCGAATGTTTGTGGTCAGTCGACTCTAGAATTTGGTTAATTAGGACTGCCTTGTTCATTAGTGGATATATACTAGCTGACCGGAAAAATACAGTGCTGATTGATACGGAAAGCCCAAACTTCACAAGATGAGCATTATTTCTAAGCAAAGGCTATTTGAATAAACAAAGTGAAAATGATCATCAAAATGATCTGCAAATAAAATGTGAATACTCATCTGTACACCTCTGTCAACCAATCGTTTTGAATTGTTGAACACTATTTTGTAACATAAACTGTGCTCAATGCCATTGGTGTATTCAGAGTGTTCCATAGTTAAAGAACTTAGTGAAATGGTAGATAGTATGGACCAAGGCCTTTTCATATCTGAAAACAGAAAAGTTTTGAATTATTAAGTTTTTAGGGATATTTATTTAAAGGCTCCAAGTATTTAATATCACATATCTTAGACAGTACAGGACCGATTTTGTTGAAGTGTTGCGTAAAACGGTGAAAAAATCCAGGGCCGGACTCGCCTTATTACTTTTTGATTTTTAAGCTTGATAGTGAATTGATATTGAATTGTTAACCTATGTACCAAAAAGCCAATGAATGATGCTGAATACTTCGCAAAATAGGTTGATTTGGCTGATGAGTTATTATTTATTCAAATATCTTATTTTTAGCAGTTTATGTGACATAAAATTCAAAATTTCAAGGGTTGTCAAACTGGTTCCAACAACATTTTACAGAATAATGCATAATTTGAACTAGAGAGAATTTTGAGAACCTAGTCGGGCTCAGTTTTTTTATTGCTATATATCTTGTTGAGTGCAACGACCTGTAAGTTGTACTCTGAATGTATTAGTATTTCGCTGTAAAACAGCAATACGTGTAAAAAATAAGACTGAAAATTAATTTAGTTCTTCAATAATTCTCTTATGATTGCCTTGCCTCAATCCGACCCTGGAGTATTGATTTCGAAAAACATATTTGATCCAATTTCGAGCATTATCTTACGAAATGTGGATAAACCTTGAAATTTTGAGTTTTGTACTACCTAAACTGATAAAAATCAAATATTTGGGTAAATAAATATTTTGTTTAAAAACCAAAAGTTAATCATTGACTTTTTTTACATAGTGGAACATTTCAATATACAGCTTAAAATGTGAAAAAAATCGAGCACGGATCCCGGTTTTTTTAATCTCTGTCTAATTTTACGTTACTCCCAGGTAATTTTGTTATCGTGCCAAATTTCAACAAAGTCAGTTCGATAGTGCCTGAGAAAATGAATTTATAACTTTTTTATTTCCAGAAAACAAAAACAGATTCTTCAAAAAATTCTTGTATTTGAACTGACAAGCACTATTAGCAGTATTGTCCATTCTGAGTCTCCTTTCGGTAGTTCTAATATAACCAACTGATTGAGCTGACTAATCGCGCACAAAAATACACATCTTATTGTGTTTGTATATACAATATCTCACTTGACTTGTCTTATATGTACTTCTTCTTGTTCGAAAACACCATGGGAAGGACAAGGATCAACCGAAATCGGAAGTGCTTCTGCCGACTTGTATCATATCTTATATGACAGCTTTGATGTGGTGTGGTGTGTCTATCTGTTTTGTGGCATGACAATATATCTGTATAATCTTTTGACATGAAGCATGGCCATTTTCTGTGAATATTTTACATTTTAAGATATTATATGATTTATTGTTTGAATGTTGATTGAGGTCGAGACGTTCTTTACGTTCTTAGTGGGAGTGATGGGAGTGAAAGCACGTGAAGTTGACAAATCTAGTGAGATGTCTTGCTGTGTTTTTTCAATAAATTTTGGTCGATCGCCGTGAACATCTGGATTCAAACAATGGCGAATGCAATTTATTTCGACAATGCATATTCTAAGGAGCATGATTGAATTTAATAATTATTCCTCAAGTAAATTAGACAACGACGTGACTTAAAATTAAGTGTGAACAGGGCATTCCTCATTGATGTGCTGAAACTGTAGGATATGATTCCTGAATCAATTTTATGAAGAAAATTTACGTATCTCCGCACCGGCATAATTTTTTGCACTGGGCGCGGAACTTTAAAGAAAACAAGTTTTTATTGACACGCCTTTATTAGCTAGACCTGTACGTATGTAAAGGAATCCTTCAACCTAATTGTCACCAATTTCGAGAAGTTGAAAGTGTTTACAAACATTGAATTTTGGAATTTGGAAAAAACTTGGATTTGAAAATTTGAAAAATAATTAGAATATTAGGAAATTTGGTTATTAATTCGAAGTCTGATATGTGAGAAAAAAATAGAAATTTTGAAAATTTTTTGGAAATTTCGAAATTTGAAAAAGTTTTGGAGTGAATCTAGATTTAAAGTCAAATATAAGATATACCGAAAATCAGGCACCTTTGTTGCCGTCATGAATGAAAAAAATCGAAAAAAAATATAAATAAAAAACTCAAAGACAAGCAAATCGAACAAGGTAGGTATATGATAATATTCAGGTAAAGGAGAGTTTATGCTACTGCAATAGAAAGTCCAACAATCAATTACGACCAATCGATTTGAAACAAGATCAATATAAAATTAAGGCATTAACAAAAAAATCAATATCGCAACAAAAAAATAATTTTAACATTCGATATCAATCCCACCCACGCTTTTTTACTATAACTGTTTTTTTTAATATCTTAATTTTCACATTGGTCTTCCAAACTAATTAGTCATACTTGATTGTTGGACTTTTTACTGCAGTAAAACAAACTATTTTTTACTTTTTAGTCCGATTAGCTACAAAAGCGTGTCTTTTAGTTTTTGCAAAATATAATTCATTATTTTATATCTTCAGAAGTACTTTGAATATTATTTTTATTTTTGGTATGATATAAGAGGGTATAAAATGACATATGTTAGTGTGAAAAATTAATCGTGTCGCTCGGCCAGTGGCGCCCGTGCAAGCCTTTTGATATTTTTTCTACAAAAAAGATTTTTTTAAATAAATATTTTTCCTAGTTAGCTTGACTTTTTCTACATAAAACCCTCTCAAACTGATTTGCCCTCACCGTTTTGTTAAAAACAATAAAACGATAATTAGCATTAAAAATATCAATGATGTACCAATATCTTGTAAAAGATATAACAAAACACGTATACAGGTACACCACTGGTGGCGCAATAGAATAAACCTTTCATACTAAACTAAATCATTTTACATCGTTTCAATCATAAAAGGATTTTTCAAAAAAATATAAAAAATATTTATTACTAAACTAAACTATACTGAACTTCTCATACATTCAACAACCTTGAAAAATTTAAACTATCGCGTACATATGATCACATTAACTTACCCTTATAAAATGATTTAAAGAATCATATACCGCAATACTAGCACGTAATTAAGGAACACCATGTACAGCTATCTATTTTTACAAATTCCAAGATCATTTTCGTATACACAATATTCGTTCGAAACATTTCAGTCTTGTGTTTTGAATAAAAGTGCTAGGCATATGTTCGGAAATGTGCCATGGCGTGCTCCTATATCTATAGCTTAAAGTTTAGATATTTCCAGGAAATTTCACTTCATGTGCTTTAAACTGCATCGAGCTTTACAGTCGACCTGCCAGTTTTGTAACAAATGGTGTGAGTTTTTGTTTCATGGAGCAAGTATCACCATCTTTCTCTTTATAGTGCTTATAGTCCAGTCCTTAGTTCAAGTCAGTAAAAATGTAATTCTTAAATGCTATTTTCAATATTGTAATCCGGTCTTAGAATTTTATGCCGGCCATCATACATAAAAACCATTCCTAAAATCAATACAGGATTGAGTAATTTTTCACATAAGTACTTCGATGAAATATTTATGTTGCCTTCCAAAAGTTAATTCAAAGTGCTTTCACTTGGCAAAGTCGAAAAATTTGCTCTCCACAGTTCAAACGTAAAACTTTGTAACCTTATATTAGATTATGTTTCCGTCAGATGCGAACGAAATATCCTTGATTTTCTAACGTTGACAGTTAAGTGTTAACGGTGCATTACGACAAAAAAAACTCCTTCGATGGAATTCTCTTCAAGTATACATAGTGTTACATAACGATAGGCTGTAATCACAAAGGCGCATTTCTCAGGCAAATTCAAGCAGAAAATTTGATATTATTATATGCCTCAAAAAGTCTGATTTTCTAGATACATGGTGTCAAAAAAAATGATCTTTTAATAGCACCACATGTCGATTATGTTGAATTCCCGCAGTATTGCTCACTGTGAAATTAGCACTGACTAAAAGGAGGGGTCTCGGTAGCAGTCTCACTGAGGATGTTGTCATCAAAAAGTAAGCCGCTGATTTTTTTGGAAAACTTTTGTTTATTGGTTGGCTATCAAACCATTTACGCTCGCGTATATGCTTACCACATTCGAGTATGTGATTCATTGCAGTATACGCAGTTCGCGTACTCTCTCTTTCCTTTTATCTTCAAAAACAGCCATGCCCTGTGAGGAACTATGCAGTATAGTGATCTATCCGCACCGCTCTCTTCTAAATGCGACACAAAGCGCCTCTCCTTCGTCGCTTGTAACTGCGACGGCCTTTTTGTAGAGTGCATATCTATCCGCAGCCAGCAAAACAATTGGCGGGATACCAGCTAACACCAGCAGTGTATCGGTCGACACCGTACTGTAAGCTCATACCACGCGCAGCACTACTTTTCGCTGGCTTCTAAGTGTTAGCTGTTTATATTTCCTTTTTCTCAAGGCCTTGTTATATATAGGAGATCCGTCAGATGACACTAGCCGTATCAGACATTGAATGACCTTATTTACCTTGTCAGCGATTCGCCTTATCTGTTCAATCATTTTTAAATCTTCGTCAAGCTACACACCCAGTTATTTAATTACATTTTGGCTCCTTTGGCTTCCTTATGCCAAGAGCCCTTGAAGCGTATCTCTCTCCCTGCTAATCACTATCACCGCAAGATCGCTTGTCAGATCAGACGAATTCCCGGCAGCATATGTAACCTAAGAACCACATCGTGGATCACGTTCCAAAGCAACGACCTAGGACGGAGCCCTGCAGACCTCCCATGGTTACGTTCACCGTTTTCTGTTCTACCATAACTGTCCTCTCGTCAAAGTAGCTCTTCGTCATGTTCAATGGATAGCTAGGATTGGATAGCTTCTCGAACAATTCGAGTACTTTCTGCCATTGTGCCATGCTGAAGGCATCCTCAACATAAAAATCAACCACAATGTAAAGCTTCTTCCACTACTGCCGCCAGCTGTGCCGCTGAGATTTCCTTTCTGAAACCATATTGCGAGGGAGGCAGCCTATTCGTTTCCTCGACATATTTTCTTCGCCTACCTTCTATCAATCGTTCTAGTAGCTTGTAAGTGAACTCAGCATACACACCTATTTGACTTCCTACGAGTGGATTTCGAGGGCGTCAGGATAAGTACCAACCCAGTGCCCTTCCACCTGTTCGTAAAGACTCCCGTTCTCAACCACGTATATTCGACTATATTGGATAAGACCTTCCTTAGACAACCTGTATATAGAAAAATTCTTGATCGAAAAACTTTTTTCCAGACTGTCTCACAATCAAGTTAGAGAGAGGTCAATTCATAGTAACATACGGTGGTTTAAATCATCTGGTGCAATTTATGG
The DNA here is from genome assembly GCA_963669975.1 of Acanthoscelides obtectus. Classification (NCBI taxonomy): domain Eukaryota; kingdom Metazoa; phylum Arthropoda; class Insecta; order Coleoptera; family Chrysomelidae; genus Acanthoscelides; species Acanthoscelides obtectus. The sequence goes on along the minus strand of CAVLJG010000008.1, from coordinate 73,969,076 downwards.
CCAGTACTGAATATTACTTTGTAACGATGTTGTACAAAATATATACTTTCTAGAAAGGTCTATTTCTACTTATTTATTGGAACGGGATAAGTTAGCAAGCTGATGTTTCGGATAATGACAAATAACAATTGAAAACTTCAGGATTCCATTTTTTAAATGGAAAAAGGGGCCGTGTGATACCTTATTTTGAGACCCTCATGAACACATACCTTATAACTGTAGAACATAAAATGAAAATCGCTATATGTCAAAGTAGGAGAATGTCAAAGCTGAGTTTTTAGTATAAGAAAATATAACAGATTTTGACTTTTCGTTTAAACGGAATATTTCATATTTTATTGCACATTTGGATAGGCCCGTTCAAGATAAGAAGACCAATATAATACACTATGTTTTGATTGTTTGTCAAGTTCTAAGCGACTCCTTGTACAAAAGCGCCCAACTTTGATGGCCTGTAAGATCACCATTTTCAAAGATGGTGATTTTATATCTAGGAATAAATAGCTTCAAAATTCTAAAATTGAGTCCAATCGCCTCATAAAAATTTCAACTGCAACTTTCACGATAAATTACAATATTCATGCATCAATTTCATTAGCCCGAATCAGCTTACCTACTTTTCCCGTTTAAAGAATAAGTATGGGGTCCTGTTTGAAAAGTACTATATACACGTAAAAATCAGCTATAAGAACTTAGATTAGTTCTGTTTACTTACCTTTCTCACCTCGTAAAACTTAACAGGTACGCAGATGTACATATAAACGCTACTCAATGTCCCATGTTTTGTCTTTCAAAAAATAAATTACGTCATACAGCCTTAGGACGGTACTCTATAGTGCCCAACGGGTTGCTGCTTTGTGATGCCGCAGAATTCTAGGATTATTCTGGATAATGACCACTTCAAAATAAAATATTTCCATAGCTTCTGTATCATCTTTGACTTCACCATACAGCATATCGACCATGTCTCGAGGTTAATATCAATTTATAAGGATCTACGAGTATATATCTCGTTAAATGTTTCCTCCATTTAAAAAAAATACATCACCTTTGAACAGTGATAGTAACCAACTCCGCTAGAATTTCCTCAGCAACAGACGTAGTTAGTAGTTTTCCCGTTTTCCTGAACTAACGACTGGACTTTTCTACTTCCAAGTGCACTTCATTTCAATCTGCATTCAGGTGCACGGTTACAGCTGCTGCAAATATATTTAGCAAGTTTCTAATGCCGCTGCTACGAAATATGAAGGTGCGCATTTCGTTGGGTGCTATTGAGATTTTAATTACGTATCAGAACCGATGGCGCGATACAGTGCTCCGCTTACCAGACGGCAGTATGATTACTTCTTTGTTTCGTTAAAAATTTGTTAACTTTTCTTTTTTTTTTTGATGTGTTAACTTTTTGCAAACGAAAATTAATTGAATACACAGTTTTCTCATTACTATGTATATCTGGGATAAGAAATCGAATACATTCTTAATCCCAGTCGATTTGTATTTATGGAAAAAACCAAAAGAGATCCTAATTTCAACGAAACACTACATTCATTCATACAATATTCATTCCTAGAGTTTTGAGTAGAAAGTAGGACTGCGATGCCTCATTTGAAAAACACTTCAATTGTTTATTCCGCAATGTTATTATTTTGGATTATATCTCAAAGGTAAATAGATTTAAAATACTTGTGACACAAAGTAAGCTTTCTTATTAATATGTTCGCTACATTACATTTGAAGCTAAGAGTACTCTCAAACCAAGAAACAATAGTAGGTACTGCAATCATCGATTTGTCTGACCAACCGCCTACGGCACTGTTTCATTCTTATTGGTAATCATCAGTACGATCTAAGTCTCTCAGTGGGTCAACAAACAAAAGAAGAGCAAGAACATTCTCTATCAGGGGTATACAGGATGTTTATTTGAAAACCTCCCACCAGAGATTCATCGAAGACACGTCAAAACTACTTCACTCCCTTTCATTCTCGGTTCCCCAGGGTCATTCCCATAAAAATGAAATAAAGATTGATATTTTTGTTTTCTATTTGAACAAGTTAAGATAAATAACGATTTTTCTAATTTTCTCAAAAACGAATCGACTGTTTTGAAAAAAATAAACGTCAAACTAAAGGACTTCAAAAGACCTTTTCAACCAGCTATTACTCGATACCCCTTGTCCTTTAAAATTTTTAAGGGGATGACCCTGGTGGGCAGAGGATGAACTGTGGTGAAGTAGTTTTTGGTTAATAATGGTCCTCTTTAACAAATCTTTTAACGTGTTGCGGCGTTTTTTCTTTTGATCAGTGGTTTTTGATAAATCCGTGGTGGGAAGTTTTCAAATGAACACCCTCATAGCCCGCTGTGAATGCAAACTGGAATAGATTTAAGATTTCCATAAACAGCTACTGTTCGCTTTTGCAATGATGTATTCTGGTAGTAGATGGCACTTGTGCTATAGTATTTCGATGGATGTAAAAACATAATATACAACTCACTTTTACTTAGCGTTGAAATGCGATGCAGAGAACCTCATTACGAATAAATTTTTCCACAAAGATATATTTTTTTAATAACTGCTGCAATATAATTTAAAACATTAACATCGATAACAAAAAACACATTTCAAATGGTGAGTCGCAAGCCTCTACTTCCTAAGTGGTTCCGTTTCAGTTTCTAGCTTTTGATAAATCTAAACATACGTATTCGAAAAAATTATATAGAAAAATCTATTGGAAGTTATCGGTTATTTTTAACAAAGAGTTTCTGTCAATTGTTCGAAACTGACAAAAAATCGTTATTTGAAAGAACCTGATGAAATCAATGATTGTTTAAAAGTAAAATACCCATATCAAATCACACTAGTTTTTTTTATTCGTTCGTTTACTTTAACTACCTAATTTTTTCTGGCGGAATCATATCTGTTAAGTATACTTGCAGCATGCTCTGTAGCTTTATTATAAAATAGATCAATTTAAAAAGCCTGAAACTAACTATTCCTCGTTTTTAATAGTGAAGTCAGCGCAAGGTCTCATCGCGAAGGACAAGAGTGGAACGTCGGATCCCTACGTCACGGTGCAAGTAGGAAAAGTGAAAAAGCGCACAAGAACTATGCCTCAAGAACTGAATCCCGTATGGGATGAGAAGTTTTATTTGTAAGTATTGCACCGAATCAATATCTTATATCATGATGTTTTCGTTTAGACGGTGCTCCACCATTTAGATAACCTCATCCTACCACCTGTTGCTTAGTTGAAAATTTGTTTTCTTGTTTATATTACATTTGGCAATGATATGAAATCACTGGGGGCTGAGACCGGCGAGAGCAATAGGTATCTGATTTAAAGCCTGTTCGTTATAGGGTTGTCACAGCAATACAGGATGTACCACTGGGAACAGCATCCTGATAAAGCAGTGTGCCATGTCTCAACCTTTCTTACGCTTCTCTTCAAAAGCATCTGAAAATTTTCAGACTAAGGTTGCATGCTAGGTCCCTGTAACTATATATCTCTATTCTTTAACGCCATGCACTTTTGTATGTTTTGATAGGTCGATACCAACGAATTCGAATAAGTTAGAAGGAGCCAAGCATATATGTTCACATGCCATGATTGGTCATCAAAACTGATTAGTTTTAGACCATACTTTTGGCTTAGTTGTCTAACATTGCCTACCAAAGTGTCACGTTAATATGTCGACGTACCTTTTTTTTGGTAGAGGTATACATACTGGGTGTACTGACGTTTAGCAGAGCAGAAATACTATAGTTGTAGTCACCGTTCTTGGCAGTTACTTCATCAACGTCGTTTTCATTCATTGATCGTATTTCCGGGCACTGTACAATTTTATATTGAAAATTAATAACAGGACAACTCAGATTGCATGCCGACGTCAAGTAACTTGTCACTCAGACAAATTTGATTGAATGAGACCGAGACACACAACTAAAGAACGTATGTCTTACCGATCAAACGGTCACACACAGGGGTAGGTTGCATGTGTATCTATGAGGGAGATGGAGATATACAGGGTGTTTCAGTTTATTGTTGCATAACTTTAAGATTCGATAGAACTTTTAAAATTAATGCATAAATTCTATATAGATATGGGTCGAAAAATGCGTGGCTTCCGAAATACAGGGTGTTTAAATTTACTTTCTAAAATAGTTCTTTTTAAATATTTCGAACAATATTTGATGTATAACAGTGAAAATTGGTATACAAGGGTTTCCCTGGTACGACAAAACGAACCATGGGCATAGTTTTACTGTAGCCACTAGAGGGCGCTCTCTACTGTACCTGTGTATTAAAATGACCGAAAATTTTTTTTAGTGCAATTTTTTGCTTTTTGAATAAAAAAACTTATTCTTCGTATTTTTCAACATAAAAAAGCTCTCCTGTGAGTTTTCGTTATAGTTAGCCGTTTTTGAGATATTTCGATTTTTAAGGTTCGTTGCATTTTTAATTATTTATGGGAAAATAATATTTCTTTTTACATTTTCGATTTGGGCATTACAAGTACTCAAGATCATCGTTTATATTGTGTTTTTAAACACAGCAATAATTCCTAACTCCAAATAAACACAAAAAAACAGAATATTAATTTGTTTAATTTTCCAATATTATTTTTAACAAATTAAATTAATTATTTACAACTAAAATGATATTGGATAGTTAGGACAAACATACAAAATCTAAAGAAGTTACTCGAAATGTAAACCCAATTGTTCAATACACAATTCACATGTACGAATGATCGAACGTGGTATAGCATTATTCAAATAAGGCCTTATTTCATCGCATGCATTCCTGATTCTGTCTATTAGCATATCTCTTGTGGTTACGGGAGTCTGGTACACTTTTTCTTTTAGGGATCCCCACACAAAGAAATCTAATGGATTTAGGTCAGGGAATCGTGGAGGCCAGGCGACTGGTCCTCCACGGCCGATCCATCTTTCTGGATAATTTTCGTCCAGCCAGTTTCTAACTATTCTCGAATAATGAGCTGGACAACCATCAAGCTGGAACCAGGTCAATCTTCTTAAATCTAACATAACATCATCCCATACATTTGCATGTTCAGCGTTTAAAAATTCCAAGAAGGTCGCAGCATTCAACCTTGCAGGCAAAAGGTAGGGTCCAAATAGTCGATTACGGTAGATACCAATCCACACGTCCACACTAAATTCATGCTGAAAATTTCTTTCCCGAACTGAATGCGGATTTTCATGCGACCAAATATGTTGATTATGAAAATTTACCACTCCACGTCTAGTGAAGCATGACTCATCGGTCCATAAAACGTTACTTAAAGGCTCCCTATTATTATCAATTCTATCATGAATCCACTGACAAAATGTGATTCTTCGTTTTCCGTCCCCTGGCTGTAGTACCTTGCACAGGTTGCAAATGGTAAGGACGTCTATGGTCATTTCTAAGAACACGGTGAACATGGCTTGCTGAAATTCCCATGGCACCACAAACTCTCCTAACACTTGTGGTCGGATCTCTATCAAACTCACGCAGAATGATACGGGTAAATCTGCGCTGACGAACATTTATGTTTTGATCCCTTTGGAGATTTCTAAAACCATTTTCAATTATTTGGCGATGCACTCTTACAAATACTGAGCGAGTTGGATGTCGTCTGTTTGGAAATCTTCGTGCGTATTCTCTGGCTGCTTCTGCTGCGTATCCATTTACAAAGCCATACACAAAATGAATATCCGCTAACTCTTGATTGGAGAATAAAAGTGGCATTTTTATAATACTTACAAAAAAAAACAGGTAAAAGAAACTAAATTTCGTGCATTCACAATTGCAAAAAAACGTTTCAGGTTTCAACAGACAACAAAACTAACTGTCAACTAATTGAAGTTTAACCTTCTGCTTTCAATTTAAAAAATATTTGCAGGCACAGCCTACTTCTAAAAATTATCGAGATACTGACTTCTTAACGTTATTTTATCATAAATAATTAAAAATGCATCGAACCTTAAAAATCGAAATATCTCAAAAACGGCTAACTATAACGAAAACTCATAGGAGAGCTTTTTTATGTTGAAAAGTGTGAAGAATCAGTTTTTTTATTCAAAAAGCAAAATATTGCACTAAGAAATAATTTTCGGTCATTTTAATAGACTACAGTTACAGTAGAGAGCGCCCTCTAGCGGCTACAGTAAAACTATGCCCATGGTTCGTTTTGTCGTACCAAAAAACCCTTGTATACCAATTTTCACTGTTATACATCAAATATTGTCCGAAATATTTTAAAAAAACTATTTTAGAAAGTAAATTTAAACACCCTGTATTTCGGAAGCCACGCATTTTTTGACCCATGTTTATATAGACCTTATGCATTAATTTTAAAAGTTCTATCGAATCTTTAAGTTATGCAACAATAAACTGAAACACCCTGTATAAAGGGATACTGGTAGTCCTACTTTGACCCGCCTAGAATGGTAACTACGACTATACTAAGTGACATATAAATCCGAACACCCAGTTTAAATGGTTTTATTTTAATAAAAGTTTTTGAATGTATTTATCTTACTGTAAATAACAAGTGAAAAAATTTTCAGCCTTATCGGTTGGACATTCCGGATTTTATACTGCTTTTTTTTTAATTCACTAACGCTCTAAAAATGAATATTTCAGCCGCAGTAAAGAATCAACGTTGGCGGATTTTGGTTCTTGACATCCTTTACGATCGGTTACGATGCCTAGAGTACGGAGACCTGAACGATTTCGTCAACTTAGTGAGTTTGATAGGGGCCGTATAGTGGGACTTCGGGAAACTGGACTTTCTTTTCGGGCAATTGCAGTTAGAGTGCAAATAAGTGTAGGCACTATGGTTAGGTGTTGGTAGGCATGGCTTCGAGAAGGCCGTACGCAAAGAGCAAGGGGCACTGGATGCCGCCGTAGAACAACAGACCGTGAAGATCGCCGCCTAAGATTATTGGCCTTAAGGGACCGTTTCTCCACTACCAGGTCCATTGCAAATGAACGGTTTGCAGAACACGGAAGACCTATTGGCATGCGAAGTGTTTACCGACGAATGAGAAGTTTTGGCTTGTTTTCATACCGGCCACTCTGGGTCCTCCCTTTAACTCGAGAACACCGACGTAATCGCCTTGAGTGGTGCAGACAACGGTCACTCTGGTATCAGGAATGGAACAGTATTGTCTTTAGTGACGAGTCTCGATTTTGTTTAGGCATGCACGATGGTCGTGCCAGGGTTAGAAGGCGACGTGGTGAAAGGAGGAATCCACAGTTTTTTGTTGAAAGACATGTTCATCACACTGTTGGAGTTATGGTTTGGGGTGCTATAGCTTATGGTTCCAGGTCACCTTTAATCTTCATCAGAGGTAACATGAACGCGCAGCGTTATATCCACGAAGTTCTAGAACCCCATCTTTTACCCTATCTTGACACCCTGGCCGATCCAACTTTCCAACAAGATAATGCCCGACCACATGTTGCAAGAGTCACAATATACTTCTTTCAACATAATGATGTCACATTGTTACCATGGCCACCAAGATCTCCCGACTTATCCCCAATTGAGCACGTGTGGAATATGATGGGTAGGAGATTGCTCAATTTGCAACGCCCTCCTCAGACTCTAAAAGCACTTCGAGAGGAGTTGGTGGTTGCCTGGAATGAGATACCACAGGAGGACATTGACCACCTGATCAGAAGCATGCCTAGGCGCGTTGGAGAATGCGTAGCACATCAGGGTGCATCCACACATATTAAAGGTCAAAGGGCTTTAAAGTAGTGCAATCATTTTGAAATATTTATCATTTACTTATTATGCTTCATTAAGTACTTATACAAAATTTTATTAAAATAAAACCATTTAAACTGGGTGTTCGGATTTATATGTCACTTAGTATATATTTGTGTTGCAAATCGCTCAGTTATTGCTATTAGTCAGGGATAAATTAAATAAGGCGAAAAAAAGAACGTAAATATTCATTTACGGTATAAGACATATACAATTTTAGTTAATTCGTGACTTTGGAAGTTAACGAATACGAAAAAATGTCTTCATCAAACAGCAGCATCAGCAGAATATCTGATATCGGTAATAGTGGGACACTTGCTTGAATTTTACTCGATTTTTCTAAATAGTTGTAGTGATTCGACCAGATTCTTATCTAAAATAAAATAGTTCGGTATAATATGGAAATTACTGCTATTATACTCGTATTATTGCCACTATAGGTGTATTCATCCAATTAAAAGATGTGGAAGTAATTCAGCTAATCTAATATTCGTAGTTAGTTTGGGGCCTACTGAGCTCTCTGAGTAAAATCCTTTCCATAACAAGAACGTAAAATTACTAGGACTCCATTGTCTTGCCGAATCAAACGACAATTGGTATTATTGACGTGAAATTTATTCTGGAATCCTGTCACAAATAAAGTCAGAAAAAAGTGATTTTGGGATAAATCTGGTATGCGAAACAATCGACTATCTGATAATTTCGAAGCCTACCTAGGAAATTCTGCTTTTTTGAAAACACTTTGGCTATGTCAATGTATGACATATATATTTTTGGAATCATAATTGAAAACTCTTATTCATCTGTGCAAAAATGAGCATCGTATTGAAATTCTAATTATGCCATCTTGTAGAGGAAAGAAGGTGGCAATGTTAATCTGTAAATTACTTTGAGATCCAACTACAAATAAAGTAAACATTAACACGATTTTGAAAAAATTCGTTTTTGCGGTCTCTCTCCGGAAATACTTTGGATGCGGAAACTTTCTAAACGGAATTGATTACCTAATTACACAACTTTGCCCCCATTTAAGCGACTAGGTATCTTACAGTTTTTGAGATCCCAATGATTAGGTTCGAACTTGAAATACTCTTTATGGTTGTGACGTCAAAATTGGTCTTTTCGCAGTTTGTTCTATTTTTTGGAGCTTCAAAAAAAACAGGTCTTTGGAATCGTTTACGAAAATGTTTGCCCCAATTTAAGAAGCAATTTGTGTAACTGATGCTCTACCCAATGACATTTACTCGTATTTAATAAGAGCAAAAGCTCGAAATTTTAACGTTATCCTAAAGTATGTGCCCAGCTTCCGACTGAAGAACAATGCCCCTAGAATACCCTCGTTACTCCAAATTAATTATCTGTTTTCCGCTGGATTCCCTCCATTCCGTGTTTTTTAGATGCTCCCAATTATAGAGGTACATTGTTAAGGCATCTGGAAACAGGGCAAGCGCAGGCCATACGTCCAAATTCTCAATGTTGCCAGGTAGCATGTTCCCGATAGCTTACGGTAATATACAAAGTCGTTAAAATCAAATTCGAAAACTGTAAAACTGTGGGCACCAGATCTACTGCGGTTTCTGCCGCAGGTGGGTACCGCTATTATTGTCTCATATAGCACGAATAAGTAACTCACAGAAATTCAGTACGAAAAATACCGCAGTGCTTGTATTGATTTTGGATAGTTTTATTATTTATCAGCACATTTAAAGATTTTAGACAAGGCAAGAGCGGCTGGGCACTACGCTTGAAGATTTTTTCATCAGAACATGAGATCATGCGACACCTCATTTTGAAGGCCCTTATCAGTACATTATAACCTGAGAATATGAATGTACTATCTTTTAAAATGGCGGATTGACGGACAGTTGATCATTTTTATACACTGAATCACTTAACTATCAACCACTAATCATACATACATTTTCTTATCCCAATATTCTTCTTTTGGAACGGTCTATATAAATGTGGAATAAAATGTGAGCGTTTCAAAAAAATTGATAGACAGATTGAGTGCTGTTAAATGGACTGTTCCATATATCATTAAATATTCGGATAGATCCCTCCAGGGATCTGATTCTAAATGAGTTTCGACAGCTGAAATTGATTTCGGTGGCGCCTTGTGACGATACACTTGATTACCTAGGATAATTTTGACTGCCATGATAATTTGAATATAGGAGATCAATATAACCAGATGTCAAAATTACACTGGACAACAAATTTTAGTTTTTTAATTGTATCTTGTGGGAAAAGTGCACTTCTTTGTTAATTGTGGGGCGCTGAATCCAAAAATGACAATGAAATAAAAAAATTAGTTGCAGTTTAGAAAAAAAACTTTTTATTTTTAAGGATATATTAAAAAAAGTAACAAGATCCATATACTTATAAGAATCACTATATGCGCTGTCTTTTTGCTGTTCTTTTATGGAGTGTTTCTGGAGCATCTCTACCAAGAGTCCAACAGTAGTCTGCAAGCATGGAAGGATTCCACTTTCCCTGGTTCCTTTTTTCCATTGTTGAAATGTCCTGATGAAAACGTTCGCCGTGCTCATCACTTACGGCTCCGCAATTGTCAGGAAAAAAGTCCAGGTGTGAGTGTAGGAAATGTATCTTAAGAGACATATTACAGCCCATCTTTTGATACGATGACAGCATATTTTTGACAAGGGTTTTATAGTTGTCAGCTTTTCTATTTCCCAAGAAATTAGTGATCACCAGACGGAAATCATTCCAAGCAGTTTTTTCAATATCTGTTAAAGTGTTTTCAAACTGTGTATCTTTCAAAATCTTTCGAATCTGTGGCCCAACAAAAATACCTTCTTTAACCTTTGCCTCACTTAGTCTTGGAAATTTCTGACGCAGGTATTGAAAAGCTGACCCATCTCTATCTAATGCCTTGACAAAGTTTTTCATTAGGCCCAACTTGATATGCAGTGGTGGTAATAAATTTTTTTTCGAATCTACTAATGGCATATGCTGTACATTTTTTTGACCTGGCTCTAGGAATTGACGAACAGGCCAGTTTTGTCTGGTGTAATGAAGTGCCTTTGCCCGACTGTCCCATTCACACAAAAAACAGCAAATCTTTGTGTAGCCTAGCTGCAGCCCAAATAAAAGTGCAACAACTTTCAAATTGCCACAAATATTGGTGCTCATCGTATTTTATGCATGACAATAGGTACTTCATATTGTCATATGATTCTTTCATGTGAACTGCATACCCTACAGGAAGAGATGGTAAAATATTTCCAATATGCAATAACACTGCCTTTAAACTCAATGTTGAACTGTCTATAAACAATCTCCATTCCTCTGGGTTATAGTTTATATTTAAGGCCGCCAGTAAGCCGTTAATGGTACTGCAGAAAACCAAGTTATTCTCATAAAACACATATCGAAACATCGTCTTCTAACAAGTTCCACTGCTGCAGTCTTGATCCAAGTAACTCTGCCTTACATTTTGGAAGTTCTAAATCTCTTACAAGATCATTTAATTCTGACTTTGTTATTTTGTGCAGTTGGTGGCATGACGTGCTCGGTATAAAATCAGGATCTCTTGACGTTGATGGCATATCTTCTTCCTGACGAATCACTCGATCGCCATGATCTGATTCGTTTTCTGATTCGCAAGTGTAGGATTCTGGGGGTTTTGGAATAGGATTTTCGTCACTGTGGGGCACAGGTCTCATCGCAGATGGCATGTTTGGGTAGTTAATAACCGATTTTTTTTCTTGGACATACCTGTGGCTTGTCCAACACAAGGTACCATGCAAAAGTAACAATCATTAATATGATTTGTAGGCTCTCTCCAACCATTGGGACAGCAAAGCGCATAGACCGTTTTTTGCCATTTAACCAGCTCCTCAGACTTGAAGCACATGTATTACAGCAGATGTGGGGTGCCCACTGTTTGTCTTGATCACCTAGTTTACAACCGAAATAAAGCTGATATGCCTTTGTTATTAGTGGAGTAATAGACCGTCTCTGAGACGCAAAAGTCACATCACCACACACGTAACAAAACTGATCTGGATTGTTTACACACTTTCGAGACATCTTGCATGAACGCTGTCAGCCAACTGAGGAAAAAAAATATAAAACAATATACTGTACACGTATGTATAACGTAACACAATCATGCCGATTACATCATCTTTCCTTGCCGAATATGACAATGTAGCACGTGCATTCTTGTGAATTACAGTATATTAACACTGTCACAGCAGGAACACATATAATTACCGTATCTCTAAAACTTGAACTAATATTGAAAAAATAAGTTTCATTCCGGTTTTAGCACATTAAAAATATTAATATTTTGTTGATTTTATTTAGGATGTTTTTTGGCTGTTGATCAGTGTTATTATAGCAAATCTAGTATATCGTCACAAGGCGCCATCGAAATCAATTTCAACGGTCAAAACTCATTTAGAATCAGGGCCCAGGAAGTAATATACTATAACATTTTGAGTTATAAGCGAATAAATATACAAAAACACACAACTTTGTCAGCTTGTCGGGTTGCTATTCTAAGAGATAGTGATTCTGAATGCTGTAATAAAGTATCCATTCAAAAGGTTACTTGATTTTTGATTTACGCTAAAATATAGTAATTATGCATCACTTTAGTCAGATCAAATTTCAGCTTGCTAATGTGTCCCTTCAAAAAAGAAGTAAGGGAAGACATTTTTGAAAATCATCCAAAAGTTGTGAAACCCAAAATTGTATAGGCAGTGTAATTACATTTTAAAATGACGTAATTATCCCTGATGTGGTCCAGAAATTTTATAAATAGGATGTACTAGAACAAAGTCTTAAAAAGACATGGGAGAAGAGTCACTGCCATGTTTTTAACTTCTTCAAAAATAATTTTAATTTACTGACGGGTATTAAGAATTATACTCATTTTAGCATCACTTTATTATATTCAAGTTTTAATACATTTTTAATGTGTGTATCTCAATTATTTGTGAATGTACTTTTTCTTGCGATTTAATATTTTGAACCTTCTATTTAAATTTTTATTTTCACTTTTTTATACTTTTTTTTTAACTTTCACTTTAAACAAACAAATAATCAGTGCCATTTCACGACTCATAAGTTTTTTCGACCGTGACCATGATGGCAAATGTGACAAAAGGTTAGATTATTGCCACACTGAAGGATTCTCTTTCGTGGCAGTGCTTCAATTTGTCATTGTCTCTCCTGTAACAATTATAGAAATCTGTATTTTTGAAAAAAAATATTATTAATTACTATTTAACGCCGCTGATATCAAGAAGATTTAACATTTTCAACTATATTGCTATTCGCATTCCAGTGTGTGTCAGGTTTTAGACACTGCAATTTGACATCTTCTATCACAGCAACTCTATATACACCTTTTCGATGATACTGATACTTCTACGGTGACAGATAACGTGAGTGACGTCATTATTACCGCAACCAACTGTTGTTAACTATGTCGTTACGATATATTCAAGGGGTATATTTGCAAGGACAGACGGACTATTAAATTGAAGGCAATTAGTCATTAACTTTCTTCGCAGGTGTTCTTATATAGGCGTATCGTCGCTTCCTGCGGCCTTAATTAAACCGCTTGATTAATTGTATTTACGCCCCGGAAAGGTAGGTCGATGCTGTGAAATAAGTGTCACTTTTTAAGAATTTATGAGGGGATGGGATTTCACCTTCAAGGAACGCTTCAATATTTTTCGACACAAAAAACTGTATGCCATTGTTTTTGCGAGTTTGTCGCAACTGTGGAATACCGCAAAGGTAGTCGATCCCAAAGTCCTCCGCTCCATGATTTTTTTTAATATCTACAACCTTAATTACGTAATACAGAGATTTAAATTTAGCATCATCTTCAACGACTTGACCTAGATATTGCATGTTATGCATGTGTCATTTGAAGTGGTCCCAATTTTTAATTACGGATCATTTGTGTTCAGCAACATTTTTGAAAATGGTAAACTCATTTAGAATACATATAAAAGATATAATTTAGTTAATGGACTGTAATTTGACTCAAATCAGTTTGTATAGCTGTTTTTTTAGCAATTAAAGGGGTTTACACTATTGCTTAATACTTTATTGGAAAGTTAGCTATTCGAGCAGGCTTTTCTAGCAATTAGCAAATTCTTTATTTTACGGGATAGTTGTTATTATCAAATTAGTAATATATCTTCCGTTCGTCATACCACGAACGGCCAACCATGGACAGCTGTTTCGTGCTATTTGGCAACTCTTCAGCATGGTGCAGGCTTGACCTCGGTGGACAACTAACGAAAGCTGAACAACTCTGCTCTAGTCAGAGTATGAGGTTTATCGCAATAAGGCAGCACAAAGTGCCATCTATTACCAAATCCGATCACTGCGAAGGTGAAAACATGAAGCTGACTGTTGTTGCCAATTCGCATTGCCACAGTGGTGACCCAGCTGACAGAATTTGTTTTATTTTAGACCCTTGGAAGGAATAGTAACCTGTATAGTGTCCAGCATTGGATCTTGAAAGCATTGATTAGCAGCATCAGCACTGCATGTGGTCATAGTCATAAAAAAACAAAACTACATGGATGTAAAGCTTTGGTTCAAGCAATTCCCCTTTGACAAAGCTGTCCCTGACAGTCCAATCCTCCATTTATATTGCAAATGCGTTCCTCATTTGCCCCTTTGAATCAGCAATATTCCCGCACAAAGATTGATGATACAGCCGAGGCTAGAAAAGCTAGGCTGTCGGTTTTTATTCGATATTCAACAGATCGTCAGCCTTTCAGTAGAAAATGGGTCGCGCATAATAAACCCAGCAAACAGAGGCTGACATAATGGAACTGCTGGTATTTCCATGCACTGAACTGCATGGAAGGAATAAGCTGTTATCCGTAATTAAACGGATTATGGCTTTTTCATCATTCTGCAGATTACGACCGAAATAAATGCATTTGAGAATGTTCTCGAATTACTCGTATATTAACAAATTCGTTGCATATACGTATATCAAACACATAATTTTTTGGGTTCACCCAAAAGTACCTTCAGTCTCAAAAAGATGACGCCCAGTAGTGTCTCTCAGTATCTCCAACATCTATCTTCAAATACCTACAAATTTTATCATCTTAAGAGCACTTTATGAAGCCGCCTCGAAATAAAAAGAACCCATTCTTTATTATATTTCAAAACTGTTGATAATGACACTTCAAAAATCCTTAACAATTTCATATTAATAGCAGACTGAAGTTAAATCATATCTTATGGAAAGAATCTTAGTCTTCTGTTACATGCTCAAGGATAGACTGTGATCAATACAGGAACAATATTTTGTTTCAGTGAATGCCACAATTCGTCAGACAGAATCAAGGTTAGGGTATGGGACGAGGACAACGATCTGAAGAGCAAACTGAGACAGAAGCTTACTAGGGAGTCAGATGACTTCTTAGGGCAAACAATTATAGAGGTAACCTGTTACTGAACATATGATACATTTTTAAGTATATTACTTCAAATATTCACAATAATAAATCATTTTATTCGCAACAATCAACTAAAATTTTATATTTTTCCAGGTACGGACGTTGTCTGGTGAGATGGACGTCTGGTACAACTTAGAAAAACGAACTGACAAATCGGCTGTGAGCGGAGCTATTCGACTACATATCTCCGTTGAAATCAAGGGCGAAGAAAAGGTCAGTAATACAAAATCCATCATGTGGCACCACTGGCCACTGACTATGGTTTGACGGTCTTAAGTTTAGGTTGTTTTCAGTACACGCAAAAGGTTGGATACATTCAGAAAACGGTAGAGTTGTAGCACTTGACATCAGTGCCTCATCCAATCTGATAAATAACTTAAAATGCCACAAAAAGTTGAGTAGAGGTGCAACTGATAGTGCCAAAATTGGTTGAGGTTTGGCGTTAGCAATTTTGAACCAAAATCGGCCTTGCTTTCCTACTCTATTGCGAAATATATTTTATTGCTCTCAAAACTATAAGTCCAGATTACCATTTTCGGTAAACATCGAATAAAGTAGTAAAGCTTTGCGCTTATCATATGCACCCAAGCTATTGCTTACAGTTTGATTTTTACCCTACAGGTCGCCCCTTATCACGTGCAATACACCTGTCTCCATGAGAATCTCTTCCACTACTTATGCGAACAGTGTGGCGGAGCTGTGACGTTACCCAAAGCCAAAGGTGACGATGCTTGGAAAGTCTACTTCGATGAGCCTGCTGAAGAAATTGTAGACGAGTTTGCCATGCGATATGGCATTGAGAGCATTTACCAAGCCATGACGTAAGAGCATATTTTATTCAAGTTACAATGAAAAACAGAAGTATGCATTTTAAAAAAGCGGCTTGCTAATCGTCTAAAGCTTTTAAGTATAGAGTAAAAGTGATTATGTTAATTTCTCGGGTGCACATACAGCACGAAAAATAACGCCAAAAGCTGATTACTCTAATACGCAACTACCCTATGAGGACACATTCGTCTGAAAGATCGCCATTATAAATGGGTTTTTCAACACAACAACAATATTGAATAATTTAATTGAATTTTGACAGCGTAATAAACAGTTGGGGTCCCACAAGATGGTATCCATGGAAAGCGCATTCAGATCAAGGATCGAGTCATTGGAGCAACATTGCTGATTTCTTACAGTAGCTTAAAACTAATAATTCTTGGAAACGTAATTCTTTGAAGAAGGTGTTATTTGATTTAGATAAATGAGCCAGTATAATTAGAAAAATGAACTTATTTACATACTGACCTGCTAAATTTACGCTGTGGCATACCCCAAATAGCGACAAAAATTTAAAACTTGGTTAAGTGGTTTGGAAATGTATATCTTATAGTTATCCGGATCGATGAATCTGATTTACACTACTGGTAATCGATTTACCTAAAAGAGATATGGAATGACACTGTACAGTCAACGAAATTTTAAGAGTAGTAATCAACTGATTCCTCAGCAGGGACGGACATAAAACGCATTTTTTTTTTCATATTATACTCTTTACACCCTGTATAGTGGTGTCCCGACAATGACATTATTGAATAAGCTGATCGTTGGGCTGAAAAAAATACACACATGTTTGACATTAATGATGTGAGAAGGACACGTTTGTTTCAGTAGAAATCAATAAATTTCGTCTGACTAGTGTATTCGTTCCACCACTTAGAAAATACATAAAGACTGTTCATTTGAAAACTTATAGAATGGCCTGTTAGATCTCCTGATTTGACGCCATTAGAGTTTTTTCGATCGGGACATTTGAAATCTATTGTGTTTACTCCTCAATCGGAAATTTTGGATGAACTTCAACAACGCATAATCGAACTCTGCCATGATATCCCACATGTTTCTGAAAATGTTCGTCAGGAATTTGAACATCGCCCATATCATTGGTTGGCCAATAGCTAGCAACATTTAATGGAATGAAAAGTTTTATTGTCGTGTGTTTTTGTTTTCTATCTGAACAAATTAAGATAAAGAAAGCGAATCGACTGATTTTAAAAAATCAATTCAAAATAAAGGACTCCGAAACACCTTCCAAACAAGCTATTACTCATTACCCCTTGTCGATTAAAATTTTTAAAGAGATGACTCTGGGGAGCAGAGGGTGAAAGAGTGGTTTTCGATAAATCCGTGGTGAAAAGTTTTCAAATGAACACCCTGTTTAGTAACTCCGACATCAGATTCGTGACTAACGACTTGAAGAACTATAGGATATCTATTTTCAAATAAATAAAGTTTCAGGTTTTTGTGGAGCTACTGGGGATCCACTACAGTGTAAACTGATAGGAACTATATTGAAACAATTTGTTCTTCTCAAAAACATTAGTTTTGAGCCATTGAAAAAAGCAGTATTGTATTCCCTGGTGGTTTAAACGAGTTGATCGTCTTCTATTGTCATTTTTTGGTTTATACAGTGTCGTTCAAGAATAAATTTTAAAAACAGATGGCAGTGGATATTATAAAAATAGATCAATGTGATACAAAAAACTGAAAAAAAAATTATTTTAAATAAAAGTAACATTTGGCAAGCACCAACGCTAATTGGGATATGTATAATCCTAATTCAAACATGTTGTGTTATAATCCTCTCAAAATGTTTCAACGATCCAGAACTTTTGCCTTCCTGATTTTATCTATTTCAAATACATACAACAAAAATCAGTGTTAAGTAATCGACGATCATCATACAAATTTACCTGTCGCATGGTATTTTGTACATCACACCTTACCCTTATTTTTAGGCACTTCCATTGCTTGTCTACAAAGTATCTGTGTCCCGGAGTTCCAGCTGTGATGAGTATGCTTCTAGCCAATATCAACGCCTACTATGCGCACACAACGGCCCTGTCAGCTGTCTCGGCAAGCGACAGATTTGCTGCTTCCAATTTTGGGGTAAGGTTGATATAATATATTATGTATTGGCCTACTGCCCTTGAGATTCGCATTCATCTGAAGGGCTGTTGACATCAGCGTCACATATGACTTTTTTATTGGTGAATGCGGGTGAACGACGGAATAAAACTGCGGACGTTTTTAGTTATGGTCTCCCATTCCGCATAAGAAATGACACAGGGGACGTGGAAGTTACCCAGTAGTAATATTTGGTTACACGCTAGAATTCAGAACATCGTGATAGTAGCAGCACTGGTTCGACGTAAAATTCTGTTAGTAATATTCATGACGAAATTTATTACTCAAAACTTTCGAAATAAATATTACTTTCGCCTTTATTAGTAACGCAAGGTTATATGAATTTACGTTAATTAAAAAGCGGCTTAAAATATCATTTTTTTTATAATTAGCAAAATATTTTTTCTTTTCGCCTATCATCTAACGTAGGCTTGTATCAAAAACTCTAATAACCTGTTTCTAGCGTAACCCCCAAAAGTCCCATCCATACAATCCTCAGCTGTAAAGTCCAATCCTAACAATTACAGATATATGCAGAAAATATTGATAACGGCCACTCCAAAACCCCTCTTACGTGAAGCGAAATGTATGTCGTTTGGAGACTATGAATCTTGCAGAAGAGCATACCTAAAAAACAAAGAGTTGTGAGATGCATCTGTTGATATGTGGCCACGATCAATCCTTAATTGTTAACGAGACAAATAATTCAGCAAGCAGTTTATTTGAAAGTCTGTTACTCTGCTGCCGCGATCAGCTGTTTGATAAGCCTGACGCAATTGTTCTAAATACTACAACGGACTAAACTATATCCCGCTACTTTCCTGGGCAAACTTTTCGTTTCGATGTTCTGAGTTGTAAGATATCCATGGCGATTAATAGATTTACATTTCAATCCTCAATGAACCACAGGTTTGGAGCTAGCAGGCATGCTTCTCGTTCAGCTTATACAAGGCCCTGATGAAATCTAGCCTGTAATAATATGCAGTAATACTACTTTAGATTTGATGTACCCTCATCGACGAACAGCTAGCGATCTGCCTCCCTCCTACCGATATGGCAAGAAACTTTGATCCCCTAGGCTATCCTCCGTAATTCCGTCGCTTCCTAGGCCTTCCAGACGAATTTGCCCGGCTTTTTCCTCTATTCTAGCTTGGTCGAATTCTTTACATCGAAAGCGGACCAACTGACTTTCACACTTGATGTGACCCCCAACCTTATTACAAAATATCATGAAACACTATTTGATTGCAGAAAGAAAAGTTCGTGAAACTGTTGGATCAACTGCACAACTCCCTCCGCATAGATCTATCGATGTACCGCAACAACTTCCCTGCGTCGAGTCCCGAAAAGTTGATGGATCTGAAATCCACGGTGGACTTACTGACCAGTATCACGTTTTTTCGTATGAAGGTGCAGGAACTGGCTTGCCCGCCCAGAGCCAGCACCGTCGTCAAGGACTGCGTCAAGGCATGCTTAAGGTAAGGAGATTTTTTCTCTGTGTAGTAGTTCGATAAGTTACGTATGATGCCTTTGGCTTGGGTCCGTCAGAAAGAACGCTTGTTTTTCGAATGGGTACTACATCGAGTGGGCTGGCCCCGTGTCGGTAAGGAAGGGTGTGTCGGATAGTGGGGGAAGTTCAGTTGCCAAGATGGCTTGCAACGTTGAGCATCGTGTGTTCACTTTACGTCGGTACTTTCAAAATGGCGAGTCTGTCGTTTCAACGCAACGTGAGTTTCGCGTTCACTTTCGTGTTCCACGTCGTGGGATAGTACCAGACCGTAACAGCATTTTGAGATGGGTGGAAGCATTCGACACAGCGGGCGAAACCGTACTGTTAGACTCCCCGAAAACGTAGACACAGTTGAGAGAGTTGGCACGCTGCAAAGCCCGAATCGTTCCGTCCGTTTGCGTGCCAGTTCCCTATGAATCCACGCGTCCTCTGTACGTCACATCTTGAAGAAGAATTTAGTGTTCCATCCTTACAAAATCCAAGTTTGTCAACAACTGTTACCAGGGGATCATGCACGACGTGTTAATTTTGCACAGCTTATGATTGAACAGTTGGATAACGATGACATGAGTCATGAAGAGCTTTTTCATTTACATAGATACGTCAATAAACAAAATTGCCGATACTGGTCTTTAGTGAACCCCCAACACTTGCATGAGCATCCCCTGCAGACTGCTTGCTTAAAACTCAACGAAAATTATCATTTTACCAAAATTGGCCTCCAAAAGGTGACACTGTACGATACCAACACCCAAAAGGTCGTGACGAATAGCCAGAATTAATGCCTATCCTTACACTACAAGTAGCCAAGCACTTATATGGTAAATAGCCACGCATAGCACACAGTGTAAATGGATATACACACGATTGTTTACCTACGGTCTAAACGTGACCAGTGGTTCTAACCCTCAGATAGCCAAATTCCATGATAGATCCCATTACCACATCCATCACAAAGGTAACCAATTCATAGCGACAGTCTTTGGCTTTCCCACTATTTGCGATGCACCGACTTTGGTATCATTCCCATAATAACTATAAACCTCTACTGTTTCAGATCTACGTATCAATTTTTATTTGAAAACACTTACGAACTGTACAACAGAGAGTTCCAAAGTGATCCGAATGAACCAAAGAAGAATCCTCAGGATCTGGACAGCGTCGACTTCTGGCACAAGCTCATCGCGCTCATCGTATCTGTGATCGAAGAAGATAAAAATAGCTACGGGCCAGTACTCAACCAATTTCCGCAAGAGCTCAATATTGGCCAGGTAAGTGACACATTACAGTCTGAGGATATAGTTCAACTTGTATAAACTCTGTATAATTTTGGCAACAGACACAATTTCCTCACTCAACTTGAAGTTTGAAACGCTTTTAGCAATTTGGAAGCAAGTCAAGTTAATGTTTTTTGGCAAGCAGAAGTTTAAATGTAGATTTGTGCATGAACGTTACTACTCAAAATAAACAATTTGAGCTGTTCGTTAGATTAAGAAAATAATGAGGAGAAAATGTTGCTTAGCGTGCCATATAAAATGCTTTAATTCCAAATATTCATTTTAAAAATTGGTGAATGTTGTTTTCAATACTATATAATCTGTGCTTTCAGCTGTCCGCTGCGACTATGTGGAGTCTATTCGCAGTGGACATGAAATATGCCTTGGAAGAACACGAGCAACATCGGTTGTGCAAATCCTCAGCTTATATGAACCTGCATTTCAAAGTCAAATGGCTGTATACCAACTACGTGAAAGATGTACCACCATATAAAGGTTTGCTATTTATTATTATGATTTACTTATGAGCAACAACAGCATCACTTCTACAGAAATTGAATATCTCATGCTTCATTTTGGAGGTCTTTGCACCCATACAACTCTCCTTTTAAAAACAAATTCTGTAAGATGTTTTGTATCTCTAGATAATGGGCCTTTGCATTCACTCTCAAGAATATAATTACGTTGCAAAATACATCTCTACATTTTTCTTTTACAATTGTATATATCCTGATCCCACGTGCCACATACCTTTCTCAAAAGCAGAGCTAAAAATTCAGTGCCTTACTGTGAACAAATTGTCTCTTTTATCACACTACAGACATCCATGTTGTGTTTACACAAATTTCTTACAACGTTTAATAATTAATGAATATAATATCATCTATTACCTATAGGTTCAGTGCCAGAATATCCTTCATGGTTTGAGCCCTTCGTGATGCAGTGGTTGAATGAGAATGACGACGTTTCCTTAGAATATCTGCATGGAGCATTCAATAGGGACAAAAAGGATGGGGTAAGTATAAACTTCATAATATCTTTTATACTAATTTTGAAGCTACCAATTATCAATTCGAACTTTGTTGAACTGCGAATTCAACAGTTTCATATCATGGCATTTCCCACCATACTTAAGAATTTGGAATTCAGTGATTTTAAATGATGAAAAATTTGGGCGATCTTTGTTAATGATTTTTTAATAACTGTTCAATTGTTCATTGGTATCTAAATGTTTTTATCTTTCCAACTAGTTCCAAAAGAGCAGCGAACACGCGCTGTTCTCCAACTCAGTAGTAGACGTGTTCACGCAGTTGACGCAGTGCTTCGATGTCGTGTCGAAATTGGAGTGTCCAGATCCGGAAATATGGAAACGCTACATGAAAAGATTCGCCAAGACCATCGTAAAAGTCCTCATCGCATATGCCGATATTGTCAAGAAGGAGTTCCCTGAACACCTGAAGGAAGAGAGGATAGTAAGTTATCTTTGGAGTTTCTCTATCCCCGTTTTCAAATTTGCTACGATTCAGTACTATATTAATAGAGGCATGTAGAAGATCAACTGAAGTCTTTTGTACGTCTCCACTGGAGTAGATTGGTCATGTCTAATTATAATGGGTCTAATCATCAAGGGACTTAGCATAGAGTTGCCATAATGTATGTATTCTGAAATAATAGTGTCTGCCATAGAGAACCAACCTGCGTATGTTGCGATGGAGGAACTGAGGTCTTTTCGACTCGAGGTGTCTTTTAGAACTGTCACTTCTAATTGTAATGGATTTGAGATTTTATATCAATCATGGAGTTTCCGTACAGATGACCTGCATCAGCACTACCTTAGATTCGGAAATAATTAATTCCGAGATAGAGAATATATGTTGAGATGGAGGTTTAGAGGCTATAGCGCAAATAAATCACGTAACCAACTTAAGTCTTTCCTCCTTTCCTGGGCGTCGTGGTTGAAGCTGGCCTTCAGGTCACCTCCAGTTATTTATTATTACGGCACGGGTATTACGTAAAAACCTATAAAACGTCAAAAAAACCTATAAGATGTCATCTTGCAAACTAGCTAGTTTTTAGGATGTAAACAGTCATTCCACGTTTGCTCACGTAGGATCGTTGGGAGCATCCATCTATGGAGGAGTAGCTCAACTACACGCCTTGTTGGTTGCATATGTTTTGTGAAGACGAGAAGAAAGTTGGTTAAATAGCAAGATCACATCTGGATGATTGTGTGTATTGGTATGCATGTGCATAAAATCAATGATATTTGCTGTATGAGAAAATTATTATTCAATGTGCTGCCAATGAAGTATATCTATTAGCTGTTCCCGCCTGTTATTTATATGTTACAGGAGGACAGGTTACGTTCAAAGTTATAAATTACAATTATACGTTTTTTTGTGTTTTAAAAACTTTGAGGAGAGCTACGGGGAATCACCACCGCGCCCGCGTTGTGTGTAATTACTATTAGCATGTATATGACAGTGTACAGTGAATATAATTATTTCTTATCTCTGTCTTTTTTGAAATTCAGCAAATTTGCATATATAATTTCCAGAATGGTTAAGAAAAAGTGAATGCGCAACTAATTTATAGTCTTGAATCGCAAATAAGGCTATTTGAGACAAGAATCCAATGGAATTATCATCAACACATATTATCAGCTCACAAATGATTGCTATGCACATATGCATTGCCGTTACCTCCAGTAATGCCATCTCTGAAGCAGATTTTACATCACAGCAGAGCGAAACATTGATAACTGAAGCCTCATGACGTTTAGGCAACACGTACAACTACAAAACGAGTTCAAAACGTGTCCATCAGCTAGTGCTAAGTTAACATCTTGTAGAAAAACCTTCATAATGTCACAAAAAAACAATATAATGTAAAAAAGTCGACATAATGTTACTTTTCAAGATACGTAATACCCGTGCGTTCTGTTATTTTACGTTAGTCACAGTGTAGCCATAGGAAAACACAAACGGTTCTGAAATAGAAGACCAACTTCGGTAAGTTGCGGGGGGGGAGCTAGTGGCTATGGTGCGTAGAAATTACGTATCAATTGAGGTCCTTCTTGGGCACCTCGATTGGTCATTTTGATCCAGTCATCTCCAATTATAATAGACCTGAGTTACTATCACATTGGATTCTAAAATTATGACTTCTGAGATTGTGAAGTAACCAGCGATGTTGCGATGTAGAGCTAGAAGCTATGGCGTGTAAAAGTCGATGTCAGCTGACCATTTAGCTGCATCAGCTCAGAACACTGTCACATTGGACTCCGAAACTATGGCTTCTGAGTAGAAGAACCAACCAGTATATTAGAGCACACAATTTATTTATCTCTAATCATAACAGACCTGATACGGATACGTCAGCCATGGTAGGATGGATTCTAAAATAATGCTTCCAATGATAACCAACCAACCTGCGTATGTTGCAATCGGAACTTGGATTCCGCATTCCATATTTTGATGTTGCTACAGGAGCACCTACGTCCCACAGGACTACTATGGTTCAGATTACAGAAGCTTAATGCACAGCAATAAAAAAGTCATAATATTGCTACAAGAGCGAAGCTATCATAATTCTCCAGTAATGCAGTAATTGTCCCTAATTTCACGATGAGCTTCAGTCACTTGACTGTCTAGCAACAACGATATGTCTTTTCTATCCAAAACGGTAATGATAGACTTTCCCTTCCATTCATTCATCACTAATTTTCCCATTTTTTCCCAGGCCTGCATACTGATGAACAACATCCAACAACTGAGGGTTCAGTTAGAAAAGATGTTTGAATCTATGGGTGGTGACAGGTTAGAACAGGACGCAGCTAACATCTTGAATGAGTTGCAGCAAACACTGAATGGTTCATTAGATGAACTAGCTCACCAGTTTGCATGCAGGTAAGGTTAACCACATTACTATTAGGCTATATCACTCTTTTCTGATGTCTAGAAGAGGAGTAATTATTGTGTAATATATTTTACAAGTTAGTATATTTGCATACGTTTCGACGTAATGTGTAATGTTAAAAAATTACAGCTTGGAGCCTCGAATAACAGCTAGCGTGAAGGAGTTATCCGACCTACTGTCAGCTATTAAAGGAGGCGGTCATACTATTGGAGCTGCACAACCACCTGGAGCTGTTGCAGCTGAGGCTGACGAGGTAAATAGAGTTTAGAACTACAACGTAGCCAGGCAGCATCTTGTACTACTCTTTTTATTTACGTTTCAGGTGTTGCGACCACTGATGGACCTCCTAGATGGTTCCCTGTCATTATATGCTCAATCATGTGAGAAAACGGTGCTGAAACGTTTGCTGAAAGAACTATGGAAGATAGTGATGAGGATATTGGAGAAAACTGTTGTACTTCCACCTATGACTGATAAAACTGTAAGGATCTCTAGCATTGATTTTCTGTTTCTTTGTGTTTTATAAATTGCGTGTAGCTTTTAAGTCGAGTGGACGTACGAGAAGGTCTACAGTATATTCAGATAAGAGATAGACCGGACATAAACAAGACCACGTGATCATCGAACGCTGTAACATTCGGCAGGGACGTATTAAGAGTCACGCAGTACATATTTTAGATAGTAGATGCTGCTTTGCGTAACTTTGTAGTAAATTAGCACAATTCGATGTGTATACGATTGGTGATGGATATAGGATCATGTGGGGGTGGGGTAAGAAATATATAATGATGTAAATATACATAAGGGTTTCAAAATTTTCGCTTCGATTTCCAGCTTCGGATGCCGCCTGATGTTTGGTGAAATACAGTCGAATATAATCTCAAAATGGCGTTTAAATTAGCCTAAAATTAAAAATAATCGTCTATATCTTAAAATTGCTTTTAGAATATTGATTAGTATATTTTTTGATTTCTAGGTAAATATGTAACCAAATTAAAACGTTCAAAACGTAAAAAAATGTGCATGGTTGAACATTGTCAGAAAGTAGATTCTTGAATAGGTTTTGCCAAAATGGGTTCAAAAATGTCAATAATTAATTAAAAAATACAGTAGCTTTATAATTACTTATAACTTACTGAATTTGATGAACGACATCTTTTATTGGAAAGATGAGCTTGATGAGCTTTCATCATCGCTACTGCCTGAAGCACCAACGTCAATAATGAATGGCTCGACTTGTTCCTCTAAAATATTGTCCAGTTCCCACATTCTCTTTTCAACTTTGTCTTTCACGTGCTTAATACAGTTTTCCCATTTTTGCGCTGTTATTAATTCTAGTGCTTCTTTGAAAAGTCCTTTGAGGTCACAAAATTTAAAAGTTGCATTGTGCTTAGCTATATAATTTTTAACCTCTGCCCATATGAGCTCAATGGGATTGAGCTCGCAATGGTATGGAGGTAAACGGAGCACAGTTTTATTTTGACTTGCTGCCATTTCGTCAATGGCGTATTTTTGATATTCCGCCTTGTGATCCTTGACAATTCTTAATAATTGTACTTTCAGCATTGCTTCTTCAAAGTTGATATTTTTCTAGCGGAGCCAATTTTGAACATCAACTTTCCTTGAAGCCGTTGTTGGGACCTTCTCCATTCTTCGAGAATGATAAGGCGCATTATCCAACACAATTACTGCGTTTTCCTCTAAGTTCGGTAAAATTTTTGAAAACCACTGTTCAAACGATTCGCCATTCATTTCCTCGTGGTAATCTCCAGTTTTCTTAGACTCAAAGCACCACAGACCGTCAACACCAAATCCATCCTCACTGCCAATATGGCAGATAATGAGCCTTTTCCCTTTACCTGGAAATCGAAGTACTAACTGGTGTAGATTTATTTCAATAAGCGAACCTTTTTCAAATGTTTTCATCACATTCAGCGAAAAAACATTGAGACATGAGTATCAGATTGCTATAATTGGGATTATTTAGTCATATTGAAAGAAAGAATATTGAACGTCGTATGATTACTCAGCGCTTCACAATTTAATTTAAAGTTATAAACCTTTAAAAAATGAATGATCAGGAACCTGAAATACGCGCAAATATTAATATTAACAAATTATAACTTTATAAAGCTTAAAGTATGAATTAAAATGATTAGAAATATTAGGAACGGTACACAATATAAAACTTAGTAACTTTTTTTAAGTTTATAATATTCGACATATTTTAAGATTATATTAAAAAATTATTGAAATATCGAAAACACATAAAAACATGGCTTAAAAAAGTTCTAACAAATGAAAATGACAATAAAACATCCACACATTTTATCGAAAGTTATAAAAGTTTTGTTACTTGTAATATGTTTTATCTGCCCCCTGGAATTAATGTATAGAACCTTGTTCCCAAGGTTTGAAAAACATCCGATTGTTGTCTATTACTCGTATTTACCTGCTGGATTTTTTAATCCGGTGGACAGTCCATCTAGAAAGGCCCTCCTGGATGAAGTTACAGAATCATCAACCCATACTTTACTTGTAGTGTGTCCTGCGTTTACCCACGTTTCATCAAGGTATTAAATCTTCCTGTCTTGATTTCTATATTTCCCAATTTTTGTTAAATAATCCCTCCTCCATAGCACAATTTCTTCTCTATCCAGTAGTAAACTATTACGACCCCGTTTTTTCCATTTGAAATTTAAATGCTTCAGTAACGCATGGAAAGTTGATCGTTTGAAATTTGGCAACGTTGTATCTCCATTTACCTCCTGCAGTACTTTATCTATAGTAGGTATTTCATTCCTAAAGAAGAATTAATGCACTTTCCTCCTAATCGCATGCTTATCAGCTTCATCCAATGATTTAACAATACTTTTGCGATGTTTACTGGTCATTGGCTCAGAAAAGGTGTGATTTTTTTTGTATTGTCTTAACACATTAAACACTGATGCGCGACACACCCCAACTTTGTGAGAAACCTTCACAACAATTTCTTTGATGGTTGATGCCTCGTTCTCCTCGCGCTCGATCTTATGTATATTCAAAATGACCTCTTTCATTTCTGCACTCAGGTGTCTTTTTTTAGAGCGTTTCCTAGGTGGACTACAGGAGTTTACAACTTCATCGGCAGTATCTGTACTACTGGGCATTTTGAGACGGCGACGTTAGCGTGAAAATCACCCGAACCTTTTGTTTACATCCGGTCTATCTCTTATCTGAATATACTGTAGTAATCTCAGAGGATGAATAATTTTCTGTTGTCAAAGGTAACATCAACTTGTTTAAGTGCCAACGGTACAGAATGAAATATAGAGGAATATAGGGTGTCCAGTGGGAAAGTAAACTTTTTGATTTAAGAAAAAAACTTAATGAAGAGAAAATATTTATTACTATCAACATATTCGTCAATTCGGCCGGTTTTATTCTTGCAGAGTTCCGGAGTAATATTATTTATTTCTCGTCGAATGTTAAGCTTCTCCAGTGTTCGTTAATTATTGGAATAAAATAATCGCATGGCGTGAAGTCGGGGGATCTAGAAGGCCAGTGAATGTCTCCAAACTTCGATTTAAAATTTGCTTTCAACGTGTCCATCGATTCTCTGGAGGTATGGGAAGTTGCCCCATCCTGTTGAAACCATGTGTTTCTGTTAAGCTGACGTTCTGCTCTCACAATAGGAGCAAAAAAAGTGTCAATCATGTCCTTGTATCGCTCGGAATTGACTGTCCGTGCATGACGGTTTTCATCTTCAAAGAAATACGGCCCAATAATACCGCTAGAGGATATGATGCACCAAACAGTCAGCTTTGGACTATGCCGCTGTTGCTGATGGTTCTCTTTTGGGTTTGTGGGTGCTCAATATCTGCAATTTTGCTTGTTCACATAACCGTCTACGTGAAAATGGGCCTCGTCACTGAAAACAAGGGTCTTGAGTCTGCGCTGCGTAGGAAAAATATTCAACATCCGTTCAGCACAATATTTCCGTAATACGTAATCACTTTCATTTAAAGCATGGACTGTTTGAACTTTTTAAGGATGAATGCTCATTTTTTCTTCATTATGCCATGCAGTGTTGACCTAGGGATTCCCAAAGCAGCGGAATGCTTCTGTACAGAGCACCGCCGAGGATTTGCAATAACCGAATCTCTTACTCGACGCACGTTTTCTTCGGTTAATACAATAGGTGTGGGGCCAGGAATTGGTTTACTTAGAGTAGAGCATGTTTCACGGAACCTCTTTTCTTGAAGTAAGCCTCGATAGCAAAAGCACGTTGCGCCCCGGTCCAACGTTCCCTTGTGACTATTTAACCCGCACGCCGAACGCGTCTATCAAGACCTCGCCCCACTTCCTCGCGTATACGACTGCCGCGTAATTCAATTTTGAAGTGTTGACTTTTTCACTGGACACTGGTTAATAACTCACATGGGATATGCTTTTCTACTTCGCTGCTGTCATCCAAACTCATGATGATTAAAATTTATAGTTTTTTTTTATTTTGGAAACATTGCTTTGCTGTTAAAAGCAGATTTCGAAAGCGCTGAAATAGTAACAGCTTGAACTTAGGATACCAAAATTCAGTGCGTTGGTAACATGTAAAAATCCATCTACAGATGATGTTCAAGAGTTTGACAGACAATGCTAAGAACTTAGCAGCGAACACTAAGATTGAAGACATGTCAAGGCTGTTTAAAAATCATATGACTGGAAAGCAAGACGTCAAGAATGCTCTCAGCGGGGTTATGGATATATCAAAGGTAAGTTTGGGACTGAAACTCACATATATTTTTTTTCGTTAAATGAACGTACATTTTCTTTTTGGCACAATTGGTCCTCTTTCGTAAAGCCAAGACTTAGCAAGGTTTTCCGGTGATGGCGGGTTTTAAAACTACTACATAATAGGTTTTCTAAGCATACTTCTTCATTGTTGCATCATTAGAAAAACGCCTTTTATTTATAATATGTGTCCCCGTCCCTATGTATGGTTGTACCCTAACTGGGTTCCAGGACTTCGAAAAGAACTTGTCACCAAAGCAGTGTGCCGTTCTTGAAGTCGCTCTGGACACCATCAAGCAGTACTTCCATGCTGGAGGCAATGGTCTCAAGAAGGCGTTCTTAGACAAGAGTCCTGAGCTGCAGAGCCTTAGGTACGCCTTGTCTCTGTACACCCAGACGACGGATACGCTCATCAAGACCTTCGTCACCACTCAAATCAATGAAGGTAGGTGTTTAGTACTGCTAACGTGTTTATAAATGTCACCTGGTCCTTATTCGCTGTTCGCATGTTCTATTCCCTTACAATATACAATACTCATTTGTCGATTAAGTGGATATGAACATAATGGGTGTCTCGCAAAGGGATTGCCAAGTTGTGTTTGTATATTGAGGTAAAAGTAATTAATAATAATGAAACATAACAGCTTTGTCGATTGGACAGCCTGACTAGATTTTGAAGTACTCTGTATATTTAATGATCGACACACTGAAAATACTTTCCTCCATTTTTTTATTTATTATTGATGCTAACAGTGAGTAAATTACACTTAGCTGAAAACTAATGATTTAATTGGATACTAATCTCATAAATGATACATTTTATTTTGTTTTTCATATAAATAAACGGCACTTATATCTAATCTGGCATTTTTCGGTAATAAGTAATAGACAAAAACCTTTACCATGATTCTTGAATCATTAAATTGGTTCTTTATGATCTTAATGGTTAACATTTTACTTATTTATTCTTCGATTTAATATTTGATATACTTAAGTCAATACGTCACACCATAACTCAGCTTAGGTTGGATGATAATAATGTTTGTAGGTTCAAAAAGTTTTAATTGAGGTTTACGAATTCGCAATTTAGTTCGACTTTAATTCCAATTCAGGGTGCCTAAAGTTCCTATTGTATTTCTCCAACAAACTTTCCATTACGTGTACAATGTGCCACATCATCAAACATATGTCCACAGAGTATAGATAATCCAATTCTTAGAGCATCTAATCCACTAGACCAATATTAATATGCTCTGAATATTCCTAACATGTATATATAAGACACTTATCTAGCAATAAAAGAACTG
Organism: Acanthoscelides obtectus; assembly: GCA_963669975.1. Classification (NCBI taxonomy): domain Eukaryota; kingdom Metazoa; phylum Arthropoda; class Insecta; order Coleoptera; family Chrysomelidae; genus Acanthoscelides; species Acanthoscelides obtectus. Next base: position 73,938,084 of record CAVLJG010000008.1, on the reverse strand, counting down.
AATAAATTAATAATCACAGCCGGTAATATGGAAAGCGAAGCAAACGAATTACATCAAGAAACGTTTCTTCATCATCATAAATGGAATTTGAATGAGTGAACTTTGAAAAGCTAAGAAGATGAGTGAATATTCAGTCAGTTTTATCTCATTATTGATTCGGCAGCGGTATCAACATGTCACTGGTCTAGTAGAATAGATGACTTGAGACCCTATTTATGTCACACACACCACACACTTGAACATTGACCTTGATCTTCATATTTCACCCTAAAAGTACCGCTAAACAATGCGGAGACGATGATGCAAAGACAACTGTCGATGCGGGACGAATCTGACACCGAATCGGGGTTAGAAGCGTTGGAAGAGCCGCTGAAGGCCAAAAAGAAAAAAGAAATGGAAGTGAAGCAAGGTACAACTGGTCGCCCGTCGGAGCGATCCAGACAGACTTTTTTCATATGCTGCAGTTAGGCAGAAGCAGATTCGCATATTTTTAGTTGCACAAACTTAGGATTCTGTTAGTTGTTGGATACGGTTATTATGTGAAATTAAAAGTAGTTTGATTCAACGTGACGTTCTTTTAACAGCAGCAATTAGTGGGGTTGGCGGTTAGATTTGCTTTGTAGTTAGTTTAATTACTTCGCAATTATGAGCATAATTCCCCACATATAAAGTTTTTCTCACTAATTTTTCTTCATGAACTACCTCAATGAGTCTGCTCGCTTTTTAGCATGCGCAAATCCATAGCTAACCAATTATATGGATATGTGTTAAATTATATTATGAATAGAACTTTCAAGTTCTGATAGCATTGCTTATTCGACGCGTCTATGCGCGGAAAAAATGATTCTGCTCCGAGCTTTCAAGATGGTCGATGTAGTCGGTGTTAAGCTAGTTACTTGTTTGTGATATAATAAATCCTAGTTCAAGAAATAGTAAAAAGTAACGATGTCAATTGTTAGTTTCGTGAGAAGAAATAATTAATTGGCTTTTATTCCGCAGGCTCAATATGGTACTCCGCAAAATATTCATGTATCCGTAAGTGGTGGTGCGAGCATACTTTCCAATTCAAAATATACTGGTGAATTAAAAAAATTCCACGCGTTGAAAAAACCTTGAACCAGCTAATTATACATAGTAGAAAAGTGATCGTATCCAACCTCTAACTAGTTCGTTGAAAATATTTCAGTATATCTTTTCCAGCTTGCTATTAGATATTAGTTTTTAAATTTTCAAGGCAATCAACGCTATCCATGCGTAGAGCTATTCTTACTATAAACTTTTCATAGTTCAAAAATTATGAGATTTTATCATACATATACTTATTAATCTCACTATAGATATCACTTGTAGATAAATTTCGCTCATATACACAGTTTATGAGACTATATTAATGAAGTACTTCACATAAAGGGTTATAAAAACACCATTATAGCGATCACGCGACTTACTGCATGTCCACATATACAACCTTAATTAACACCATATTTCAGCATAGTATAAACATAGATCAACCACATTTTAGCCTTGTATGTTCAGAGGGTCCCAAAATAGGTAAACGATCTCTCTGATGCATTTACATAAGTATTAAATTAAAATACAAGTCTCTATGGAAAAGTTCTACATGTTACTAAAATCTCCCGCGGAAAAATTTCATTGGAGTACAGTTGCCTCATTTAATTCTTGAAACTAGTTTTTAATTGATGTTAGTTTATATAGCTGCAAGATGAAGATACAAGTATAACATTTGGATTCTTACCTAAAATAATAAACCTGATTCCAATGGTGCCCTGTCTGTCATCAGGGGTGATACTACCTACACCTTCTTTTAACATGTTAATTAGCGATCAGTCACAAGTTCTGTGTATTAAGTTTTCCTGACGCGGAATGTATTGAAATAAATAAAACATTTGTATCCTAGACTTTCTTAGGCTGGCGTCAAATGTGTTAACTCTTCGAGGTCTGAAGGATAAGTAATGAGAGAATTTTCTGGATTATTTGTTCTTCATCAAATATAATTACAGTTTTATATAGTAACCCTCAAAATAACTTCCTTCTGAAGCCACGCAGAGCTGGAGACTCCTCATGGCAGTGCTGTAACTCCAATACTGCAATAGCCTGCAGCTGGTCAGTTGCAACCGCTTAAATGTTTTCGACTGTCCCAAAACACTATCTCCATAGGCCTTTTTAGCGAGAGTGTCATATTTAGAACACAATAGACAAAAATGTCACACAAAAAAATCGCTTCGGACAACCAAATGATTCGAGCGAGTTCAAACTTGTACCAAAGGCGGATCACATGTTCCCCTGTCCCTTCTCCAATCCTGGCGCCTCCAGTGTTGCCAGATCGAACATTACCTTGCCAATTCCATCACTTAATTTACAGACCTCGTATACTTAGGTAGTTGCATACCATTTTACCGCATATTAGAGCAGTTCACTGTATTCAACATACTCCATATCCTATAGTAACTAAAAAATTATTCCAAGTAAAAGTCTTGAATATGGTATTCAAAAATAGCAGACATTATGAGCTAGCCGATTGTTTGCAATCCATAGCGAAACCCGTAGACCTTTTTAAGCAGACTTGTATTATGATCACTGTGTATAGTTAATTTACAACTCATTTAGTCTATAATAGATATAGAATAGTCACATTTGCCATTCATTGGCACTAAATCAATGATTTGTTTAATATCGTAACAAAATCTCTGAAACATTGAAACACTCTCGAACCTCACAAGCTGAGAGCTCATAGTTCTAAGACACAGAATAGCATTAATTAGAAATAATGTATATAAAAAAAACATATGCAAATCGGTGAAGCTATTCTGAGCTCCTTGATCAAAGTTTCAGAGAATTTTCTGTAAAGCTGATTTTACAAAATTCTCGCAAACATCTATATTAATGTAAAGGACTCAACGATTAGCAGTAGCATCACTCGATTACGTGTAATAACATCTTAATTATTTGTTTTCCAGATTCAATCGATGGTCAAGAAGGAAGCGTTGGGGAAGTGTCGATTCAGGTTGACCTGTTCACGCATCCTGGGACTGGAGAGCACAAGGTCACTGTTAAAGGTAAAAGAAACAGTAACAGCAAAATGTAACGAAGCATGAGCCTTTAAAATTTGATCAACCATTGTTCAAACTCACTGATAATTTTCAACAAGTTTAGGAAATCAGGGAACTAATGCATTTGAATTATTTCAGTTGTCGCAGCGAACGATTTGAAATGGAACGTACCATCCGGAATGTTCAGACCTTTCGTGGAAGTTAATCTAATTGGACCAAACCTCTCCGATAAGAAGAGGAAGCATGCGACAAAATCCAAGTCGAACAACTGGTCACCAAAGTACAATGAAACATTCCACTTGTAAGTATCGCCTTTTACTTCCTACGCCACTGAACGAAAATCTTTACTACTCATTTCCGTCGGTCTATCTGTCTGTCCGCTAATCATTGGTCCGTTTATAACTTGAGAAGTTCCGCTGGGATGTCGACAAAATATTTACGAAACGTTTCTAGTATGCCAAGAATGTAAAGGCTTTATAGTTTTTAAGAATCGGTTAAGGGGCGCCGAAGTGGGCAGACGAAAAAAATTAAATATCGCTCAAACTTCGTTGTTTAACGTTTTACAGGCTCCTGGTCATTTTCGAACAAAATTTCGTAGGGCTTGAAAATTCAGGATTGTGGGTTGGAGGGGGTAGGTAGTTAGTTATAAATGCTACGCTTTTGGTGTCAGTCAAAGACGTTCTATCATTAATGAGCTTCTAATCCCGGTAACAACGGGAAAATTAAGTGATAAAAAATATGCTCATATTCGCAATGAGTTACAATCGTTGGCATTGCGTGCTGAGTCACAATGTTTTCCCTATATCTGCCATGAGATCGAAGATACCTCGTCACTCGATTCCTTTGAAACTTCCAACGAGGACGTAGGAAGTATAGAGTCAATCTACATGACGCTTCTTTTTGTATGGCTCGTAAATTTAGCTTACACGAATTTAGAGAAATTATTGTGATCAAAATAAACGCTTTCGCTAACACCCTTGGCGAAAATTGTTTTCCGTTTTTAACGTTTGTTGTAAGATTTTGCTGGCATTACAGAAATTTGAACTAAAGTTATTATTGTTCCAGCATGATTGGCAATGAGGAACAGTTAGACTGTTATGAACTCCATATCTGCGTCAAAGACTATTGCTTCGCAAGAGAAGATAGACTCGTGGGCGTAGCTGTGATGCAGCTTAAAGATATTGTTGAAAAGGTAAGCACTACCTTATAATAGTAACGTAATGAATGTGCCAAGTAGCGCCTAATCCATGATGGGTATCATTTGTCATAGATGTTGAGCTACAGTTTTATGCAACCGTCAAGCTTGAATACTTGAGTGTCAAGAAAAATCACGTGATTGAACTTAAAGCTAAACGGGCATGCAGTATGAATGAAGATACAAGCACATGCGATCCCACTTGAATAGTGTGTAATAGATATCTATTTCATGCGTTTGCGCCCTTAGTAGCACAGATTTTTTCAAGATGGTTAACTTTATTCTATCTAAAAATGTATATTGATAGGAAATGCAAGGCACCTCGGTCATTCATCTGCCTAGCGCAGCATTTCTGGTGAATTATATTACTTGCAATAAATAACAAGTTTCTAATAACAATATATTATACAGAATGATTTTACCGTACTACACAACAAGTGATACTGTTGGAGGGTCTTCACAAGTTTCACGGCACCGAAAAAAATGATAGTATACGAAACTGTACTGATACTACGAAGATATATATAAAAGTAGGAAAATAATTGGCAAAATCTGCAAAGAGAAGGAGAGTGGATTCGAGCAGGAACTAAGATAGGTAACCCGAGCGATACGTATTTCTGCTGGTTGGCTTCATCAGGCCCGCATATATGAAACTACAAAAGTAGATACACATGCCCACACATCCGGATACGGGTGTAACCTGAGGAAACGATGATGGACAGGGAAAAAAATTACACAACAAGAGCCAACCTACATATTGTATTGTATAAAATGGCTAGAAGACCTCGAATTTTCAAGGACCATCCTAACCACAACCACACGGCCGGTTATAGCCACGTGCTGTGGTATTTCAACCCCAAAGGATCTACAAAGAGAAAATGATCCGCAAAAAGGAGGAAAGTGGATTCGAATGGAAAATTTTATACTACAAGGTGTAGGTTGGCTCTTGTTGTGGTGCTTCGCGTGTCGTCTTTTTTCCTCTCCATCTTCGTTTCCTCAAGTTACACCCGTATCCGGATGTGTGTGTATGTGAATCTACTTTTGTAGTTTCATATGTGCATTCATGTCGGGCCCGATGAAGCCAACCAGCAGAAACACGTATCGCTCGGGTTACCTATCCTATTTTCTGCTCGAAGGCACTTTCCTCCTTTTTACGGATTTTGTCCATTATTTTCCTACTTTTTGTTATGTACCTTTCTCCGCAGGATCATCTTCTTTTTTTATATATATATAGTCTTATTCATGAACAATGGTTATCCGAAGTATTTGGTTAACAGAATCCTATTCAGCTCTCCTCCTGATATTTTGCCAATTGCGAATAACAATATTGATAATGACAACACTGTCCTGTCCAACCCGACGCCCATTAATTCTTTAACTAATGAGAATGTCAGCATTACGGTGGATGCTTCTATTTCCAGAGTTAATTCTGTTGTCATGCCATACATCATAGAATTAACTCCAAAATTGATCAAGCTGTGTAATTCCCCAAATTGTCGTTTTGCTTATAAATCAGTTCTCACAGTCAACAGTGTGTTTTCCAAAATGAAGTATAGGGTTCAGTTGCTTGATTCAACCAACACTGTCTATCGCAACTGTAATTTAGTTTACATAGCTCAAACATCGAGATCACTAAAAGGCAGGATAACCTCACACAAAAGTGACGCCAGATTACATCCAGAGAGATGTGCTTTGACATCACATGTTAACACCACAGGTCATTCTATGAGTAATGGCAGTATTAAGGTTCTTGAGAAGGAACAACAACTCTCAAAGCGTCTATTTCTAGAAATATCCCACATTTTCATGACAGATCATTGCATGAATAAAAAGGATGATGTTAAGCAGCTTAGTGTCATTTATTCTTACTTGTTGAAGTTAGAACGTCTACATATCCCAGTTGATCTAACGTCCTCCCAAAATTAAAACGCATTTCCAATTATTTATCCTGTTATTTGAAACATGTTGCCCTCACGGTAATAATACATTATAATATATTTTCATACAACCCATCTTTTCAAGCGTGTCTCACCATCTTACACTCGTATACTCATATGAATAACACCCTTTTCCAGAACAAATTTAATCCAGCATTTTGGGAATAAGGATGAGGTTTTACATAGAGTCCCTCCTATACACTATACCTGAACTTTGGCAACGCTGTTTACATTTCCACATTCCTTCGCGACAATCACCTGTTATCTGTCGACGCATCACTATTCCGGTTCGCTCATTTTCTCCACGTGAAACATATGTAGGAGGTTAGAAGGAACTTTGCCCGTTTTTCCCCCAAAATTACTTTTCGATAATTTTTAATGTGTTCGGGTGTATTTATATATAGTGTTAACACCTAACGATGGTTTCCGTCATTATCAATAAACCCAATGTGTCTGTCCTTTTGGTTTTATATTTGTGACAAGTGCTCTGATCCACGCGTTCGTTTTGAAACACCATTTGGCTGCAACCTCAGCGACGAGTAAGTTGTCTGATAATTTAAATCCTTCCCGTATTGGTTGCTAGCATCACATTTGTGTTTTCAGCTCCTGAAGATGGCTCCATATAGAATGCCGAAAGCTCGAGATTACCGTTAAAAGAGTTTACTAAAGCCTAAAAAAATTTTGCCAATTTCCAAATTAACAATTAATTGTATTTTTTGCCCAACTGGTCGTATATTTACATAATTGTACATCTAAGAAGAGAAAACAAATATCGCTAGTTTTTGAAAGATATTTGTGCTCAATTTTGATCTTCGAAATTCACACATTTTGTCATGTACAGGGCACGTGACCATCTTTGATGCTCCAAGCTCGACACTCGAAGCTTGACGCTTAGCGCTGGCAGGAAAATGCCAGTCAACACTCGGCATGTCCTGAATTAGGCTTTTGCCACAATGTGAGCTATGGGTTTTCAGGGTTTTGTCCTAAGAAGCTATAAAACGAATAATCGCTCGTAAATCAAACGACACGGCCATCTTTTTCTGATCGCTTGCACGCCCGAATACGTGCGAGAATAACTATATCATATTTTTGCATATTTTATGACCAAGTTGAACCTTTTCCAGGGGTCATGTGCTTGCTGGTTGTCACTAGGCAAGCGAATTCAAATGGACGAGACCGGCTGGACTATCCTGAGGATTCTGTCGCAACGCACAAATGACGAGGTCGCCAAAGAATTCGTGAAGCTCAAGTCAGATATCAGGCAGGAGAATCCTCTGGCATAAATGTGCACGTAGCTACTGAAAAGAGGAAAATAGCCATTTTCAGTTCACCTCATGGTACTGCTCCAGTACAAATTACTTGACACAAGAAGAAATGGTTGTTTATTATCAGTCAGTGGTGCCTGAGTGTAAAAAGCTGTCGTAATGATCACAGCGTAGATTCAGTAAGATGAACGTACCTGATAATAGGAGCTTTCACTTTTTATATACTTGATTATAGAGGTCAAATACACAGGGTATATCAACCTTTTGATAAACGAGATTTTATTCGAGAGATGGAAGGTATATGTTTAAAATAACAGATGTAATTATATATAAGTATATCGTGATACAATTCACTTTAGATGGAGTAGTATAATGAATAGTAAGAAGACAATTGCAAATGACTGAATTGTCATAATTTGGACTGATATCATGAAATGCTTAGCCTAGAACATCGGCAATGAAATCGTTTGAAGACCAAAATGTAGATTCTAAAAGAAAATAAAGTTCTCCAAATCCATTATAAACGGAATTACGAATGAAAAAAATGAAAATGAAATGCTATGCTTGTTAAACGTACAAGCATGCATTTATCTGAATGTTTGTCACTTCCTTTGAAAACATTTAAACTGAAACTATTGCTCTTTGTCATAAATGTTCAACTTACTCTGTCTACAATACAAACAAAGGCTTCCGGAAAATAATACCAAACCAGGAACAATATCAATAAAGTTACCAAACAGACTTGAGCGAAGTGCTTTAACCTGTACAAAAAACAAAAACTCTGTACATTTAAGTGGACCCGTCCTATCAGACTGAAGACGTACGAGAATACATAATACACCACCATGTTACATTATGATAATGTTTAATGTGCCTCCCAGCTGAACGTTCAACAATAATATTTATGAGTTGAATTGTAATAATCCACTGTTATTGTGATCGTCCCCCATTCATTAACTATACCTTGTATCATGACAACTGTAAGTCATTATAGTCATCACTGCTACAAGCACTTCAGATAGCTTTTTTTGTTTGAACAGTTAGTGTCCACTTTATCACGATAGGATGATAGATAGTTGGACTCATGTTTAACAAAGGAGGCTATCTTCATTCTTAGACCATTTTCTACTAAATACAAGTTGTACATAAGCACAAAAATGTTATGTATGTCATCACAGGATCCTTTCTACATAAATTGCCATTAAGTTTGGAACAAAAGGACCTATCTTCCTTAGGAATTATATCTTGGATGGTATACAAACATGTTTGCACTGAACGTACAACGTTAAGTACATTTCACTGTAAAAATCTGTAAAAAGATGCAACAGCATGCATCCCTTTTACATAACTCATATGTTTGAAATGTGATTCAATTTAGGAATAAGTAAAAAATTTATAAGTAAAAAATAACGGCATGGTATATAAAAATAATTCGTTATTTCAACCATGCTTGAATCACCACATATATTTTCTATTTGTTGAATTGGTATCTCCCTGTGTGCACATTCTAACAGTATTGCAACCAAAAATTGAAATCAGTATTACAAGTAAATGTACGGTTGTTCTAAGTGTTTGTGATGTCGTTTAATTTCGTTTTTGGCTTATCTTATTCAAATAAATCATTCATCTTGAAAAGTGTTTAGTGGGAAAATCGGTTAATTCCACTTCTCCGTAAACTAAAACAGAGTACCTGAATATTAACCAGTATACGCAGAAATATCACTTCTCTCAACCTCAGGACTTTATTTTGTATAGTTAACGTTAATGGAAAAAATTAGTTTTACGAAAGTTCAAAAGACAATATAGAAATTGCTAGAAAACTGATTGCTCTCATACATTTTTCAAGGTGGATCGGTTTGAACTAAGGAACTTTGATATAAAAATGCGCCATTTCGTTCTAGGTAATTTCAAAGAAAGTATACATGGAAGTCTGAGAGAGAAAGAAAGAGAGCAAAATATAATGGTTATTGTACCTTCATAATTTGTATGTTACATCATTTTTTGCTTAAAATGACCATGCGCAGACTAAAGGATACTTCAGACGCGATTCCATAAAGGTTGCCAGTTTGACGGGCTCAATGACAAATAAGAATTTAATACTGTCAAGTTCCTGAAAATCACTGACAATATTTATGTTTGTCCTAATAGTCTAATCGTATTAGCAAATTTCCCCGAAATTATAGTAAAGTCTGGTTTCATTGGTGCAAGTTGTTCAAGGGGGTATTTAAAACATGGACGCATAAAATGGGTACACCATTTTTTGTGGGAAAACTTTCTATTTGGCAACAAAGAATGAGAAAAATGTTATGGCCGAAAAACGAGGCAAAATGCAGGTTTTGGCACTTGTTGACAATGCGACAATAATTTCACGCAATTACTTGAAATTCTTTAAATCCGTAAGACTCATGCTTCTAAATAACACCAACACTACAGCGCATTTGATAGCAAAATACACGTGTTTACCTTGCCGATATTAATCACAAACCATTCCGAAAGTTAAATATTATTTTGGTGTGAAAAACAAATGTTACGTTTTTTTCTTCTAAACAAATTCAAACATTTCACATTTGTGAGTAATTGAACAAATGCGCTACGATATTCGAAAAACATACGTTACTATACACATTTTAAAACAAAGCGGATGTGTGTATCATCTTTTGTTACGAACAACTCACAAATACGAAATCTTTGAATTTGTTTAGAAGAAAAAACGTAACCCATCCTTTTCAGCATAAAAATAATATTTATCTTTGGGCATGGTTTGCGATTCATAGGGCAAGGTAAGCTAGTGAATTTTGATATGCCATGCCCTTTGAACTATATTGCTCAATAGACTAGTAGCGATGGCCGGAAAACAGGTGTTTTGGGATAAACAATTAGAGATTCTCAAAAACTACTTGACCAATCTACGCCAATTTTGCTGTGGTTATTTAGAAGTACGAATCCTACGAATTTGAAAAATTTCAAATATCTGCCAGAAACCATCGTCGCATTAGCAACAAGTGCCAAAACCTGCTGTTTGCCTCGGTTTTCAACCATAACTTTTTAGGTGTGATCTCATCTTGTAGGTTTCATAAATACCTAAAAATCTTATATAAAAAGTTTTTTCGTTACTATCAACACGTTCGATTAAATCCCCAAAAATGCGTTTTCTCAATCTTTGTTGTCGAATAAAAAGTTTTCCCATTAAAATTGGTATACCTATTTTATGCGTCCATGTTTTGAATACCCCCTTAAATAACTTGCAGCAATAAAACCAGACTTTACAATTATTTCTCAAACCAGGGGAATTTTCGTCTAATATGATTAATCTATGAATCTAGTCAAAGTTTTGCAATGTTTCTGAACGTAATAGTCACCTGTAATTTCCCCGAGTTCGAAATAGTACTATCATAATGAGGGATAAGTCTACGAAGGTAGTCCCACAAATACTCGGCCTAACAAAGAAAAAATAAAATGTATTTTTAGTATCAAACCCCCTTTTAGCTCAATAGACTTTCCCACCGATGTTCAATAGCTCGGTCTATAGTTCCTCAAAATAGTTTTCAGCCGCCAGCCTCCACTTCTTTATTGTTAGCCTATTTAAAAGTTTGGAAATACCTGTAGATAATGATCTGAGGCGGCTGGATCTAGTGAATAAGATGCGTGAGGAAGCAATTCAAACTTCAACTGCTTGATTTTGGCCATCACAAGCCAGTGCATTGTAACTATGGAACAACACTTTGTTTTGCTCTGCAATAAGTTCGCATAATTCTAGCCGCTAATTGTTTTTCCTATTCTGAAGATAATTAATAAGAATTATGCTACACTCAACCCAAGAAAACTCCCACAGAGTGGTCTTTGATAATAGTTGGACTGAGTTGTTTCTAATGAATATATTGCAACCCATAACGATAAAAAATGTTTCCATATTATTGAATTCTTGCCAAACTAATATACGTTAAAATAATAAACATGACATCTTGAAATTTCAAATGAAACTTTTTCCTCCAAGCAACAACAAAAGGAAGCTTCTTGGACTAACCTCGTAGATACTACCATTATATATTTGGAGCGTGAGAAGCTCTAGGCATTATAATATTCTACAATATATGAATGAGCTTACGCATTGGGTAGAAGCAACTATCAATCTGACGGTCTTCATGTAATTGGGCCTCAAACTATCCCTTTTTCTTATATCAAATAGAAGTACTAAATGATCAACATACAAAGGAAGCAGTATATCACTACTTTTCAAATGTGTCTTAAGGTGAATGAAAATAACTAAATAATCGCTTTAACTCAATAGCAACTGTTGTAAACTATCTCTGCATTGCATCTTCTCACTGTGATATTCAAATACAGTGTGTGTATAACTGTTGTGTCTCTCTGTTCATCAAAGTAAGAATATAAGTAAGCATAAATGTTTCAAGTACGTGGCATTTTTTTAACGTTCCTCACTAAGCCATCTATTCATATATGTAAGAATGTCAAAATTTGGTCATATGCAGTTTTTAGGCAAGAGATGCTATGGTTCCAAGAGCATGTTACACACAAAAGTCATGTAGGACTTGAATTCACTCTTGGAAAAAATAGCATCTCGTTATTTATATATGCAATTTATAAATTTCCATCAACAAATTGACAATATCTGTAGCTAACGTTATATCCTAATACAAAAATATAGCTTCACTTCAACATTCATAGGTAACATGCATCAGTTTCAGTTGCTTTGGGCAAATCGACTGAATAGAATATTTCAAATACCTGATCCAATTTAATATTTTGCCGCAAACGTTTGCTAGAAAAGTTCTTGGTTTAAATTAGAATGCTACGTTTTTTATTTAATTACCAAAAAACATTTTTCGTACGCATTGTAATATTCACAGTAGGGTTTTGATTGTTTTCATTTGTGCAAGGGACAGAATCTGGTGCAGTCTGGCATTCATTTTAATATCAATTAAGTAACGTCTAAAAATCTTTATTTAGCTTTAAGATGTAGACCTATGGAGAACTGAGTAGTAATGTTCAGCTAGTATTTTATTCATTTAGATAGTTTCGTGACACTGATCTTCCAAAACTATCACCAACGCTCCAAAGTCAAATATTTCTGTCTTGGAAGGTTTTCGCTCATCAGGATATCGACGTGGATAGAAATAGTATTTCAGCTACTTTACACCACTAAAGTTATATTAAAGTGATAGTTTAAAGGAGTAACAACTTATCCAGTTGTATAGCCTTGTTCTGGATTTGTAGAAATGTTTAATGCTAAATATTACAGTACTTTGGTAACGTTGGTGATATCATATATCATCATATCCATTTCAAGGTGCTCTATCTCTGTTTATTTATCAGTATATAGTTGGACTGAGTGTCATCAAAATATATTAGCGTTGTATACTTCAAATCTTATTCCTTCTTGTCACTGTGGCAGTCCATGTATGGGATGAGTTTTATCAAATGTCAGGCTGCTTCAGAATTCATTCATAGTTAAGTAAAAACTTAATATTCAGTTCATGCCATATCAAGGGCAGCCTCAAATCTACACATAACTTTATTTATAGTTATGTTCCGTAAAAAACAAGGCAGAGATTTTCGTATGATTTCTGAAGCTGTCGCTAATCTTCTGAATGGACTTAGGCGTTCTGAACTGCTGCTACGAGAAAATATCTTTTATGAATATGTATGTCTCCCAAGGCTCCAGAGGTCTGCCAACTGGACTTATGCTATAGTATGACAAATATTTCTCAGTCCAAAAAGAGACGTAGGTAAATTGTTGGATATTATCAGAATCGTATATAAATGGAGTTTTTCACATTATGAGGATTTACATTTTTATATTTGTACATATGTTTTGTATATTATCGGACAGCTGCGTAATGCAAGATCCGATTCATAAAAATTGTTTAGCATGAATATAAGTCACGCACAAAAATTATTTTGCTCGCCTTAATATATCATCGTAGCTATGTAGCATGTATACGGCAAAAATCTGTATTTGGATTTGTTGAATGTGATAAGATTTTGAAGGTGAAGTTTTATCTTTCATTAAGAAGAACCGAGTAACTCCAAGAATCAGCAACTCCCAAACATCTCATCACACCAAAATGAGTTACACACTCACGACCTTGACACATATGTCATACATACAGATGCGACAGTGACGGTCAGTTCCTTTGATCTTGGTTACAACAATTATTTCACCACTATCCTACCAATTTCCATCGACGCCAATAAAAGTTTTTCCTATGCGAGTCAGTATCTACAAGTATGCGAATGAGCTCCATAAATTCTTTGAAAGTCCAACTCAGCTCCGACAGACGATATCATGGAAAGTGTCAGCTCCGAAAACTGTTTGAAGAGTGATAGGATGTAGATTTCTCTGGGCAGATAAATATCTTAGATATCCTACCAGAAGTCTTGTGGTTTATAAAAAATGTACTTACTCATATTAGCTAGACGTTATAGCTGTTTGTTCTAAAAATGAAGAGAGACAATTCAAACTCTCACTGTGCCACATTAAAATAATTTTTAAAGTGTAGGGATAATCTGTGGTCAAAACAGATATGAGGCAGTCGAATGGATGAATGTCTGACTTACTTCAGATTTCAAGGAGAACTGCATTTTTGCAGTTTGCTGACACAGATCTCCGAAAGAATATAATTGTAACCAAAGTTACAAATCTCAAAATTTAAATACTGTGGATTTTACACGTCAACAAAACAATTCTTACCCAGTTGTGGTTGATAAGGCTGAATTTTGGTAAAAAGAATAAATCGGGCAAGCTGAAGTGAGGTGAACACAACTTATATGAAATGATACTACTTATTCCTGATGATCGCTTGAGAAAAATATCCTTAAAATACAAAACACCCATTTTTATAGCTTGACATACTATTTTAAGTAATGGTTAGAATGTGTCACAGTAGCAGTGACCGAGAATACTACTCGTACAAAACACACAATACCAAATTTTCGGCAGGCTTTCGTCTATGCTAGCACTCGGTGACCTTGTTATAACACAGCGGCAGTTGTGCGATCTGTGACTAACTCTTGGTACTGTGAAAAACACATTTGGAACCACTAGTAAAATCCTAGGTACAAAATAGTTGACACTGGGTCCAAGGTATTTGAAATGAAATCAACACAGGTGTTTCCCAGGAACCGACCTTGGCTCCTGTACGATAAATCCGATCCACAGCTTCAATGATGACAGCGCTCTACGTGCACGTTTCTGGAGGGTCAACCGATTTCCGCCAATAAGCTGGAGAGAAGAAGACTAACAGCAATTTTCTCTCTGACGAGAGATCTGTAAGTTATCAACGTTTGGGGTCGCAAAAATCTTGTACACTTCAATGCTTTCAAGCCTTAACGGCCAAGAAGCGCACTAGCGCCCATTCGGTTTCTATTGATGTCCAAATTCTAACAAAGAGTCTTTAACTTCGGCTGGTCCAAGTCCAGATCACCAAAGACTTGATCTGGCCTGACCACATCTCGTCAATCGAAAAGCTAGGCTATTTGTCAGGGTAATTTCCTTCACAAACCTCCTCAATCTGATAAGACCTGGCTTCGAGTACTGCTCAGACATTTGCAGTGCTGCCACACCGACTACATTGTCCATACTTGTTACTAGTCAGATGCAGCTGTCAGACTAATCGGTTACACTTCTCTACCGCACGGCCTCAGGACCCTCCTTTTGCACCGATCGGGCTCTCTTCTACCGCTGTCTCTAAACTTTGCTCCTTAGGCGTCCCATCCAGACCGTGTTGAGATTGTCGCAAAACCTGCCTGAGAAGCTTTTTCTGTATTCTACTAACCTCAGGCAGTTCAAAAATTGGATTTACAATGTATCTCTAAGCTCCTTACGTATTCAGGTTTCTGTCTGCGCGGTTGCCTTGGTACCACTAAAATTAAAAGGAACGTGCATTTTAGCCAATAATAAATAAATACGTGTTCACTGACATTCCAACATAAATCTTTTGAATACCCTGTAATCAAATATGTCAATGAAAATGGAAAAATTCAATAAAAAAACTTCACTTTCAAACCATATACATCTGCATAGCTGCCTCACTGTTTCACCTATGTAGCGTATATTTTACAGGAAAATGGATTCACAGTTTCAAATCTTCAAGCGGGTTGTGACTGTGTGACAAAAGAAAAGCACGATAATATATCACAATTTCTATTAAAATGGTCGGCTTAGGTTACAATCTTTTTGAGCATATGAGAAACTGTGATTTTTATTTTCTTTAAGTATTATATGAATAATGCTAACGCAAAGCAGCGATATGTATGATTTCTCGACAGTGTTTTTGTTAAGCACATGTACAAACTATAATTAATTGTATTGATTTTTGTATGGTTTTTATATCAAGATGACCAAGCGTATAATACGTACTTAGTTAATCTTAATAATTAATAATTGTGTATAAAATACGTCTGATCTATGTAAAATATTATGTAAATTTAATGTATTATGTCTCTTGTTGATATCACAGATTTTGTAGTTACTTGTGGCGACGCAATTCTATCATTTACTCGTTTTCGGACCACAGTCTTTTACATTAATTCTAAAATCATATCTAAAATATGTGTTACTACTGCTTTTTTGTTTATTTCATTTTATCATCTACCTGGCATTAAATTTGTGAATTCACTTTGTACAAATCGCATATACCGTTTAAATAAATAGATAAACTTGTTTTAAAAGTGAATTGATATCAAGGTATACCCTACATATACAGTTTACTTTGATACCGATTCCATTTGTAAGCTCGAAGATATCCATACAAATGTCGCTAATAGAAAGATGGTTTTTTACAAAAGGCCTATTCCCTCTATCCACCCGATTCCAGGTTCTAAGTGAATTACCTTTATTACCAATATTTTTTAAGGTATCTAAACCTACGACCTCAAAAAGTTGATGCAGTTAATGTAAATTTATCTTTAAAGTGAGTTGGTATTTTTAAGGGAAGGCTCAGGTTCTTCTAGCTAGTAAATTGTTATCCTCTCACATTACCTCCAAGAGGCAATGATACTGGACTCGTTTCCGGAATTGATTTGGAGACTTTTCAAATTGAGGGTGTCTCCAAAAAACCTGTTTTGCTTACGAATATTTTCGCTACAAGCAACTACAAATCATAATCACGATTATTCGCAAATATGTGGTGAGCACATTTCTTAGGCTTACATTATAATTCAAACAAAGAGAACGTGATAGGTACAGTTCAACTTATTTTTCTCATTTTTACTACACTAAAAACTAACACTAAATACTATCTCATTTACATCTTGAAAGTTCAAACATCCGATAACTATTCCAAAAGAAATATGCTCACCTTAAAAGGCACTCGTTTCCAAGCGTATACATATACCATTTTGTAAATATTCGACGATCGCTGTAAAATATTGAGATGACTCTATTAATTTAATCGTTTTCAAACTATGAATACCTAACTAATACTATTACTGACATGGACCATAGATATTTGAACTAATTGTATTCGTAGATTGCAAAAAAGCTACCGCAACTTGAGTCGTGAGCTATTTTGGAATCTACTCGATATTCGTTTGTTACGATGCTCTCCCAGTTCGTAACGTTATTTTATTATTTGTCAAAATATACATGCATTGAAAGCCTCATGGAGAGTTTTTTCTAACCTTCTGTTCGAGCCCACCTCAAACTATTCTATAATGTGACGTTTTGTCAATCAACTTTATTTTTCTTATGAACGCTGTATTGAATAGATTTGTTGATTTTAATTCCGAAAAAGTATAATACCTCATGCACTCAGACCTTAGTTATTTAGAAAAACCAAATCCAGATCCTACAAACTATGTTAATCGCCAGAAAACGTCCTAAGAACACAATATGTACTTCAAAATAACCCGAATCGCATTGCAGTGGGCGGAGCTTGTGTAGTACACATTTCTGCCCCTAGAGGCGTACACCGCAACTCATTACCAGTTCAGTGCCAACTGAGTTGTCGATTTGGCTTATTTCGTTCCTCTGTAGTCATTATTTTTGCTAGAGCTGTTTCGTGCTTGTTTTGTTTTTTACGATGGCAATGTTCAGTGAGCAACGTACAGCTGTGAAAATTGGCTTTCTAATTGGTAAAAATGCTGCCGAAACCGTTTTAATGTTGGAAATAGCTTACGAACGTAAAGCTATGGGAAACAGTCAGGTGTACGAGAGGTTTGCTCGATTTACAAATGGCGACTTTTTCTTATTTCCACTGATGAAAAGGAGCATGAAGGCTTTAACGGCATTGAAGAGGTCAAGAAAAAAACGAGGGAGGAGCTGTCAGACATTTCTAAGGCAGACTTCAAAAAAAGTTTCGAGCAGTGGAAGCACCGGTGGAACAAGTGTATCAGTTGTAGTAGACAATATTTTGAAGCAGATAAGGTTAATTGTGAAAAAGTTGAAAACAAATTGCTTTTAAAAAATAATTCCGGTTTTTTTTAAGTACCCCCTCGTATATTCAAACCGCTTGTCCCAAAACTAGAGTTCCTACTTCTATAGTACGTGACCAAGATTTTTGTTTTCCTTTTAAATAACAGACAAAGCATCAATTAAATATTTTATTGTTCAAATGGAAAAAGCAAAACAAATATATCACAGGTTTTTCTATATTAGGGGACACTTAAGAGGACTTCATGAAGTTAACGAAAAATACATGTTATGGTGACATTTTCTTCAATACAATACTATTGAGATTATGTGCTTGTTGAATATAATCTACACTACTTGAGCGCTTTTAGCTACTTGTATTGATGAGCAAAACATTGATTTTAAATATTGGCGTCCTCTTAACAGACATACAAATTAACAAAAAGACTGTAAAGTTCTAAAACTAAATAAAGACATATTTATATAGTACTCCACATAACAAAGTAAGGAACATCTATGAATCTCTGTACGCAGATAAAATGAAACAAATATCATACAAAACATATGATACAAATAACCTCAAGGTACCACTGTCAAATCATTTATGACACAGTACAAGCTTTGCTGATGAATAAAAAATACATAACCAATACCATCAAAATGTCCTCCAAGTGACTTTAGGAGGTTTAAAAAAAAGTGAAATGCTTGCCATGATGAAAAAAATTACTAAGAAGTTTGACTTTAAATTTTTAAACAGTAAATATCTGCTTACAGTTTACATGTAAATGTATATATACATTTTGTGTAACATATGATTATATGAAAAAATATATGAGTGTCTACAACTCTACCTGTACTGAATGGTATCAGTGCTTTAACAGTATGATCTTGGCTCAATACCATACATAAATCTATCTTTTGTTATTTGACGCTAACAACAAGATTTTCGAAATTGCAACTACTTAAATTGCATAAATATAATAGTATGTATTTTGTAGATGTTACAAACAAGTATCTACGTAGTAATACCGTTCTAGTCATATAAAGTATCCTACACAGTTTTAAGTTGGATGCTTTGATGAATCAACTCAACAGTTGAGTCAGGAACATTCATTTACAACTTATGACAAAAAATACCGCGCAAGTTTCGTCACCTGGTGATGTAGACACTGATATCCAGTGATACAGTGTCCTTGAAATCGGTGCTTGGAATATTGAAAATCCTGAAGGAAGTAGTACAAAATAATCCTACTTAGGCCTGTACTACACAATATATCAGAAACTTACACTACAAGGGATAACTTAGTTGCCGATTCCAACGTATCACCCATAAAAGTTCCAATGCTCCACTGATAGACAAGATCTTAATAAATTTGCACATTGGAATCATAATCTCGATTTTTATATTATCTATACCTATGTTCTTCAACTTAATCGATCATGTTTTCTATAGTGGTTTGAAGGATCATCTTAGTAGCTGAGTTTTAAGACTCGTTTTCAAACTTCCACAATTATAGAGACATTGGTAAAAGTTTTGTTTCACATTGAGCTAAATGATGTCCTATCGTACCCTATGAAATAGATGTTGTGTTGAAGAAAACTTGTACAAGTTGAATTAGCGTGTGGGGCAAAAGTCATATCAACAAAAAATTGTAATCATTACACCAAAACGTTTAAATAAAATAAAAAAGCTACTATAGTCTTACAAAACAGGAATATACCGAACTTTATCTAAAACTAGACCCAACACGGTCATAACATAATGTTGTCTAATTCTGACATACGCTTCAGTTCAAAGTATTTGATTTCTGCCTCAACATTTTATCACAAAACTTACACGTACCTCCACATAGATTACAATAAAATTTAAGTAACAGGTAAAAAATATACTTACACTTGAATAGTTGTAGTCACCATTCTTGGCGGGTCAAAGTAAGACTACCAGTATATCTTTATATATTTCCATCTCCCTCATACAAACACATGCAACCTGCCCCTGTGTGTGAACGTTTGTTCGGTAAGCTCAGACATGCGTTTTTTAGTTATGTGTCAGCGTCTCGAAAACTTTGTCGTTATGTATGAGTGCCCTTCAATCATATTTGTCAGAGTGACAGCTTACTTGACATCGGCGTGCAGTTTGGGTTGTCCTGTTATCAAAATTCAATGTAAAATTGTACAGTGCCCGGAAATACGATCAATGGAGAAGGCCGACAGCTCGTGCTAAATTTATTAGAGTATTTCCAAGAAAAGAACAGAAACAGCTGTCCCAGGTTACCCACTTCATGCGTACTTGGGAGAGTAGCAGAGGCGCTGAAGATTAGTCTGCACCCATGGTACGGAGACTCGATCTGCTTACTTATTTCATATGGCGTAGATGACGTAACCGCCAAGAACGGTGACTGCAAGTCATTTGAATCGCAATTTCAGCATGCTAAAATCACATCACGCGAGTGCACTACTTTTGAACCAAGAACCTCACTATGATGCAGGTAACAAGTTATGTATTTACAGATGAGCAATGTGTAAAGAGCTACAATTATATTGGATGCTTTTATAGACCAACTGAGTGGGGGTAGAATTTGTAAGATTCGCGGATGATGAGATTGTTGAGGGGAAGCATGTTAATGTCGTACCTCAACAGAATCTAATACAGAGAGCAAACTTGAACCGAGCAATGAAGCAGATGCTTTGCATTCATACTAGTCACGATACTCTGTCTCTAGGAAGAATTGTAGCATACTGAGGCAAAAAAGGTGTTCTCATGGAAAACACATCGCTAACTATTCGTCATTTGTTTGTCTGGGCGGTCCATAGGACCTGTGCGTATTAGTAAATGTCTAATGTACGTTAGCCGAATCTGTCAGTACTGGTTGTTCAGAAACCAGACAATGTCAAGGACGAAGAGAAAGGGAAAGAGAAGAAAAATGGAGAAGAGCAAAGAAAAACAGAAGTGTTTAGGTTAAGAGGAGATACCTAGGCTTTTTGACTTGGTACACGGATTAATTTTGAGGTGAACTAAAAAAATTTTGATTCGGTTCTGTTAGAGTGTAATTTTAGGTTTACTAAAAATTCGCGCTAATTTTTGATTACAGTGCGAGCCGTGGCCTTGAATGTTTACGAGCTTGCTCCACTGTGTAGTACACTGAGTCGCGCAACAGAGGGTTGCTGTGCGATTCCGCTTGACTATAACGTCGAAACACATAGCTTTCGTACCCGCTTTTAAGATGTTTGAGGTTCTTTTGACAGATACTCTTTCTACGTTCTATTAAAATGTAACTTACTGGTGGAACTAAGGTTCAATTGACTACCCATCATGTACTGCTAGTTCCTTTACTCTATGAATAAAATGACTGTCTTATACACATTGTATTGAAAATGACAGAGCTATATTTTATGATTTTCGAAAGAGCCAAATTTTGAGCAACACTAGTAGAAAACTGAATGTTTAGCATTGAGCATTTGATATGGATGAAAATACGAAACTACTACCGCTTACAGAATCTGTATTTTATTATTTCATTCACGACATGAATTCAAATATGAACATTTTGAAGTTTTTGAATGGTGAATAATTTACCCTTTAACGGCGAATATTTATGAGTACTGGATAATCATGTTACGACAGAGTAGCCAGCAATACGCGGCAATATTTTTGCTACACATGTTTAACATTTTTGATCTATCCTCATATATTGCTGTCAAAGTTCCGAATTAACGAAATATAATCGGCCGCGACGCCTACAACTTCAAAAACATTGCCCATTTAGAGGCGACTCCACAATGTTGAAAAGTGAAATAGTAAAACAAGTTTTGACAAATAGATATCATCATATACGTGAATATTAAAATTTTAACCAGCTGTCAAGTATATCAACACGTGTGCAATCGTGCCAAGTGTGTCTTTTCACTATTATTCACTATTACTTTATAGTATGTACCACTAGTTGTTACCTGTTTTCTAATCTATATGTACTTAATATGAGAATATGTTATGGCAATTTTTATTTGGCAATGATTCATCATAGCAATAATAGCTGAAATTGTAAGAACTTTTAAAATTCCACAAAAACCGTTCCCTTCAATGCACCTATTCATCTATATATACAAACCAACAACATATGTACCGAAATATCACAATATCTTGCACCAGCCCATAATAAGTTTTATGTACACTTGCTTGCATGATTCCGTAAGAAAAAACTTCCTCATACTACTGATTCATTTTAAATTAATTCTTATTTAGCCATTTTTCTTAATCACTAAAAAATGTCCAGTCCATTTAAGGTATTGTGTGAGTCTAATACATCATTATAGCTTATGCTCTTGTATCAGATAAAACCTAATCTAATGTTAAATGTTAGGAAAATGATGTTCCGAATTCTAAATAAATTTATTCCTACATTCCCTTGTTCATCTTATATCACCATGCAAACAGTTGTATTCACATTAAATTTATTCACTTTAGCTTCCTCTACCCTTACGAGTACATATCACATTTTCATATATCTTCTTCAATCATCCATTTTAAAAGCTTTTATATGATCAACTATTGCTCCGTAAACTATATCAAAATACTGTTGGGTTTGACCGCAGATATTTCTTTCTTAGAGCTTCACCTTAGCTTTGCTGATGGGCGTGGCGTGAATAATATTAAGTTGCTAGCTGTTATCATTTTTGACAGTTTCACCAGAATGTTGCGGCTCGGCGTTACTTTTCTCTGGAACTATCTGATCGTTTTGCACCAACAGCGTGGACAGGGCTTCCAAAGACTCCCTCACCTGTAATAAAGATTTTTATTACACTGCCAACTAACTGTAGTATTCACAAGGGGACATTAATTTTTAATGTAACGTCAAAAACTCATTGATGAAAATAACGGTTTCAGTTTGTTTGTTTGTTACACAGTATGTACAAAATATATTATGTCTTCAAGACTACATATTTTTATACAAGATTTCACTACTATTAATTCTGGTTTCCCATGAGATATTTTTTCAATTTCCCTTTGAACATTTTCAAACTAACACACATTTTGATGTCATTACTTAATTTATTAAATTCGTACAATCCCTTTTGAAATACTGACTTGCTCGTTACGTTGCTACTGCAGTTTTGTAAAGGAGTCTATACATCCTCTAGTAGAATAATTGTGGCACTCATTGTTCAATACAATAAAATTTTCTAAGTGATTTGGTAGAAGATGATTTTTTCACTTGAATATGAGAATGAAAAACAGGTAGACTATGACATTCTTGATATTTAACCATTGTAGTTCTTTCAGCATAAAATTTATTCTAGTATATTTATTTTCATTTAAGATGATTCTGATAGCTTTATTTTGTAACATATATATATACATATAACTTGAGACGTGGTCATTGTCGTCTAGACCAGTTAGGTGAAAAATTAAAGCTTCCGCCTTTTGTTGGGTACACCACATCAGCTATTCAGCTATTCAGCTATTCAGCAATATCTATCTGGATGCATGTACAAGAACTATTAATAAACACTGGAATGAGATAAGTCAACACTGCAACATATCTCTAGAATCTTTCACCAACATTATAACATTCCTCTTTCACAACAATTATTTCTCTTTCAACAACAAAATATATTCTCAAACACATGGTTGTCCTATGGGATCTGTTCTATCACCAATTTTGGCAGAATATGTCATGGATGATCTGCTTGATACTGTTATTCTGACACTACCCTATAACCTCTTCTTCATAAAAAAATACGTAGATGACATTATTTTATGCCTCCCCTCCATAGGTCTGGATGGTATTGTCAGAGAATTCAACAGCTATGACCCCTACATCCAATTTACCATTGAAAAAGAAGATGAGAACCTGTCTGTCCCCTTTTTAGACACAAGACTCATCCGCACCAACAACAACAGTTTATTGGTAGACTGGTACCAGAAACCTATGGCCTCAGGTCGGTTTCTCAATTTTAGGTCATACCATAAGCTAGGGATTAAAATCAATTTGGTAAAACAGATGAAAACAAGGGTAATCAGCATCTCAGATAATACTTTCCACACCTCAAATTTACGTAAACTATCAAAACTGTTCATCAATAATGGTTATCCGAAGTGTCTGATTAACAAGATCTTATTTAGTTCACCTTCCAATGTTTTGCCGAACTCTGATGTTTCAGGTAATAGTCGCACAACCCCTAATAACGGAACTGATGTAATTCCCAATAATAGCATCAATCCAAACAGTACAAGCACCAACCCGGACTCCAGACCTGGTTTTGCTGTCCTGCCCTATATCAAGGAACTGACCCCTAAGCTGATCAGATTGTGCAGTCCTTTGAACTTTCGAATTGCTTGCAAATCCGTCCTCACTATGAACTGCATTTTTTCAAAAATGAAAAACAAAGTCCCGCTGCTTGGCTTAACCAACACAGTCTACTCCATCAATTGCAACAACTGCAACCAAATATACATAGGTCAGACCTCCAGATCTCTTAAAGGAAGGATTACATCACACAAAAGTGATTCTAGGCTTCATCCTGAAAGATGCGCTCTAGCATCTCATGTTAACACAATAGGGCATTCTATGAATTACACAAGTATCAAAGTTCTTGATAAAAAAAAAACACCTTTCCAAACGTTTATTCGTGGAAATGTCCCACATTTTCATGAATAACAACTGTATCAACAAAAAGACAGATGTTAAACAACTGAGTGTCATTTACTCATATTTGCTAAACTGCGAAAAATTGGAGAACTTACATATCTCCCCAAATTTTGACTCTTCACAACCATAAATAGAATCTGTATCTTGGTTGATTCCACCAGTAAATTTCATTCCACTCAAAATCTAATAATTCTCTTCTCACGATTTAATAATAATTGTTAATTTAATTTCCCATTAATTAAAATATAGTTTATTCAACTGCCTCTGGTCGGTTTAACAATTTCTTACATAACATTCTGAAAATCACATCATCTGAAGTGATTTGGCAACGTTGGCACACGCCCACAATTCGTTCCATCTTTCTACACAGACATTGACAACCTTCGGCCTTCTGTCAAAGGGTTCATCTCACTCATTATTCCATGACCACCATTTTGTGCAATCATCAAGTGGCTTCACGATGTAATGCTTTAATGTTTTTTAAATAATTTTTAATCTGTTTTTAACTTGTTCTTGTCATATTTTATATAATTTTGACCATTGTACCATCTATCCAGCTCTCACCATGTTACTGGACGTTTCCCTCATCCTATACGTAAACAACAATTAGCAACATCCTCACATACTACTGTATTTGAGTCAATTTAAATTCATTTTACACTATTGTTGCTACTGTTATCATTATAATTGCAGCTCCTGATGATGATGGCAAAGTCCATTGAAAGCTAGAGAGAATTAAAAAAGTATAAAGAGTCCTCTTTGCTTAAACTTTGTCGAAGTACCCAACAAAAGGCGAAATATATATATATATATATATATATATATATATATATATATATATATCATAGCTACCAAGCTGCACATTATCACGGTCGCAGATGTGCATCATATTTGTTTTTAAATAAGCTTCTTCTGAAACTATCAATAGAATCCAGAAGCGAATAATTACGGCAATTCATAGACTAAAATTCGGAGACATTATTTCTGAAAGAAAAAATAACAGAAGAATAAAGAAATCACAAAACCGTACCTGTGCGACCATCTCTAAGTTGGAATCCAAGAAATTGTTGACAGCACCTGCCGATTTTGTATGCATCTGTGAATGCCAATGTAACAAGTCACTGTAAACATCTCTTGCACCCCTAGTACTTGCACTGCTCACCGCTTCTTGCATCAGAGCTAAGGAGTACCTAGTAAAACAAAAGAAAAATGCAACACCAAGAATGGGTAGAGAAGATGAATATTTATGCTTCTGATCTCATTTTAAAATAGATATGAGAAAATTAAAATGAGAGCAGCTGTAATAAATTGAGCATCTGTGATGGATGACAGATCTCAGTCCATAAAATATAACATTAGTATGGATATCAGGACAGTCGGAAGGGTGTAAGTAATATACGTGTCTATTTTCCCTGCTTTGAGCGCCATCTGAAGAAAGCGACATGTACTAACTGTATTAAAAACAGATAATGGTATCACTGTTTGAAATATTAAAAGCTTAACTGTTGAGTGTAGCAAGCACGGAGTCTATATAGCAGGAGAACCAGCGAATTTGCAAAAAACGAGCCCAAAACTTGACGGTTGATCCCCAAAAAATACCCCGAGTGAAAATCTCCCAAATTTGGGGGAAAATCCCCCAACGTGGCAACCCTGTAGTTTTTACAGCCCGAACAGCATTGATGTAGTTTGTCCTGATATATAGGTGGGTCGAATGTATTTTTTTATTCCGATTTGAATTTTGAACAGAACTTCTGCTTTTCCTGCTTTTCAAATTATCAAATTCAAGGGCTAATCAAATATTTTCTTTTTTTTAGAGATTTCAAAATAACGAAAAAATTACTATTCAAAATTGAGAAGTATTATAATTGGAGCAAGAGAAGTACGAAAAGGCGGTGTATAAAATATCGCACTGATAACAAAGCGTGAATGTGATTCTATTAGGATCACTTTCTTCAGTTGGTTCTGGTTGAATAAACTAAAAACAATGATTCTGAAGATCTCGTGTACTTCATTTGTAATATTTTTGCATTTTGCTGTTTTGATAAGAAATTAACAAATGCCAATCATATTCGAGTACTTCTGCCAGTATAGCATTTGATTTTTTTTATTTCTTACCTATTTTGGATTTGACTGATACGATAAAGCAGTACTCCCGCCGAAAAGAATAGAAGCACCAAAAGCAGAGTAGTTGCGCAAAGCACCAAACTCTGTCTGGGTAGTTTCCTAAACTCAACTATGGTCTCTTTTATGGTTTTGACTAGACTACACACTCGGTCAGATACTGTTTGCCGCGGGTCTTTGCTATCACAGGATGCGGCTGGAAACAGAAAACAAAGAATGGTTGCATTTATCAGAACATAGCGCTGCAAAAGCGATCGTTCAACACAAAAGAGCCTGACAACAAATATCAGGTAATCATTTCGTAAAGTGACAGAAGCATATCTGGTACTGCTTCATACTACTCGGCAACGCCGAAGCTTTTATGTTATTATATTTACATAAAGTAATTAGAAAAGTTTTATTATAAAAGCAGAACGAAACAATCGATACAGCTGCTAATGATTAGGGGAGGCCAACCATATACTGTATTCCGGTATCCAAAAAGGGACCTCTTAAAGATACCAGCGCCATCTATGAGAAAGTAGCAAAATACAAAAATGAATTTATAAATCTACTTTGAAAAGAGTTAAAATGTTTGGTTCTGGTACTGTCTCACAGTTGACGCTAGAACCTTCAATCATTTTTTAGCCTCTCTGATGCCCATCTTGATTGTCTATCTTCTGACATTCATTAACGTATTCCACCTTTGAGGCAGTAGCAAAATCAAACAATGTTACTCTTGATGAAACTCCTGAAGCTTATCCTGTGGCTTTCATGTTCGTAAATCCCCATTTCCTGGCCGAATCAAACCAAATATATGGTTTGATTTCTATTAATTGTACGATGTTTTGTAATTGTCACTGTACTTGAAAATGTCAATGAGGTTGCCGATACATTCGATTCGACCAGGCAATGGTCCTACTCTTTTCAAAGTAGATATATAGATTCGTTTTTTAGTTCTGCTGCTGTCTCATAGATGGTGCTAGAATCTTTCAGATCATCTATTTTTGTACGCTGGAGTACTGTATAGTAAACGGTAGAGAATGACAATCAAGTATATTGCTAACAGTACAAAATGTACATAAGGGGACACCTAAATTAAACGTCAGAATGTATCGAGGAGTTATACGTATACAAAAAGCACTTAATACTGTTCCACATACTTTCCAAGCTACTTTCTTGATGAGAATTATTATAGCTAACGTTTAAATGAAAGGTGGTATCGCACAATGTTCTAGTTCGACTGGACTATGAATTCTTGTGGTTCGAAAGCGAGACCGGACAGCTTGACGATGATTGGTCAAATATAATGGCTTAACTAACAGATCCAGCGTAAGAAACTGAATGGGCATCCACATCCCATTCTTGTACATATGTACTCACGAATAGTGCTCAGGTGGTCAGTCCGATTCGCTAGGCCAATGTCTAGCAGAGTGCTAATTGAGGAAGAGATTAGGATCTCGTTTTTCAGCCAAGAGGCTACTAATTGAGTTAACCTCTAGTAGAACAACCCTATCTATCTAAGGGCGGGCAGCGTGGACCACCATTCTTGTCGCGGCCTGGGCTTACACCAGAGGCAGTTCAAGGTTGTATCCAGCATATCTAGCTACTAGTGAATCCTGCAGGGGTGGCGCAAAATTCTGTAGATGGCGAAGGGTGGGGGCCAACCTTATATCGTCCCAGGCTTCCAGAGCGGACTCAAAAGTTGCCAGAATCATCATTCAAACTGATATATTATTTGGAGTTGTCAAATATATGAAATATTATATCACTATTGTCTCTTACTACCATTAAAAGGGTGAAAAGAATGATGTGTTTATTAGCATTGAATTAACCAGTGAAGGATTTACTTCAGCTACCCTCACAAAGTGTAAACGTAATAAGGTTAGGATATGATGACAAGCAATGGCACCATGTAGAGAAAATATTGAGAATATTTATTAAAAAGATAACTGTGGACTCAAAAAAGTCTGACTGAGAATTCAGTGTATTAAGTGTCCATACACATACTTACATTCTGTTGGCGATGTAGATGTACTTTTAACTAATTTTACTAATGGAAATGTGGCTGTGAGGTCGTCTGGTGGTGGTGAATCTCTCCCACTCTCCCCGTCTACCGAATCACTGGAATCTAGATCAGGTTCCTGGAAAATGCGAATTATTAAGTGTATTACGTTTTTTTCGGCTATTAATGACTAAAAACAAAACTGTTTTCCTTTTTAATGACCATCAATATGCTTCCATGTTTCAGATATTTATTATTAGTAACGCGTGTTAGTCACTAGAAATCTTTTGTAGAAGTCAGGATACCGAAGCCATAGAATTTATCAATTGGTCACAGCACTATGCAAATTATGTCGCCACTACGAGTATCAGCAATGTACTCGTATGCAGGGTGGCGCATAGAAAACGAAACACGCATTTACTGGCATTTTTTTTGGAAAAACGCTTTGACCCGTCGATTTTGTCTTCGAGGGGGACACAAGTTTATATATAACTTATTTTAAAAGTCTTTCAATTCCCTTTATAATGATATAAAATTAATGTACTTCAGTTCAGTAGTTTTGAAGATTTATTGATTTAAAGTTTAATGTAGACTTTAATAGGTACATCAGATTAATTTGTACTACTTCCAGAAGAAATTTGACTAAAAGAATTTACGTAATAAGTAAATGCTTTTCTTCACTACGCCCATGGTTTGTTTATCATTTTGTTGTTGAAAATAGCTATTGGAGCGTTTTTTTTGTGGCAAAAGAGTTATTTCTTGAAGAAAGATAAGGGAATATCTATTTATTACATAGTTTGCGATTGATTTGACCAAACTTTGTTGCTAAAATAACTTGTAACGCTTTATTACATAAATTAACGATGGCTGCACAGCAGAAAGAGTTGAAATTATCGAAATATTTTTCGGAAATTATCAGTGCGCTAATAGAACAGCAGAAATGTTTAATGAGCGACATCAGAACAGTAACGTGAATCGAAAATATGTTCTAAAACTTGTATCTAAATTTCGGGAAACTGGGTCAGTCGCCAATAAACAACGCAACATTGAAAATCCCATATGGAACGAAGCAATAGAAGTTGGGGTTTTAGGGCAAGTTTATGTAGATCCTACGTTAAGTACCCGCAAATTGGAGACTGTGTGTGGTGTTAGTCGACGTACTGTCCAAGGCTAGGAAGAACAAGATAAAGAACAACTAGGACGACAAATTTACAAAAACTGAGAGAAATTGACCTGAATTCCGACCAGGACCTCATGAGAGACATCCGAAACTTGATGTTTAAATGAATTTCTTCATTAAGAGAAAAATCCGATAAATATTTTGTGGACATATGTACGTTAGTTGCAGCCTTGATTAAGCAAAATGTGGGAGTTCTTAACGAATCGTTGTACTGTTAATTTACCGAGTTATTCTACAGTACCTAAAAATTTGATTCGTATTTTATCTCGTGTTTGTAGATACTCTTACTGGTTCCAGGAAAAGGTAAATTGACTGCCAATTACCAGCATCAAAAATGGGTTTAGCACGAATCATCGGGGTTTTGTCATCATTTTAATTTTTATTTCAATTTAGAAATATAAGGTATTTTTCATCGCACAGCTAAATGCACGTAAATGTAATAAATATCAGATATTACTGAATTATTTCAAACTTATGTATGTACATACAATATATATTTCAAAGAATTCAGCTAAATTGATGATATTCCAGAACATTAATAATAATAATAATAATAATAATAATAATAATAATAATAATAATAATAATAATAATGATAATAATAATAATATATTTATTGCCCAACAGATACATTCATTTAAAGGACAATGTTATTGATTACAATTTGACGTTACAGTATTTTTAACTACAATCATAGCTTGCCCAGTTTCAGAAAAAGAAAATGAAAGAAAAAAAAATGAAAGCTACACCTACTGACCTACATGTCTTAAATGCTATAAATTGAATAATAGTAGTCGCTGAATACAGCTAATATATCTTTGACTTTATCATGATGAATGTCACAATTATCAGCTATGGTGTTGAAGCTGGAACACTTAAAGTACACGGGTGACTTAATCATAACATAAGAATTTGGTGTTTTTAAGTAAAAAGCGAGAAATCTTCGGGAAATGCGGGACGGTACATGAAAATCAATTTTAGCTAATAAAGCTGAAGAATCAGCATCACTGTTTACGAGTTTATAAAGGAATTTTAAACTATTAGAAACTCTTCTCAGTTCAAGACGATGCATTTCAAGTCTGAGCAACATCGCTGATTGGGGAGTTCCACGATTGGGATAAACACCATCTAATTTGAAAGTCACGTATTTAAGAAATGTCCTCTATACACCTTCACTTTCATCAATATAGATTTGGTAATATGGATGCCATACACTAGATGCATATTCCAGGTTAGAGCGCACCAAGGTGCAATATATATCCTTGAGTGCCGTTTCACTACCAAACGATTTACAGTTTCTTATCAAAAAAACGAGGCTTATTATAGTGGATGATACTACTGTACTAATATGACCTGTAAATTCTGATTTAACAACAAACAACACACCTAGATCTCTTACTTCTGAACAATGCACCAAACTGACACCTTCCAGTGTGTAATCAAAAACTATTGAATTCGTTTTCCTGGTAAAAGAACAGGTTTTGCATTTGCTAACATTCAAAAATAATTTATTAGTTGAACACCATTCAAATATATGATTCAAGTCAGCTTGCAAGATTAGACAGTCATCAATGCTGTTAATCTGCGCATATATTTTTAAATCATCGGCAAACAACAGCGAAGGACAGGTTAAGCAGTTAGGGAGGTCATTGATAAAATAAATAAAGAGAAGAGGGCGTAAATTTGATCCCTGAGGTACACAGGATGTGGCCGAGTAAGGTGAAGATTTGAAACCGTTGTAAGAAACGTACTGATTTCTATCATGGAAGTAAGAAGAAATTAAATCTAATAAATAATTGCTAAAACCAAAATGCTGAACTTTACCTATGATTCTTTGGTGACTAATCATCAATCGAAGGCCTTAAGAGAGTTATATGGACAGTGTCAGCAAAAATGGGAGATAAGTTCGCAACTGATAGTGTAGTTTGTTTCGCAAGCTCATAAATGTATACAAAGTGAATCCTGGATCTGGGAGAATGCGTTTCTCAAACTATTGCTGCCCTTCACTATATAAAAGCATAACGTATCTGTTGAAGAAAATGTTCCATGCTCCAAGCGTATAGTCCAACCGTATCCTAGTCTATATTAGAGGCTGTGATACGAACAGAAATCGATTGTAAACATCAATGTATTGCTTATCTCTCCAATCAGCAGGTGTTCAAACACGATTGCATTATTAAGATACAAAAAACGCCCTCGAATGTGATGCCAGAGATGAGATTAAGTAATCGATGTTTGTAAGGCATTGATTTGTATCTCAAATCTCGGAATCTTTAATTCATGTTATATAGTCAATAATATATTTGGTCAGGTCAGTACGAGGGTTGTTTCAAAAATATGTTTCCCACATTTTTTCAGGCACAAGGAATTTTTTACTTGAAAAAAACAAATTCACCACTGGAAAGCTATTTTTCTCCACAGTCGCATTTTTTAGACGTGAAGTTCACTTTTGTACTCTTGCCTCAAGAAAGTCCTCTGCCAGCAAGTTTAACTTACTCCTCTTACGCCTCGAACCCTTGATCGCCTAGAGGCTCCGTCATTTTCGGTAACACTATATCATGGCCGTGAGGGGAATGGGCAATGACTTCCCAGCCAAATCGCTCAATTAAGTCCTTGGTTTGTATGAGACATGACGATGCGCATTGCTGTGGTGCAATCCCTGTCATGTCTGTCAGGCCGGTACCGAGCGTCGCAGATTGACGCTTGTCATTAGGATCGGTAGTAGGGGAGCCAAAAAACACGACGATGTTACCAAATTTCGCCTAGCATCACACGATACAAGTTATTGTTGACGTGAAATTTACTACATCCAGGCCAGTTGCAAAACATCGTGACTTCTACATGTGCAATAATAAAAACTTACAGCAGCATGGCGATCACTATTTCCTTTTTGATTTTTGCTAACTGGATATTTTTAGGAGTATAAAATGAATTATTGAGGATTTTCATAAAAATAATTGATTCGGAATTAAGTTGAAAAGTCCTGTACATATTTGATTGACCCTCGTATATGTGTGTAAAAACTCTACTATGGCCTTACCTCGATTTCCGGTTCAATAATTACAGGGGAGGCATTCTTTGCCTTCTGCCAAACGGCCCTCATGAAATGTAACGTGCTGTCTCTAGATATAAGACTTCCAAATACATGCTTGTCTTCGCTAGTAGCAATACCCACTGCGTTTGGGATGATTCTAGCTGTTTTCTCCTTTGTTATGTTTTCAACAGTTAGTATAGGAATCAGCAGCTGAAACAGATTCAAATTGTCCTATAGTACTACAGTACAGGTTTGTTTTTCATAACTTTTCAGCTAGAACTAATTGTTTCCAGAAATTCTGTTTTTCAAAATACTACCAGAAGCCAACACGGATCAGTGAATCCGTAAATCCATATTCAACTTCTTCTGATAGCTTCCTAGAATAGACTGAACGCCCCTCTCGTATTATTGTAGAAACAAACCATGTTTTGTTCCTATAACTTGCTGTTTCGGTGCTTGATATCAAGAGAATGCACACAGTTCTATGTTTTCATTTGGTAGAATGAATAGATCAAACAACGCTGTGTACTCCTTACAGCTCCAAATAGCATAAGCGTGCTTTTCCGCAAAAATTACGTAAACATTTACTCTTTCAGCGGACAGAACCCTATATTTCACGGAAAAAAATAGAAGTTGAAAAAAAATAAACATGTATCTTATTGGAAAAAAACGGAAAACTAATTTTCCCATTTTCAAGATCAAAGTAACGTTCCTTTCCATATATTATGTGACTCATCAGAAAATAAATAATTATACCTCTCCATACTATACGAAATGACTACTGAAGCTTTAAATATCTAAGGCTACGATCAGGGTGTTTTAAAAAATCATACACAATTTGTCACACATGTCAATACCTAACTGCAAAGTAAGAATGAAGATGTAACGGTGTTTCTGGGTCTGCGCTACATTTTCTTGCCTTCAGTTACAAAGCATTCCAATTTCCAAACTTGAAACCTGCGAATTACCTACTGCTTTGCAAATTTTGGGATGGATAAATAAAAAAATCACCCAAAGAATTTTAAATTCTCCTAGAACATGATGAACATTATTACCGTTCTATAGATTCCCAGGACCCCCCCTACCCCCTTATATGTATACGCCACTGGTGCTTATTTTATTATACAGTCTTCTACATGTTATTCAAGACAGACTAATATCCGATTTTGTAAATTACACGTAAATTGCCCAGCTATATCTTACCTTGGTAACATATCCGAAGACGTTTGAATAGAAGGCAAAATAGTTCTTTGTGATATACAGATGCCCCTGGAGCAAAATGTCGCCGATGAGCGCACAAGAGTAGTGATTGAGCACTTTTTCATCCTCTTCCACATTTGGAAAGTGTCGGAGGAACTTCTTCTGCCTGGCTTTGGAAGTTGTGTGCACCTTAGCCTCCTTGACGGGTTTGGGGCTCGGTGGTTCCGAAAGTTGAGCTTGAGCCGTCATTACTGGCGTGGAGGTTGATAGGTGCTTCAAAGAAGCTCTGAAATAAATTAGGAACCATTTAGTACAAGCTACGCGAGAAATCGCCGAGTTCTTTGTACTATGCTATTTTTGTTTTCCCTGTAATCTTTCGGGGAAAAATGCTCCTGCGGTCTCCATACCCGCCCATATGTACTCGTACCATATTTGGAATCAGAAAAAAATATGCAGTGTGTTGCTCTGAAAAGCTATAACATTATTCGATAGAACCTTTTCAAACAAAAAAGACCTCTTATTAGACCCTACAGCTTTTGTATATAACCTTTTTTCTAACAAGTCATACAAAAACATTAAATTGAGAGAATTTATACCGGGAATACGGACGCAGTAAACGATGAGAACAGAATCGAAAAGTATGTTTTACTGAACTAATGAGCTTTAGACTGCAATTTTACGATGATAATGGAATAATAATATAACATTTTAGTAAATCCGTCGGCACGTGTAGCCTATTCTTTCCTACATTCTGGCATCTTATCAACCAACTAACAAAGTCCTGAGCGATTTTATTTAGTTTTATATTTTTTATTTGCAGGTAAACTGATGAAACACGATTTCTCTATAACAAGATTTTGACTAATATTGTACTATTTATGTCATACACAAGGCTTAGAAATACAATATCACTTTTAATGCCTCTAGGCTACACAGCATGGTAAGGTAGTCCATCATCATCATTTTACAACGCACTTTGCTGACACCATCAAAACAAATAGAGAGCATTATATGTAATACTTTTAATTTAACCATGACCCAACAAAGTATTAAGAATTAATAACCATATGCTTCATAATACCTCAACAGCTACTTGAGGTTTATTATGTGATCAAAATAACAACGACGTAAAACCTGCACATTACACAGTAACAACGTTGTTAAAATGCGATAGCAAATTGTAGTACATCTTGAATCATAACCATTTAATAGTCATTCGTGAAAACCCACCTTTATGTGCCAAAGGCCTCATTTCTGTTTAACGAAAAAATTACATCTGGTTGTACTACTGTTCGAGCACATCCTCAATTTTTACGCGAAATATTGACTCTGGAAGGTAAAAATGGTCATTATCTTCAGATAGACCCAAGTTGTAGAGGAAAGTGGTAGAGGAAAAACCGCATTAAAGTAGTGACAAGTATGGGTTGTTGAAAATAGGGCACAAAGTAAGCTTCTGTGTTTCCTCTAAGTCACTGTTCCCATATTTTCGAAAGGCTGAGTAAATTCAATTATGATCTGAGAGATTTTGAGAAACCGCCAATGATTTAGAATCAATAGAGATAAGATCCTCACTAGCACAGATTATATCAATGAGGCTAGCCTCTCTTGTTGAAAAATTGAATCTTGTTGGCTCACTGATCCTGTGTGGTAAGTTAAAACTGTGAATTATATTTTTGAGGCGATTTGTGTATGCCGAATTATTTAAAATGTTAATACAGTGAAAGCTCTCCTTGCGGACAGCCCCTATAAGCGGACATCTCTTTTAACCGGACAAAGTTCCTGGAACCGAATTTCAGCCATCAATTTTCAATGTTAAATGCATTCCGATAAACGGACGCTCTTATAAACGGACGCGGACACTAGATTTTCCTGTATGTGATCAAAAATCTCCCATAAGCGGACGCGAAACTCTAATACCCGGACGATTTTTTAGTTCCGCTTATTGCAATGCACATATCTACATACATAAAATTCGGTAATTCCCCAATTTATATTAGGTGATTCCCCATTTACGCATTTCGTTGGGTAGCCTGTATGTAATCTTGTGGCTTGTCTTCAGTTCAGGCAAATTCGTAGTTGATTGAGTTACGTATTTTATTATTGTAACTGTAAAATGGCACAAAAAAAAGGATGCTCTCGTTAAAGGAAAAGATGGAAGTTGTTAACGTATTAGACAGAGAAAGTGTTTCAGTTCGTCATTTGGCAAAGAGGTTTAATATTGGGAAAACGCAAGCAGCTGAAATTGCCAAAAATAAGGAAGATATCAGGAGTAAATGGCAATCAGGAACTAATATAAATCAAAAGAAGGATTTTTTAAAAAAGGAAGGTTTTGCTATAGACAAAACATGTTTTGAGTGGTTTGTGAAAGCTAGAAGTCAGAACATTCCAATCTCAGGGCCGTTAGTGAAAATGAAAGCTAAAGAAATCGCCACTACTTTGGGCTATAATAATTTCAGTGCGTCCGACGGGTGGCTGCAAAAGTGGCGCAAGAGA
Organism: Acanthoscelides obtectus; assembly: GCA_963669975.1. NCBI lineage: Eukaryota > Metazoa > Arthropoda > Insecta > Coleoptera > Chrysomelidae > Acanthoscelides > Acanthoscelides obtectus. The sequence goes on along the minus strand of CAVLJG010000008.1, from coordinate 73,901,582 downwards.
CATAGTGTGAGTTTCAAATGCATATCTGGCGAAGCTGCTGCAGTAGATCAAGTTGATGTGTCACAATTTTTGGAGAAACTTCCGTCCATGTTGCTTGGCTACCAACCAGAAGATGTGTACAACGCAGATGAGAGTGGACTTTTTTTTCGCGCATTGCCCGACAAAACTCTGTCCTTTAAAGGAGAAACATGTGTGGGTGGAAAGTTGTCTAAAGATAGACTAACCATTTTATTCTGTGCAAATATGGCCGGTGAAAAATGCGATTTGATTGTGATCGGGAAAGCGGCTCGTCCCCGTGCTTTAAAAAACGTTGCTATTAAGGATCTACCAGCGACTTGGAAATCCAACAAAAAGGCATGGATGACCCGAGAAATCATGTCTGAGTGGTTAGTCGAATTCGACCGGAAAATGAGAATCCAAAAAAGGCAAGTTCTTTTATTTTTAGACAATGCATGCTCTCATCCTCGTGATATGAAAATGAAAAATGTGAAAATTATATTTTTACCGCCAAACACAACTTCTGTTTGTCAGCCCATGGATCAAGGTGTCATACAGAACTTTAAATTTTATTATCGGCACTTGATTTTAAAACATATTTCAACAAAAATTGACGATGGTCAAAGCTTATCTGAGCTTACAAAGTCTATCAATGTGTTAGAAGCTTTGTATTTTATAAAAACAGCATGGAATAAAGTAAATTCCTCTACAATTAAAAACTGTTTTGGCAAAGCTGGATTCAGAAAAAGTGAATGTAGCTCAGAATTTGCTGAGCAAAATTATTGCGATGCTGAAGACGATCTGCCCTTAGCGACACTTGCTCAGTTACTGCGACATGCCAAACATTTAGGAGTAGCAGATCCCCAGAAAGTAGATGATTTCCTGGCCATAGACAATAACATAACAACAGAAGAAAATGCCATTGGCAACTTTCCGAATTTGGATGTAGAAAGCCCAGGCCAACTTGAATATGGTAGTCCAAACGACTCAGAAGAAGAAGTGGAACTGGTGGACTCACTAAGCGGTTCAAAAACGATAAATTCATATGGGGAAGCTCTAAATCATATTTCTATATTGAAAAAATTTGCTAAAGATGATTTCACTGCATTTCAACATTTGAAAAATTTAGAAAGTCATTACGAAAATTGTCTCCTTCAGCAAAAGATGGTGAAATTTCGTCAGACAAACATTTTAAACTTTTTTCAACAAGCTAAAGAATAATGTTTTTTTTAAATTCTCGTACCATGTATTGAAGCATTTATGTTTTTGTATGCGTATATGTACATATATTATATAGATATATAGCATAAATACATACTTTAAAAATGTGGCGAGTTTCTGTTTCATTTTTCTCATGATTATAATACCTCATTTCCTCATGATTATATACCCCGTTATTTATACTCTATACTTACATACTCTCTTTTAAACGGACACCTCCCATAAGCGGACAAAAGTTACGGAACCGTGAGTGTCCGCTTATGGGAGCTTTCACTGTATTTAGATCTCCTATCAATAATAAATAATCATATTTGAGACTGACAAAACCGAGAAAAGAATAAGTGACACTCTCAGGAGGCGAACGAGTCTTTCCACCTATTTTGTATTCTATACCTATGTTTTCTGCACAGTTAATTTCTACATTTACCCTTGAGTATTTCAAGCCGCTTTTTACGTATAAAGCTACCCCTCCTCCCCTACCCTTGCTTGCTGAAAGTTTTCAGTCAAAAAACAACCTGCATTACATTGCTATCATGCAGGAATTCACCACTTTTTTCACCAATCAAATACTAAACCAACTTTTTATTTCATTGTCTTGAACCTGAAGATTCCAGCGTTTGATGTACCAACAAGGTTGTTTTCAAACTGAAATTAGAAGTCACATGCAATATGAGGCAAGCACGTAAAAGTGAGTTTATGAAAGTGTGAGGAACTTTCTTGTGAAGCTACTGAGGTAATTTAAAAGTCTTACTCATTTGTAGGAGAACGGTCAATAGTTCTATCCATAGTGTCAGACCAGACGTGTACCCAACCACTCGCGATTTTATAGTGCGAACAACAGAAAGAGCTTGCGAAAGTCATGACGTTGCATTTGGAGAAATGCCCATATTTAGAAGTTCACCACCGAACCGTGATTTATGATCCCCGTTTAGGGACGATTATCGCTGATAAAATGCGGATAATAAAAATCGATCTCTGTTATTGATGAGTTCTTGCAAATCTTGTGACGTCAAGATTGTCGAAATATAGAAGCTGATCGAGGGCGGTGAAGTTAATTATATGTTAGGTACATGTTTAGCACAAAATCGAGATTCAGGCAAATCTAGTATTAATGGAGAATACAAGGGGTGATGATGTACTGATTAATTCAAAGTCTACTTCAAACAGAAAGGGCTCAAAATGATTTCATAAAAGTGAGATAAGGGCATTGATATTTCTGAACGCTTACCAAAAATAATATTTTTCGGTTTCAACCTTTCCTTGACAAATATTGGAATAACTTTAAGGAGCAACCGATTATTAAAGGAAAGGTTTTGTAAAGAAAAAGCAATAATCAATGAAATAGTGTTCCAAAAGCTATACTATGGAAGCATCTATATGACCCGAAGCGTTTTGAGACTTTTTGTTTCCATATTCATTTACGACTTGTCCTTCGTTACTTCGGAAAATGTCCGTTAAAATGCCCAATAACGATGCTTTTCATAATGCAAGTGTAAAACATAAAATTTTAATACTTTTTGCTTGCAACGCTGCTCGCAGAAGAAGTATCCCATTGCAACGGATTACAGCTAATAGCAGAACACTTTATTCTGAGCATTGTTAGCATAATTTTGTACAGTACGGACAAAAATCAGGGAAGAACTGAACAAATTACTGTCAATGGCCACCACACTCTTCAATAAACATGTTTTTTGACTTTACAGTATCGAAACAATGCTAAATAAATGATTATTGCAAACAGCGTATATGACATGAAAATGTGAAACATTCACAGCATTTTTCATTTCTCTGACATAGTGCGTACCAAAAATCTTGGACAACATTCTCAAATTCAATCCATGGAACTATCCTCTACTTTAGAAAATATTACTTACCCGGAGTCATCACTGCTAACAGAAGAAGTATCACATTGTGATGATTCACCAGACAAAGCGGAAAACTTTCTTTTTCTAAGCCCCAGCAGCTTAACTTTATGCGACATGGATAAATCACACGAAAATTTCACGAAATCGGAAAACAGTCGGGAAGAACCTCACGAAACGTTATCAACAGACTCTATGCGGAGAAAGACTAACATGAGCCAGACAGCGCTGACATGACAGTCGCGATGATATCGTAAATCTTCCCTTATCATTCTATAGTTTGCATAATCGAAAGCGATACATTATGGTATATTATAACATATCAATAGCCAGGTGTAGTCATATCAGCGATTTTGAGCGTTCTTTTTCCGCGACTATGATAAAACTAAAGTACCTTGGTATATTTGTTTTCAATACATACTTGAGATTCAGCGGTGTAGCGGGAAAATAGTCAAGTATACTGATAAAACCCTTCTCAGGTATACATATATATTAATGTTGGTCCACTGTTAAAATAATTGCGTAACTGTGGAATGAAAACCAAATGACAGGAATGACTTCAAGAGAGCATGGTAATCCATGTTGACGCAAAGGTACCAACGTAAGTTTTAGGGTTCCTATATCGATGTAGCCGAACAGCTCATGTTAACAAAAAAAAATGTTATACTAATAAACGGCGTAATAGAGGTCGCAGTAAATGTCTCAACAGAGCAATAGGGATCAGTAATCAGGGTTCTGAAGATTTGATGGAACATCCTAACGACATTAATGACTCAAGTCAAACAATAAAAGTGTATCCCGCCACCATAAGCAAGAAGACAGTATCTGCTAATTTCACGTTTTACAGGAGCTTCTCGAATTATTTCGTTTAAAAAAAGGGGGCCTTTGGTTTGAACCCGGTTAAAATTGATATATTTTCTAGCAATTCATTAACTTTACCGAGGATGACTCTCTATAAATAAAAATACTGTTACCTGAGAATTGCCTGAACTACTGTTTTTTCAATTAATAACACAGTAGCTGTTACGCCATGTTGTTTATCGCACGTTCGGCATATATGTATAATCGTTAGTATATGAAAGCTATAACTATTTTTTACAGGATCCTACAAATATACTAAGTGACAAGCGAAAAGTAATTAAAAATATTATGATTGTGTGATTCAGTAGGTGCCTTATGGTATCTGCTAGCGTCATTGCTTTGGTTATGCGGTGTCCGGCAAATAGTACGACAAACAAATAGGGAAGATAGGAAAAAGGCAGATCTACAACATACCAAAAAATGACCCTAGTAAAAGTTTCACTGTTTTTGAGATATTAATTTTTTTGTCGTTTTCGAAAAATGTTCTCGTTTGATCTACCTTTCGATGCTGATTGAGCAGGTAATTTACCGCAGTGCTTTGCAGTAGGAGTTTAAAAAACAAACACATATCCTGTTATTTATAGGCACAGCTACAAAATATAGATTGAAAATCCTTATAGTGAATAGAAGCAGCGGCAACACTGCGATGAGCGATCTGTTCGAGGACGATCTCGATTACTTTGAGCGGAATAAATATGCAAGGCGCGGCGACAGTGCGCTCAGTTTAAAACTGTCCAACGATTGGGTTCGAGTTAGCCTGCAATTAAAAACATTATGAGCAGTAGTAAGAAGATGAAGACATACCATTTCCATTCGGAATGTGAAAAACAATATTTCCTTAGAGACGTTTAAAGTAAAAATGTACGTTTTTATGTAATACCTCTGTTTCCGTTGCTAAAAAAGGGAATATCGAGATTCACTATAAAACTGTACATTCGAATTTTGAAAAATCATACCCATTACGATCTGCAACCAGAACGGAAAAACTGAAACCATTAAAAAATCAGTTAATTGGACAACACACAATGTTTTTAAAAACGATCGACAAAAGTAAGACTTTAACTGAAGCATCATAGCGGGTGTCTCAGATAATTACACAAAAGAAGATACCTGATGAAGACGGGGAAATGATAAAACAGGCGTTTTCAGAAACTGCAGCTTCATTATTTGTCGACTTTAGAAATAAAGACGGGATAGTGTCTGCTATAAAATATATGCGACTTTCTGCTAATACAGTGATGAGACGAGTAGAAATAGTAAGCAATGATATAGTACAAAGATGAAAGTTTCCCGCAATTCCTCTGTTACCACTGCATTATTCATCAGCAAGCATTATGTGGAAATTTTCTAAAACTAAACAACGTTATGAAACTGGTAGTAAAAATTGTGAACAAGATTAGAGCTCGAGCATTATTAATATTAATATTAAACTACTTCTTCACTCTGCAGTCCGATGGTTAGGTAGGGGACGAGTGCTGAAACGTTTTAATGAAATAATATCTCCCATAGTTCAATTTTTCAAACAACGTGATAAACCGATTCCGGAACTGGAAAATTAATCTGGCTTAGAGATTTTGGTTTTCTTGTGGATATCACAGAAAAATTAAATGAACTCAATTTGCAGCTTCAGAAGAGAGACGAAGAACTAGCAGAAATGATTTCTGATATAAAACCGTTTATCAAAAAGCTTGAGTTTTGAGAACAAAACTTAATCGATATGACCTGTTGAGCTTTGTTACATTTGGTCATTCCATTAAATTTATTTTGGCAACAATGCACTGGCCATTAGAAACTATTATAAATTCAAGCCGTATTCGGTCCTAACGAGTTCTCACAACATGCATTGTTACCAATATAACGGATGATCGATTGCTACAACTGACTATAAACAAAACATCCAAAGCCCTGCGGATATTACCACTTAGTATTATAGTCACGTAACAAATTAAATGCCTGTATTTTTCAACAAACACACTTTTATGTGGCTGTTATGTAAGTATAATTGCAATATAGGCGGCTGGTATTTTTCATATTAGATTATGCGAAAGCATGCAGTATATAGTATCCAAAATAGTTTGAATATTGCATTTTGTCACTCATGCATATTAAGAGCTCATTCTTGATAGGGTTTCAGTTTAGGTATGTTTTGAAATACCTTTAAAGTTATACTGTGGAAGATTTGGAGAGCTCTTCTGGATAAGCCAATATTTTTGCAGTTAAGCAGCATCAAATACTATTGTGTTTAGAATATTAAGCTATATCGTTTGCGTTTACTATTAGACCCTTGGTTTCTAACATTTGTTACTTTGTCTTTTTTCGATGTCGGATACTTAAAAAAAATTTTATACCAACATACGCTTTCTATCATCGGATAATTCAAACTTGAAATGTCAATGAACGCCAAGTCATTGTTTACCAATGTAGTAATTTTAATGACCAAGAATATATCTGTATCAAACTACCTGACAAACGAAATTTTTCCTTCTAACAACAGTGTAAGTTCTTGAGAGGCAGCAGCGGTGGCCGCAGTAGTAGACTCTTCGGTCTCCTGATCAGTCGCCGTGCGCTGTGCGGGTTCAAATCCCGTCTCAAGAGAAATTTTTCTCTTGGCTATGGATGTTGTGATTGTCCGTAGGGGGTAGACGGTCTCTGACTGTCGAACGCAGAGGTACCACCCGGCGGATCTCGTAAGCGGGGCCAGAATGTGTGCATGTTGCATCTCAACCTGTTCCCTCGCCAGAGTCCGTGTGGCGTTCCCCCCTTTCCCCTGTATCCCCCTATAGCCCCACGGTACCGCATGAATGTTTAGGGTTTAAGCCCTCGTGGTGGTTGGAGTATTAAAAAAAGGAGATATACTACAAATATATTACAAATTCTATTCTCGCCTTATAATTTTTCCCAGAATTTGGTAAAACCGATGCGTGACTGAAATTTACAGTATCTAGTACATTATCTAATTATGGGGTAAAAATTCAAAAGGTAATGAACTATTCTGAAAATATCTTGTTGACGTGTAGACAATTTTCTAAAAGCTACTACATTCGAACATATAGAACATTTGTTAAGTAAATATGAAGTTAGCTTTCTTAATATAAAAAAAATTGTTGAAAACAACTACGCAACTCAATATTCTCGCCATAGGTTGCAGAGCTCTTTCAAATAAATACATCAGGTCTGCCTTATTATTTTCCAAAGTGTATACGGAGACAGTTGGCCACATCGAGGAGAACCTAACTTAGATGCTGCTTGAGCTCCAGACTCAAACTCCGAAGGTTATTCCAGACGTATGTTTTGCCAGTCCAGTAAAACATTGGACAATAGCACTGATAAACACAGGATTTGTGAAATGATAATTTTTGGGTGTATCTTATGTATTTTGAGACCCTTAAATCAAATCTAAAAACAAATTTTTTCTATCACCCACCGATATTCGGTAATATTTACTTTTCAGAATTATAATACGTAACATCTCATATTGCCGCATTTCTCCGCGTTTATGTGATGACGCACATATATAATGTTAAGACCTGTCTATTTCTGTTTATTATATGCGAGCTCTGTGTTTAGAGAGCATTTTGCGTTTATTAGCAGACTAATAGCAGCCAAGTCAGTTACGTTTTCTGTGTAGAAGAGTACTGAGATATTTGAGTACTATTAATTTTTGTTAAAACGGTGTGTTGTTTTTAGGTTATTGTGATCGAGACTAGCTTTATGGACAATGCCTAGAAATTGTATAAATAGTGCGGGCAGTTTTTGTTATGTGTGCGAAGAGCTAACTTTTAAATTCTAAAAACGTACTTTTACTACCCTTGTGTTGAAAGCATACGATCTTTATTTTGGAATTAAAGTTGGCGACCAAGATATACTATAGGCCCCTCATAGATGTTGTAAGACTTGTGTAACGTTGTTAACAGGTAGGTTAAGAGGCGACAATCGTAAAATGCCCTTTGCGGTACCAATGGTTTGGAAAGAACCGGGAGACGATACTACTGATTGCTATTTTTGCCTCACAAATATTCAACAAAATCGAAACATACAGGTACTGTCAAGTATTTTAATCTACCATCAGCTTTGCGGCCCGTTAATCATAGTGATGCACTTTCTGTCCCAGTTCCACCAGAATCTTGTACTCTGGATGAAAAAGTCGAATCCACCGATTCTGAAAGTGATGGTACAGAAAGCGTAAAAATTTCCGATCCTTCGTTTGACCTGCCAGGAGGTTCAACAGCGCCGCACTTGATCACACAGGGCGAACTTAATGACGTTCGAGAATTAGATCTGTCAAAATCCTAGTCAGAACTTTTAGCGTCAAGATTAAAAGGATGGAATCTTCTCCACGGTGATCTTAACGCTACTTTTTACCGAAAACGGCAACAAGACCTCACACACTGTTTCCGTCAAGAAAGGGATATATTGCTCCGAAGTCAACAATTTGTTCGGCGCGAGGACAGAAACATGATTCAAATGGTTGGCGCCTGTTCATTGATTCTTCTAAGCTTAGTTTAGAAGCGGTATTGGTACACAATGGTAATAAATATCCATCTGTACCTATAGCGCACGCAGTTCATATGAAGGAATCATATGAAAATATGCGAGTTCTGTTAGAGCATATCCGTTATAATGAATATGGGTGGGTCATATGTGCAGATACCTTTTTCTGGGTATGCAACTGGATATACCAAATATTGTTGTTTTCTTTGTGAATGAGACAGTAGTGCGCGAGATCGTCATTATGAACAGAAGGAGTGGCCACTACGTCAGGTATTAACTCCGGGCCTCAAAAACATTGCTCATGAACCACTAGTTGATCCCAAAAACGTGTTGCTTTTCGAAATGGTTTCCGCATTTAAAACAAACATTTCCGAAACTTAGTGAGGCAAAAATTAAAGAGGGCATATTCGAGGGTCCACAAATACGGAAAATCATGAACAATGAAACTGAATTACGGGCTTGGAATGCTTTTAAATCAGTTACTGCAAATTGTTTAGGCAATGATATAGTTAGTGAACTAATTAATGCTTATAAAGGAATTGGATGTAACATGCCTCTAAAAATTTACTTTTTGGATTCTCATCTTGACTTTTTCCGAAAACTTTAGGTGCAGTAAGTGATGAACATGGTGAACGGTTCCACCAAGACATTTCTGCTATGGAAAAACGGTATCAATGCAAATGGAGTGTCAATTTGCTTGCTGATTATTGCTGGACATTGTTAAGAGATACGTCAGGAGCAACATATCGCCATAGAACATTCTGAAATTAATGTTTATTCGAGTATTTATTAGTACTCGCACACACATATTCTTATATTTTACGAGTACAAGCAGCAAATAAAATGCCTTATTGCAAGAAAACCGTGGGTGATAGAAAAAATCGAATGCTATTCCCGGCTTTTTGGGTACGTTTTACATAATAGCCACCTTGTTTTGTCCATGTCACAAAAAAATATTTTAATTTTGTTCACCAGTGTAGTTGTTGGACGTGAATAAAAAGTTTGGTGGATATAGGATTATTGCACTCTACATTGAGGTAGCCATACTGATGCATGCTTCTAGTAAGATTGATAGATGTAAACATTTTAGGAGTATCATTTTATTTTTTTTTAGCAACTTCAGACAAACAGTCCCAGCACAGCCCTGGAGCCACATCTTAGGTAATAGCAGATCCTTGGTATAACCTGTTATTCAGTTGTATCGTCTGCTTTCTGTTCTGAGAATAAGACTATCAAGTCCATTCGCAGACCCCTGATGCCACATATTTCTAATTTAGAGCACAATAAGTTTTGTTCACATATTGGCTCTTCTAATTAAATGGACCAGTATGACATATAGATGAGCAAGACGCCTTTAGCAAGTATTTACTTACTTGTCACACTTTGAGAATGTTGCCTGATGACCTGGACTGGGAGGCGGACAAGAGCCCGAGGGCGTTGTAGCAGGCGTGGCCGACGCAGACGGCACTGGAACGCTGGAGGCGCCCGATTGAGACTGCGCACACGGAGGCGGTTGGATGAGCAGATCCGGGGGCGGCGCGCCGGCTTGCTGCGATTGCTGAGCTGCGAACGGTGAATCGGCGGCGGAACCACTTGCGGCCGAGCCTGCGCTGGGGGCAGCGGACGAGCTGGATGCAGCCAATGCTGTGGCTGAGGATGGACATGCCTCCAGCGGGGTGCCGGGAGCGGACCGCGCACCCCCCGCGCTCCCGAAGTTACCGGACGACCTGCAATAGAAACACATTAAGTCAAAATACTTCTCGGCAAAAAAAATTGCAAGTTAAGCAATTCAGAGGTGAAGTGATTTCACACAGGTTTCTTGCAAGTAACCCCAATAAAAACAGAAGATTCTATGAACGGGTTTGCATCCTCTACGAAGGCACACTCCTAAAGAATGCCACCGGTGTTTTGTCTTTCAGAAACAACGAGACTGTATAATTCAACGAAATTTTGTTAGCATTTATTATCCAATTGCGGCATAATATGATTGTGTTTATAAATAGCAATTAACTCATTCAGATAGCTAGCCCCAGCGTTATATTGCAAAAAAGTTGCACTCTGTATAATAATGCCTAAAGGGTAACATTTTTAGAAAGTCTAACCTTTGAGTACTCTTGTTTTTGAGAAAAGCATTACTTTATTGCAGTTCACTATCTCCCCCACTATAGAGCGGTTCAATATTTATTATGGTGTTTTCAAAATTTTAAAAGCTTCTAATAACGTAAAAAGATATTTAAATCTTCACTTGCCAATTTAATAAGGTTTTGAGTGATGAACATTTATATTCATTTTCACAATGTTTTGTTCAAAAATCTAATTAGTTGCTGGAAGCTATGGAAAAGAGAGACCTAAGCAAAGTATTTGTTAACGATAAGAGTAAATGGGGATTGGAATGCGGAAAACAGCACTAATGCTGTGAAAGCCTCGAATATATATACTAAGTGACATATAAATCCGAACACCCAGTTTAAATGGTTTTATTTTAATAAAATTGTGTATAAGTACTTAATGAAGCATAATAAGTAAATGATAAAAATTTCAAAATGATTGCACTGCTTTAAAGCCCTTTGACCTTTAATGGAAGCACCCTGATGTGCTACGCATTATCCAACGCGCCTAGGCATGCTTCTGATCAGCTGGTCAATGTCCTCCTATGGTATCTCATTCCAGGCAGCCACCAACTCCTCTCGAAGTGCTTCTAGAGTCTGAGGAGGACGTTGCAAATTGAGCAATCTGCTACCCATCATAACCCACACGTGCTCAATTGGGGATAAGTCGGGAGATCTTGGTGGCCATGGTAACAATGTGACATCATTATGTTGAAAGAAGTCTATTGTGACTCTTGCAACATGTGGTCGGGCATTATCTTGTTGGTAAGTTGGATCTGCCAGGGTGTCAAGATAGGGTAAAAGATGGGGTTCTAGAACTCCGTGGATATAACGCTGCGCGTTCATGTTACCTCAGATGAAGATTAAAGGTGACCTGGAACCATAAGCTACAGCACCAAAAACCATAACTCCAACAGTGTGATGAACATGTCTTTCAACAAAAAACTGTGGATTCCTCCTTTCACCACGTCGCCTTCTAACCCTGGCACGACCATCGTGCATGCCTAAACAAAATCGAGAATAGTCACTAAAGACAATACTGTTCCATTCCTGATCCCAGAGGGACCGTTGTCTGCACCACTCAAGGCGATTACGTCGGTGTTCTCGAGTTAAAGGGTAGACCCAGTGTGGCCGGTATGAAAACAATCCAAAACTTCTCATTCGTCGGTAAACACTTCGCATGCCAATAGGTCTTCCGTGTTCTGCAAACCATTCATTTGCAATGGACCTGGTAGTGGAGAAACGGTCCCTTAAGACCAATAATCTTAGGCGGCGATCTTCACGGTCTGTTGTTCTACGGCGGCGTCCAGTGCCCCTTGCTCTTTGCGTACGGCCTTCTCGAAGCCATGCCTGACAACACCTAACCACAGTGTCTACACTTCTTTGCACTCTAACTGCAATTGCCCGATAAGAAAGTCCAGCTTCCCGAAGTCCCACTATACGGCCCCTATCAAACTCACCAAGTTGACGAAATCGTACAGGTCTCCGTACTCTAGGTATCGTAACCGATCGTAAAGGATGTCAAGAACCAAAATTCGCCAACGTTAATTCTTTACTGCGGCTGAAATATTCATTTTTAGAGCGTTAGTGAATTAAAAAAAGGCAGTATAAAAACCGGAATGTCCAACTGATAAGGCTGAAAATTTTTTCACTTGTTATTTACAGTAAGATAAATACATTCACCAACTTCTATTAAAATAAAACCATTTAAACTGGGTGTTCGGATTTATATGTCACTTAGTATACATCTGTTGAGAATTTCACAGAAGGTCGTGCATCTCTTTGAACTAAAAAAGTATTGAAAGGAACGTCACTTTGCCCCTAAAAACCAGCAACTACCTTTTTCGTGCTGTTTTGAGGAAATTTGCATAGCTTTGTTTTGCAACTTGTAGACTGAAAGCAATACAATTTTAAAACGGATCTTTCCATATTTCTCGAATCATTTTCTACAATGGGAAAAATGTTTTCGTGTATGATGTATTTTTCAGTATCTTTACAGCGACGTGATCAAAAAAAGGTTGGGAGGATGATAAAAAAATAAATATGTATCTCACTAGAAAAATCAACAGAAACTTACTTTCCTGTTTTCGAAAGGCAAAGTATAATTTTATTCTCCGCATTTTGTGACTCTTCACAAAATAAAAATTTAGGTATGAATAGAAATGGCTATTAAAGAATAAAACAAAAAAGGTTCAAAATGATTGGGGCAACCACCTACGAGTTCGACAAATTATGCAACAAGAGCGACACGTTTTTTCTGAGTCCTTAAGTAAAATTGTTTTGGACCTAGAAATAATCTACAGTTCAGACTCATTCACAATGTTTTTAGACTCCCCCTTACGAAAACTACAGCTTTGCCCGTCATAATTTAGTAACAGTTCAGCTAAAAATTGGCAACGTCGACCAAAAAATGGTCAGTATTAGTAGTAGTGGGATCCTATTGTGGGATACATAATTTTTTAGTACAAAGAGACGCACGACCTTCTGTGAAGATAGATCTCTTACGACTTACACTAATCAAGATACTGAGAAGTTACTTTTCTCCAAAAGGTCAATGTTGTAAAAATTCTTTTGTGGGGCGAAGGAAACACTGGCTTATTTCTAATGAAGAATTTTGCGATTATATGAATTGATGAAGTTCATTAATGGTGAGATAATTGTCTTGTCACTACTCTTGGAGTTTAGGAATTAATTAAAATTCCAGGAGAACTACAGCAATATATCGCTCGATAATTCTCAATTTGTAGGTATCCGTCTTAACATGAAATAGATGTGAAGAGCTGGTAGCATTATTTTGAAAATTTCAAAGTTTTTAATGATAAATCTGATTCTGAAATAAATTCATAACTGGTCATGATTTGTCCCTAAAATCTTCTAGGAAAACATAAGAAAAAGTGGGCCTTGCATATAAATCTCGTTCTTTCCTTTTATGTTAGCAGCTTGTTCTACCTATAAAATGTTTGTATGTATACAACTAATAACACTTTTGTAAAATCACCTAGTTAATCCTGATGGTGAATTAAAACAACCAATAGAGAATGTATTCATTCAATTAGAATAGCGAAAATTGTATGCCGTGTATGGTGTTTTCGAACTTATTTATATGGAAAGGGCCAAGCATGCAAGAAGCATACTTGATACCTGGAAGCCACACGCTAAAGATGAATATTCACACTCAAAGTAGCATTGCTTCATGAATATTGAACACGTAATAAAGTTTGCGTGTTTTTGGCAGGAAGTTGCAAGGCAAATAAAGCAGATTGTAATTTGTAACTATCTACTGTGTGTCCAATATATTGCAATCTTGCACGAAGCGAATATCCGTTGTGGAACCGTGAAAGAAAACTGTATTACATGGAACAGACGAAAGCGTACATCGGCAGTGTTGCTAGATCCAAAAATATAGATTCAGATTATTATAACAGTGTAAAATAGACCTATCATCCAGTTTGAAAACTAAATGAAGCAGAAACTGTTTCCATACTATACAAAAGCCGTAAACACACATTTGTGAATTTGCATACAATTTGAATGCAGACCAATCCCCCAATTAATTTCCATTTTTTTCCTAATACTTCAACACACCGAGTTTTGGTAAGAAAACATTTTTGGACTATAGTTTATAAAGCAAACTAAAATAAATTTTTCATGTAGATTCACAGGGTGCTTATAAACGTAAATGCACTTTTTCACAAAAGAAAATTAAATGGTAAACCTTATATATTTTTATAATTTCAAGTTATCACCCTGTATATTATAGGTTAATAATCTGAAAAGCATGGAAAAATACGTTACTTACATTTTATGTAGGTTGTTAGATATCGCAATAAGTCACTGTGAATATGTACAAACTACTGCACTAGTTTAGGCATTGTTAAGTTTGTATGAGGATGGCTAATAGAACAAGCAAATAGAAAATCGATGAAGCCTAATCTCGGGGTCACCGCCTTTTCCGTGTGCATATGTAATCTAATAAAATAACAGATACTAATATAATAATACTCCAGCAAATTGGATAATGTCTACATAAATTTCCTTGAGATATAGGTATACAGTTGAGTGGTCAGAAAAGTTTTTAAAAGTTTTAAATAAACAGTAGAATGTCATTTGGAGCACTTCAAACTCACACTCACCGATTTTTGACGGCTTCCTATTTTGCAGTTTTAAAAATAAATCCAAAACTCTGACTCAAAGCATAACAAATTGAAGACAATGTTATGCTATGAAAGCTAGAGGTTGATCAATAAGTCGGTTTCCAAGCATTGGATTGTCGCTGACATCCCTCTCGTCGGCCAGTTTGATGTAAATCAGGTGACATGAGTTTTAGTGCCGTACTATGAGCCAAAACCAACAATATCCAAGCAAATGTTGCAGTCCTTAAAATATTTTCTGTAACTGCAGCTGTTTGAATGTTAGTGCTACACTCAAAACACTGCTTTTAAGAAAGACGGAAGTTTTTTTTTCAGATCAATTTTAATAATGGGAATGGAAATTTGAAGTTTTGTACTCAGTCCTTTTATTTGAGAAATATAATGGCCAATTTTAGGACTAGCAGAGGCAATAAAGGAATAGAAAAATACATAAGAACTGATACAGTACTGAAGGCTAAACGTGCAAGACCATGAAGTTTGAGATGTTGATTGCTACATATAGGTATGTGCACAACTCATAGATATAGACCCCGCATGCAGATTATATGTACATGTGAGGCATGTGTGCTTATTGCAGATGCTCTGTATTAGGTACAACCATATACAATCAATTACAGTGACGCAATGCTATAAGCGAAGAAAAAAGAACATCCAAAACTTCAAAAAAAAAATAATTTGTTGGGCCTCCACGATGACTTATGCACTGAGAAACGCGTGTGGGAATACTCCTAATCAGGAGATCGATTTCTTGGTGAGGTATCTCATCCCAGGCTATTTGTATCTCGTGCTGAAGTGCAGCTGGAGAGTGTGAAGTATCGGGTAAGCAGTAATATTTCATGCTATCCAAACCACTGGTCCTCAAATGACCTTGTGGATGAGAAGCGGCCCCGTAGAGCCAAAATACGAAAGCGGCGACCTTGGTGGTCTTCAAGTACGGCCTTCCTGATTCCATGCCCGATAACAAACCACCAGCGTACTTAGACTTCTACGCACCCTAAAGAACCACCCACTATTTGCCCCCTGTCAAGCTCTCAAGGTGCTGAAAATTTTCTTGTCTTCTTACTCTAGGCATAATGTACAGATTAAAGATTATTGTACTATGATCAGATGCTAATTGTAGCTAGAAACCAGGATCATCGCTAACTTACTTTTTTTGTAAGAACAGACGATATCACAACAACCACTTCATCGATATGTTTGCAAAGATAATCGTTTCTCGTCCTAACCTAAAGACACATATAGAAAATATTTGTAATAAATTAATTATTCAATTTGTCTGACGGCTTGAGTTCAATGTGTACGAGAGAGACGTGTGTATAGACACATATGTTAGAAAGAGATAGAAGCTGGCTGGACAGCGATGCTCATCACTGCGTTGCCTGTCATAGCTAACGCGGCAAGCTTAAATCAAGGTGCATGTTGAAAATATGCGTTAGTTTATTCTCCACTCACAAATAATGGTTTTATTTTGAATTACGCTTTATGTCGAATCTGTTTAGGATCGATTCCGCATCGGACCTAACGGGGCTTCATTTTAGGTAGAAATGAAAGGTCAGGATATCCAGAATTTCTGCAACTTTGCATCATTGGTTTGCTTGGCAACACCGCATCTCGCACATTTCAAGGCAAGGTTTCCACCTCTATGATCATAGATGAACGATTCTGGTAAGTACCCATCTAGCGTTCTTTGGGGAGACCGCTCGCTGTTGCAAAATGTAACCATAGCACAGGATGCGCTGATTTTGTCACCATCAGTGGAAATAAAAAAAAATCTAAAATAGATTAAAATACTAAGTCGCATCAAACTTGAAATAAGGGATTCAAATCAAAATGAAAACAAAATATTAAATTGAATGTTCGAACAGACCTCCTTCTTGGGTTTGATAGTAAAATAACCTATTATAGAAGTCTGTGCGAACATTTTTTGGTGTAACATATTGGCAACGTCGCAGATTGCACGACCTTCTCCGTCACCCTTGTTAGGCAATAGGTGCTGGCCTTGGTGGGCTCTTCAGCCGGTTTCCATCTCTTTCTAACATGTGTAGATATACACTTCGCGCTCCTCTCTCGTACACATTGAACTCCATCAGCCATCAGACAAGTTTGGTTTTCCCTATATATCACTTGGTATACAACAGATTCTACTCCCCGCATGTAAGATACTTGACATCTTGTCCTCCTAAGCAGAAATGGGTGATGAGACCCGCAATGGTTCGGAGATTTGAGAGAGATTCGTTTAGGGTTGCATTACAGACACATTGCATGGAGCAAATTTCCAAGAGGTAAGACTTTTTCGGGAAGTCTTCTATTCAGTAGGATCACTAACTATGGGATATGACCAACCGGTTTCGTAAGCGATATATACAATGCGGAGAATTGCATAAAATTTTTTCTATTTTACGCATTTATGGGTAATAATATAGTACTTTGCAAAATATTTTTGCACTTCAAAAACTCAGACACTCCATTCCAAACATGACGACGGATGTTTACTACTATAAGGAATAATTTGTAGCAATATTGTGTCGTGCCTTTGTATCTAAAAAGCTGGGTTGTGGGAAAGTTGGCATTGAAAATGAACAAAACACGTTATTGAAAATATTTTCCTTGTGACAAAAACAACTCACTTTCGTATGATGTCATAGCATGTATGTATGACGCTTTACGTAAAATTGAGATTGAAATGACTTCTACGTGCATTATATTTAATATGTACAATGACTGCAAATACTGAATCGCAGAAAAGTTAATTGGATATGAATTACATAAATACTATAGGTATTTGAACGTAAAATTGTATACCCAAATTTCAAGGTGGCGTATTGGAATATGTTTTAAATGGAATGGAGCTAACTGGTATCTTATTTTAAAGCTCCTTATGAGTATCTTGTAACCTTTGAAGATGTAGAGCTGAAAGGCTTTTATGCACATTGAATCGCATATAAATCAAAAACTAATTATCAAAAGGCTAAAATATGTTATGCCAATCTTCTTCTTATGACGGCGTCTATCTAGATGTGCAATGAAACATTCCATTTAAAAAAATGTCAAAAGCTGTCGTTCTTTTTATGTCCTATATTTCAAAGCACATTCAGATAGATATTTCCAAAACTTGAAGATTGACATAACATACCGTAAAGTTTTAATGATGTGCAATTTTGATCGGCGCCAGTCTACCGCTTTTGAAGACGATTAGTTTACATACTAAGATATAAAACACATGAGAGATTCAAAATGATATACCTCGTGAGCCCCATCCCTAACTAGCAAAGCAGTGGTATAAGCTTTTCGTAAAAGATCCGTTCAGCCGTAAAAGCTCTCTATTGTTGTTGCCTGAACACCAAAATTCTGGCTTAATGTTGTGTGGAATGCAAATTTGCTTTCTGCAACATATTTGCTATAAAATGAGGTGTTTAAAATATTCTTATAGCATAGTTATACCACACCTTATAGGGCAATCGTTTAACTGTTGCATAAACGTTTATACAACTATTTTATACGGCATATTTGCAAGTTAGTCAAAATGGTTGTGTTGTAGCACCCATGCTAACGTTTATAAAATAAACCCGAGCCTTGTTGCTTTGCTGTGCAATTTACTACAATAGCCAACAAATTGCTCCCAACGGAAGCACTTATGCAACTGTTACATATGCTAAATATGTTGGTAAACAACTTCACCATAACCTAACTTTCTGCTGTCATATTTTTGTTAAAATGCCATAACCAATTTATTAAGACAAACAACGCATGCATATCGGTTCAAAAGGTTTTATCAACTGTTCAAACAGAAGATATAGATCTGGTACAAATTCTGGGTAAATCATTCGACTCTGTCGGTACTTCATTTCAGACATTTGTCAAATTGTTGTATAACACCTGCAGGCAACACCAAAATATTCTAATAACCTAAAGACAACATGGACGATGCCATGATTGTACACCACCACCCGCCATATTGGGCAAACATTTATTCCTCTATTTAATATTAAATAATTATGTTTCAGTTCGAAATTACAGATATAAAGTGATAAACATTAGTGTAATTGTGTCTAAATATAGGATTTGTGGAAGATTTAACGCAGATAAGTTCAGTTTTCCATCTTAAAAATCTAGACATACTTTTGATCATTGTCAAAATATGAATCAAATACGAAGCCCGTAGAAATTGGGTAACTAATTTGCAAGATAATCACAATAAAATCTGCTGCGCAAGTAATTCAATAGCCCTATATCAAAGTGTAGAAGTTCATCATATACCTGTGTATGAAATTCACAATGGCCGATATGTAAGTAAACAAGATGACTGTAATGTGTTAGTTATATATTCTTCACTTCGTCTATAAAATACATAGGAAATAGTTTGGTTGCAATAAAGTAGAATCACGTAAGAGAATAGTTGTATAGTTGACAAAAACTGAATCTTGCACTGACGCAAATGTCCTATAGCGGCTGCAAGAGGCTTACACTTTTGTTTTATAACTGTTACCTGCAGCCCTTATACAACCTCTTAAATGACTGAAGTGTCCTATTAGGTGTGCCCATTCCGCTTGTATAGCTGTTGTAAGAGGGTTTTGCTAATGTTCTTACAGTATACAATGCTGTTTAAGGAATACTGTATAATCATTCTTGCAACTCTATTAGGAGTGATGTTAGTTGGGATCCTATGTCAAAAAGTCTGACGCACCTGCCGTCATCGTGAAATTTTAATTTATTATTTTCAAGATAGAATATAGTATTCATGAATCATTACTCCGAATTTCAGCCAGAAGATGACTAGCAGCGACCTTTACTGTAAAGTGCTGTATAAGATTTAAGGTTGTTAAGAACCATCAAACCTGTCGGACCTGAGGTTGAGGTTAGTTACGATATTAGGTCTGATCGTATAAATCAGTTTGGAGCATGATTACTGATAACATTTTCTGAGGCTGTAGGATGTTCGCATTAGGTCATCGAACACGTTTCTCTCCAACGTTGTTGCTTTGTTGGGTTGTTACTGTGTCATATGCAAGAAATGCATGTTGCCTTTAAACTGTCCAACAAAAGTTGAATCTTGCATGTATGATTTATGTCAAAAGAAGAGGCAGATACTCCTAAATTTTAGTGAGTAGTGTATAACCAAATATTTATTTATCGAACGGTTCTGGTTGATATGCGACTTAGGTCAAGACCAACTGTTTTTATGCATACCGCCCACTTGATAAAGCGGAAACATATGACGTTGCATGTTTTGGAGGCACCCACGCAAGTTTTTTATATGATCCGTGTATCTAGTTTTCGCGATATGACTAATATAGAGACATTCGGAAAATATTTTATAGAGTCTCGTGTCATGCTCCAAAGATGATTCGAAATAAATTTGTATGTGTACTAGAGTATGTATCTGAAATGAAATCACTACTAAGTTGATCTCCGTTGCTCACGATTACACGTAATAATTCTGATATACTTGAGGGGTTCACCTCACCGCAAAATGGCGTCAAGTAGGTTTACTCTGCGCTTACGAACATATACAATAGGATTATGTACGGCAAACGTTAGCTCCTCTGAGAAAAACAAATAGCTACGAGCGTCTATAACAAAAAAATCACATGGAAGTCAGTAATATGCCTACGACGAAACACAGATGCCCTCCGGTCAGACTGCGACACAGGTTTTAAGAACAAACGTACGGAGAAATCCATGATGTGAAATATTTCTAATATTTGCGTGGAATTCCCGGGATTGGAAGCGTATAAATATACTAACGCCAAAGAATTAAAATATCCAACACCCAACCCCAATTTTCAGAATAAGAAACCTCAGAAACTACAAAGGAATAAAAGGTCGGGTGATTTTTTTTTTCGCCTTAGCTCTGCCTGCACTCGGCCGATTTTCTAAAACAATAAAGCTTTTTAAAAACCCCGAGCAGTACATACCTCGTTATAGACGCGCCAAGGATTATGAGATCCAAAAAATCAAATATCTCAACTTCAACGCCAACGGGTACACTTCTTGGATATATGAACAAAAACTAGTCTGTTAGCACACGCCAATCCTGACTGCCTCTGCCTACTGATGTTTCTGTTGATACACCATTAGATTTTGATAACATTTGTCATGCTGTAGGATTTTCTGTTTATTTGGGAACCAGTTTAAAACGCGTTCAAACTTGCTACATCATACTTAAATACGTGGCTAAAGCACAGAAGGTAGGACGAAAATATAACTATTAACACCTTTTAGTATAGCTGTAAATCAATCATAACCCAGGCAAGTGTGTATAGTGTTCTACATAATACAAGTTTATTTATAAAAACGGTATAGTAAACCCATTATAACGATGTGTGTAATAAGATTTATTAGGTTTACATGTTACGCTCCTTTTAATTGTGTTTGTTGATGTAATAGTAAAATACGGACATTGCGCTAGATTAAATACACTTGCATGTAACAGTTTAGCAAATGAATTGACCGAAAAATTGTGCAAACTTTGGAGGATTGGAATCTTGCTAGGAAGGAGAACTAATAAAATGGCGTCACGTAAGTTGACTGTGTACTTCTCCCGCTACGATGTCATCAGTTCGTAAAGGATTATGTTTGGTACAAGTTAGCCCTTCTGAAAAAAAGTTGGACACAAACATGTATAACAAAAAAAATGCGTAAACGGAGATATTAGCTTTCACCTTGCACATTGCACGCAGGCCCACAGTAGTGTGGAAGCGATTGTCGACTGTGATCTACGACTACCGACGACGACACTTGTCCATCAAGGGACATCGTCGCACGTATCGACACTCGACTGTAGGAGATATTTCCGTTTCAAGGCTAAATCGGCGCAGAATGTTTGGGGCTGGAGGCAAATAAAGATAAGAAAGGCAAAAAATTGAGATATACCCTCCACACCCCCGGTAACCCCTAACCTCCAGCTTTTAACCCCAAAAAAAAATTTCCGAAAATGATCAGGATCCTCTGGAAAGTCAACGACGTTTGTGATTTTTTTGTTTTTTGTCTTTTTCGCCACCGCCACTGGACCGATTTTCAAAAACTACAAAGCTTTTCCGTCCTTGGCATAGTATAACATTGTGTAAACATTTAATCGAAATCCGAGCGGTACTTCTCAGTTAAAGGCGGTTCTAAGATTAGCGGACAGAGAGACCGATGGAAATAAGCGACATGGTTTTTCATGATGTACATGTCGTATTACATCCAAAAAACATGATAGCTCAAGTTTTTCGTGGTTACAATGCTGCCCCGTCAGTTTTTAGCAACTACGATCGTCCTCTCGCTTACATGCATAAAAAGTAAAAAAAATGGAGTCGAGTAAGTTGCACTTCCCACGCAACCCTGTCATCAGTTCATAAAGGATTATTATTGTAAGAAAAAAGTTAACTAAGAACACGTACAAGACGAAAAACTAAATGAATCAAACAAGACCATACAGTTAGTACATAGCCCCCACTCATTTGGTAACTCTTCTTCTAGAAATTCCTTCCTTAACCCCACTGAAAGTATTGACCATCTGGCAACGGCGACAGCGGATTTTGTGCACATCGATGTAGCTTTGTAGCGTATGGCAAACGCGACCTAGACGCGACACGTCCGTTTGTTATTTCTCAAAGTTTTAAGAGCAGATATTCAAGGAAATACATGAGTGTATTTTTTAGAGGTATAGAACTTTAAATTGCAATGAAACAACGATGGATTATTCGATTGACATGAATTTTTTTTATTCGAAAGATAATCTTGTAGCATTACATTTTAAATATGATTTCTGGCAACGGCAATCTTGTTTTGGGCCCATTCAACGAATGTACGCGTTGCTTGATGATCGTTTGGCATCAATTCTTGCACGAGTTGGATTTTGTAACCACGCAAACCAAGATCCTTCCACAAAATCTTCCATAAAGTGGATGGACACAGATCCAATTCCTGTGCTCGATGGCGGATGGACTCATTCGGGTCTTCCTCAATGCTACGCTCTACAGTAGCAATAGCTTCTTCTGCACGCACCGTACGGCATCCCTGGGGATGCGAGTTATCAGTTAGAGTAAGCGTGGTGCGAAAACGTTCCATGATTAATTGAACTAACTGCTCTGACGGACGATTTTGTCGACGATAAAATTGACGTAGTGAGCGATACGTATTCCGCACAGAACCATTATTTTCGAAATAAAACTGCACAATTTGCAAGCGTTGTTCAGGCGTGAGTCTATTCATGATGAATTGCCAAACCAAACTTAACAGCTGTCAAATCGGTCGCCATCTTCAAAAGTAATGCTAACTTAAAGTTCTATACCTCGAAAGAAAACACCCGTTAACAGCAGGTACGTAGAATTAGATAGGTTGGGAGCGTATGAATATACTTACTACCTTCAAAGAATTGATCTATACTCTCCAACACCCCCTACAACCACCAACCCCAATTTTTTTGCCCTCCATTTTGCCACAGATTTTCAAAAATTACAAAGCCTTTTCGTCCTTGGCGTTGTAACCTTTTGTAAAGGTTTCGTTAAAAATGGTGCAGCACTTTTCAAGTTTTAGAGGGGTCAGTGATCAGCGGACCGACAGACAGACCGATGGTAATGAGCGACATGGTTTTCGTGAGCTGTACGTCATGTAATATCCAAAAACACAGTATCTCAATTTAGAAATTTACTATTATTATACTTCTTCGCCAGTTGGCGCGGAAAGTTTAAATATTACAATTCTGTTGATAGAAATAATTCTCACGCTATCCACAAAACAACATACTTTGATAGATTTGATCATAACAGAAAACAGACCCAACTATCATAACGTTTATGATATCTAGGGCCCGAGGAAGACAGTTACTACTCGCGTTTTATACGTAAAAAAAACATACAAACTTTAATTTACGACCAACTAAAATCACCCATTCCTAGCAGCTTTTAAGCAAACTAAAATTAAAAATATATCGACCATAACGCGGTAGAGCTGAAAATTGCGCCTCTATCCAGCAACGAATAAATAAGGACAATTCCCGTGGTCGCCATATTTTGTGCGAATTAACGTATCTTGAGGTAAAATCATAGATAAAGGGCGCTAGAGTTACTTTACCGCCCTAGAGCATAAATACATCGGTGGGCTGAAAAGTATGACTTGACGTCGAGAACACCCTTTCATAAGGTTCTCGGTCGTGAAATTACAGCCTGAGACACGAAGGAGAACTGACTGGATGTCCGGAAAGTCTACTAGGTACACTTTTATATCAGGTCATAGACAACAAGTGATGTGCTAGTCAAATTAAAAAATCCCCGACCTTCAAGTCTAACTCGTGTTGATCCATTAGCAAAGCACTATGGAATACCTACAGATACTAGTAAAATAGTTGTACATCCCTGAAGTAGGAAATAAAATGATAAAAAATGAAATCGGTTCATCCATTTTCGAGATCTGCCTTTGAGAATCTGCTATACCTCGAAGTGAGGACCTTTAAAACCTGAGATACTCATATTTTTTGAAAGGTTATGCAGAAAGGAAATAAGTAGAGACTTATTTTTGGAACGGGACGGGTATTATGTGAAAAATCTATAAAACGAAAAAACCTATAAAATGTTATCTAGCAAACTAGGTAGTCCTTAGGATGCAAACATCCACGTTTGCTCACTAGGATCGTTGTAAGCGTCCATCTATGGAGGAATGACTCAACTACACGCATTGTTGCTTGCATATAGTTTGTGAAGCCGAGTAATCTGTAGTTTTCATCTCTGAGAAGAAAGTTGGTTGAATAGCAAGATCGCATCTGGATGATTATGTGCATTGGTGTGCATGTGTATAAAATCAGTAATATTTGCTGTGTCAGAAAATCATTACTGAATATGCTGCCAATGAAGTATATCTATTAGGTGTGCCCGATGGGTAGTTTATGTTGTGCTTTCTGAAAAGAGATTATGTTCAGAGTTATAAATTACGAAAAACTTTGAGGAGAATTAAACGAAATCACCACCGCGCCCGCCTTGTTTGTAATTACTGTTAGCATGTATGTGACTTGGACAGCGAATATAATTATTTCTTATGTTAGTTTTTAAATTTGCATTATGTAATTTCCGCAATGGACAAGAAAAAGTGGATGCGCAGCTAATCTCTAACTTTGAATCTCAAGTAAGTGTATTTGAGACAAGAATCCAATGGAATTATCATCAACACATACAACTTACAGCTCAGAGATAAAGTAATGCTATCTCTGAACCAGATTTTACATCACATCATATCCAAACATTGATAACTGAAACCTCATGATGTTTAGGCAACACACGTACAACTACAAAACAAGTTCACGTGTCCATCAGCTAGTGGTAAGATAACATCTTGTAGAAAAACCTACACAATGTCACAAAAAATCAATACGATGTCAAAAAAAATCGGCATAATGTCACTTTCCAAGACACGTAATACCCGTGCGGGTCAAGTTGGCATATCTTAAATTTGAGATCATGAGATTGAAGAATGAATACTATATTTTAACGTCAACATAACATAAAATTCCAAGATGACAGCTGGGCTTCAGCTACTACCTTCACGCTTAAATATAGTATTGATGCAACTAAAAACCTAAAAAACGTCAAAAAACCGACGAAATGCCATCTTGCAGACTAGTTAGTTTTTAGTGTGTAAATAGGTCGTTCCACGTTTGCGTCCTATGGTCGAAGTTCGCTGATGTTTAAGCACCTCGTACAGCTACAAAACGAGTTCGCAACACGTATCCAGCAGCTTGTGCAGTAGAAAATGTCAAAAAGAATCTGCGAAATGTAAAAAAAATAGTAAAATGTCACTTTTCAAGATACGTTCGTAAAATAAGAAGCACTGTATATAGAGAAATGATGAGATTTGTAACACGCCCATAAATTCCAAAGCAGCTTAGTTAAACGAGAATGCGAATTCCCTGCATGAAGCTTTGACGGGTGTTCTGAAAGATTAACTTCTTGCGGATTTCTTCATTTTTCAATATCCTTTATAAGTAATCAGCACCTACGAAGCTGCACACGTCACATCAAAAATCGGACCGTCAAGTAAAAGGACTAGGTATAGGGAACAAGCATATGATTTGTTTGTCGCCAAAATTACGTTGTCAATAAGTCAAGATTCAACTTCATACAAGACTGTCATGCTTAACCCGCCAGTTTGATAGTAGTTGACCCTTCACATCGTGCTTCTCATTAAACTCGTCCTTTCTTTCAGCGAAAACATATACAGGGTGACTTCGAAGTTGAGTCATTTATTTTAACAGTGAGTAGAACTGATCAAAAGAAATATTTTTTTCCTTTAACATTTTTCTGGTAAAATTAAATTAACAAAGTTATAGCCCTTTAGAAGTATGAGTACCGCCCTGTCTCAATAGTAATATTATGTGCTCGTGTTTGGCAACAACGGATATAATCCGCCTTATCGGTTCATCACATCGGAAACAAAAAAGCGAAAGAATTTGAAACGTTTATCACGATGTCAGTCAATGTGTCAGTCGGTAACGCGTGAGTGAATAGTGGTGTTTGTTGTGTGGCTCAAACGAAATAAAAAATGGCACATGTTTACGAAAATGCTGAACTTGTGGACATCCTTTGTTAATGTAGTACAAAAAGACCTCACAGGGGAGAGCATGCCGGTGCTCCAAGAACGCACGATCAAATACTGGTCCGCACTGAAATACTTGTCGGGAGGATACTTTATAAAACAAGGTAAACTTTTTTTTTTAATTTTTTTTTATTTTTACACACATATTTTGGTTTATCTTCCTTCTACAATCATTATCTGAAAATTAATGACTCAACTTCAAAGTCACCCTGTAGAAGTGAATCAGTTCCATACATTCCTAGTGTTCCAGGCAGTTGCCAAAAATGGTAAAGGTTTCTGTGGATTACAAAAAGCAGTTAAACTGAGTACGAGCAATTCTTTTTATCTTCAAATTTCATATATCATTGTAGTCACTGTTGCCAAGGGGCTTTTACCTGGACATGTGGGAGACAGTTTTGATTGATTTATCTAAGGTTTGTCCACAGAATTGTATATATTGAAAATTTTTAAATGTTAGAGATAAAACACAATATTTGATGGATACTAAAAAGGGCCAAACGAAAATTTAATCCATCGAACCAAAGGTTAACTAGATCTACTTTAATTTTGAATTCAAAAGTTCCAAGGAAAGGCACTTTAGCGTTATAAGTAGTAATTTTACGATCTTGTTTCAGACTCACTACAGTATATTCAGATAGGAGATAGACCGGACATAAACAAGACCACGTGATCATCGAACGCTGTAACATTCGGCAGGGATGTATTAAGAGTCACGCAGTACATATTTTAGATAGTAGATGCTGCTTTGCGTAACTTTGTAGTAAATTAGCACAATTCGATGTGTATACGATTGGTGATGGATATAGGACCATGTGGGGGTGGGGTAAGAAATATATAATGATGTAAATATACATAAGGGTTTCAAAATTTTCGCTTCGATTTTCAGCTTCGGATGCCGCCTGATGTTTGGTGAAATACAGTCGAATATAATCTCAAAATGGCGTTTAAATTAGCCTAAATTAAAAATAATCGTATATCTCTTAAAATTGCTTTTAGAATATTGATTAGTATATTTTTTGATTTCTAGGTAAATATGTAACCAAATTAAAACGTTCAAAACGTAAAAAAATGTGCATGGTTGAACATTGTCAGAAAGTAGATTCTTGAATAGGTTTTGCCAAAATGGGTTCAAAAATGTCAATAATTAATTAAAAAATACAGTAGCTTTATAATTACTTATAACTTACCGAATTTGATGAACGACATCTTTTATTGGAAAGATGAGCTTGATGAGCTTTCATCATCGCTACTGCCTGAAGCACCAACGTCAATAATGAATGGCTCGACTTGTTCCTCTAAAATATTGTCCAGTTCCCACATTCTCTTTTCAACTTTGTCTTTCACGTGCTTAATACAGTTTTCCCATTTTTGCGCTGTTATTAATTCTAGCGCTTATTTGAAAAGTCCTTTGAGGTCACAAAATTTAAAAGTTGTATTGTGCTTAGCTATATAATTTTTAACCTCTGCCCATATGAGCTCAATGGGATTGAGCTCGCAATGGTATGGAGGTAAACGGAGCACAGTTTTATTTTGACTTGCTGCCATTTCGTCAATGGCGTATTTTTGATATTATTATCCAACACAATTACTGCGTTTTCCTCTAAGTTCGGTAAAATTTTTGAAAACCACTGTTCAAACGATTCGCCATTCATTTCCTCGTAGTAATCTCCAATTTTCTTAGACTCAAAGCACCACAGACCGTCAACAACAAATCCATCCTCACTGCCAATATGGCAGATAATGAGCCTTTTCCCTTTACCTGGAAATCGAAGTACTAACTGGTGTAGATTTATTTCAATAAGCGAACCTTTTTCAAATGTTTTCATCACATTCAGCGAAAAAACATTGAGACATGAGTATCAGATTGCTATAATTGGGATTATTTAGTCATATTGAAAGAAAGAATATTGAACGTCGTATGATTACTCAGCGCTTCACAATTTAATTTAAAGTTATAAACCTTTAAAAAATGAATGATCAGGAACCTGAAATACGCGCAAATATTAATATTAACAAATTATAACTTTATAAAGCTTAAAGTATGAATTAAAATGATTAGAAATATTAGGAACGGTACACAATATAAAACATAGTAACTTTTTTTAAGTTTATAATATTCGACATATTTTAAGATTATATTAAAAAATTATTGAAATATCGAAAACACATAAAAACATGGCTTAAAAGAGTTCTAACAAATGAAAATGACAATAAAACATCCACGCATTTTATCGAAAGTTATAAAAGTTTTGTTACTTGTAATATGTTTTATCTGCCCCCTGGAATTAATGTTTAGAACCTTGTTCCCAAGGTTTGAAAAACATCCGATTGTTGTCTATTACTCGTATTTACCTGCTGGATTTTTTAATCCGGTGGACAATCCATCTAGAAAGGCCCTCCTGGATGAAGTTACAGAATCATCAACCCATACTTTACTTGTAGTGTGTCCTGCGTTTACCCACGTTTCATCAAGGTAATAAATCTTCCTGTTTTGATTTCTATATTTCCCAATTTTTGTTAAATAATCCCTCCTCCATAGCACAATTTCTTCTCTATCCAGTAGTAAACTATTACGACCCCGTTTTTTCCATTTGAAATTTAAATGCTTCAGTAACGCATGGAAAGTTGATCGTTTGAAATTTGGCAACGTTGTATCTCCATTTACCTCCTGCAGTACTTTATCTTTAGTAGGTATTTCATTCCTAAAGAAGAATTCATGCACTTTCCTCCTAATCGCATGCTTATCAGCTTCATCCAATGATTTAACAATACTTTTGCGATGTTTACTGGTCATTGGCTCAGAAAAGGTGTGATTTTTTTTGTATTGTCTTAACACATTAAACACTGATGCGCGACACACCCCAACTTTGTGAGAAACCTTCACAACAATTTCTTTGATGGTTGATGCCTCGTTCTCCTCGCGCTCGATCTTATATATATTCAAAATGACCTCTTTCATTTCTGCACTCAGGTGTCTTTTTTTAGAGCGTTTCCTAGGTGGACTACAGGAGTTTACAACTTCATCGGCAGTATCTGTACTACTGGGCATTTTGAGCAAGCAGTTGATAACAATAACAATCAATAACAAGGTATAACAATAACAACGACAAACTCAACAACTTAATAAGATAACAAACGAAAACGTCCAAAGAAATATCAAATTGCAATGATGCACACGACATACGTAACACGTCTGAACCTGAATGTGACTCTGCCTTGATACGACTGCTCTGCCGCTCGGCATAGGCATTTAATTGCGAATTGACCAATGAGCGCTCCTGTTTTACGTCGAGACGGCGGCGTTAGCGTGAAAATCACCCGAACCTTTTGTTTACATCCGGTCTATCTCTTATCTGAATATACTGAAGATCCTATGGGGCAAGCTCAGTATGCCCAGATTGAACTATGAATATCAAATTATTAGTAAGATTACTGCCAAATCTTTTTATATAATATAGTGACAATTTCCATATTAACCTCAACTAAGTATTTGATTTTAGTCAAGAATCTGCTCGGATCATGACAACTATTTAGAAAAACTCTATAGACTCCTTTCGTATTGTTTGCCTTCCAAAATCATGTACTAAAAGCTTCTGCTGAAAATATGCTGTACAGTTAATAAATATTTACTTTCGTTTGTTTCTCCTATTAGCAATTCACATCTCAACACAAATAGTATTTCTACCTTGTTCTACGTGATTTCATCCAGTAGGAATAGCTACTTGAATATCCTTTCGAGAGGAAATAATGTACGCCGATGTATTGGGTTTGTCATTATGGCAGGCAGTGGTAGTCAAAATAGCCAAGAGTCTGCACTGCAAGTACACAATTTTGGCGACAAACAACTCAATGTAACCCTATAGGCTTGGCTTCCTCTGATCTATTCGAATACACGAGTCATCGATTTAATACGTTGGACAAACACAAAAAAACAGCTGGACGTGCTTCGCAAAAATTGACAATCACCCCGTGCTAAAGACGTGGTTAGTGCTTTAACACACTGCCTTAGACATAGCTTAGTTATGAAAATGAAACGAACAAATAAAATCAACAGTTCTTGGCAAAGAACTGCTTTCTCTTTACCTACCGGTTTCAACACAATGTCAATTACTTGATACGGTAGATTTTTTTTAAATCTGAGTGACCATCATTGCCACAAATTTACTAGATGACTACATTTTTCAATTTCATTTGGCACAACTGACCAACAGAAGATCACAACAACCTACAGAATCAGTACAACAATGTTTGTTGTCTGTGTGACCTCGAAATAATATAATTGAATTCTTTAATGGATAATCTAGGGATATTAAAACCAAACACAGTAGCAATAGAAAATCCGTTCGGCATAATCTATTGAAATTATCATATATCCTTAGTTTCACTTTCTTAACTAGTGAGGTGCAGCGGTGCTCCAACACGAAATGGTTCTTACCTATACTTGGGTAAGACGTTTATTTTAGCACCTCCCCCAGTTTTTCCGATGCTAGCACGCCTTCTGCTTTTCAAGTATAGGGGTAGTTTCTTGGATCGGTGCCTTCCAATAAGAAAAAATTAGTTTATAACGCCTTCTCCAAATAATATGATGATGGTAATGAAGAATATTTGTGTACGAGAAAAGCTTTCTAGAGACAAAATGTCATAGTAAAAGTTTTCTCTTGTTTTCCGGCGCAATTAAACGAGAAAGAATACCGAAGTTAGAATATTTGATGCGTTATCAGTCCTCGTTAGTGCACGGTCCGCGAGGTCATACTGAGGTTGAGAGGTAACGATCGGATGTTAATATTATTAATTGTTGCATTTACAACCAGTATATATTTTGTATACCCTTTCGCCACACCCCTCATGATTTAATGTGCAATATCCATAGTTGTCAAAGTGGCTTGTCTAATTTTTAAATGAACATCCCTTTCGTAAAATAACAGGTCATATTTAAAACGAACTGCAACCGTTAGATTCATTTGAACTTAGGCAGGTACGTTGGTAGGGTATCAAAGCCTAAGAAAAATGTTAAATTCAAATTATTATTTTAAACTAAATCGTGTAATTCCCCGCGTGGGGGCCTGAAAGCTAATCAGCTACAGGTGAAAATCAGCCGTGAAAACTGTGATTTACAACTTAATAAAAGCATAAGTAAGTTGTCTACTAGCTGATAAGCTTTTAACGCCCTACGCGGTAGATCACAGGATTTAGTCTAGTATCAAAAAGAATGTTCAGTTTGACATTCAAATTGTTTCTTTCCTGAAATACCCAGCGAACCTCACCCTAACGAAAAAACTATGCATCGAACTGATTTTCCACTTTCCTATCATCTGATGCTCTCGAGTTCCTTGATCTGATTGACTCGTATATGGCAATGTGTTAATACCAGTCACTTACCCAAATAAAGGAAAGTGATTGGGCATTTAACTTTCAAAATGAATTTCCCAATATAGGAGATCAACACCGTGAGGTCTGATAACGCTCTCTCCCACCTGTACTCTGCTACCATCCCGCATCACGTTTGTCTCCGCGAATGATCGACTGCCTAACAAATGTTAAGCAATATTCACGCGAAAGTTTCAATGCTCATTTTTCCAAAATATGGTCGTATTTAAAGACACAATTATTTCATAGTACACAATTGGGCGATGCGAAGTTGCTAATATACAACAAAAATCATATGTATTGTCCGAAATATGTCTATAGCAGTAATTGCATTGCTTTCAAATCTGATCTAAGTCCATTTTCAGTTTATCTCATAAGGACGACTAAACTGCAAATATTTTAAAACGTAACGTATATCTACACATATATATACTAAGTGACATATAAATCCGAACACCCAGTTTAAATGGTTTTATTTTAATAAAATTTTGTATAAGTACTTAATGAAGCATAATAAGTAAATGATAAAAATTTCAAAATGATTGCACTGCTTTAAAGCCCTTTCACCTTTAATAATGTGTGGATGCACCCTGATGTGCTACACATTCTCCAACGCGCCTAGGCATGCTTCTGATCAGGTGGTCAATGTCCTCCTGTGGTATCTCATTCCAGGCAACCACCAACTCCTCTCGAAGTGCTTCTAGAGTCTGAGGAGGACGTTGCAAATTGAGCAATCTCCTACCCATCATATCCCACACGTGCTCAATTGGGGATAAGTCGGGAGATCTTGGTGGCCATGGTAACAATGTGACATCATTATGTTGAAAGAAGTCTATTGTGACTTTTGCAACATGTGGTCGGGCATTATCTTGTTGGAAAGTTGGATCTGCCAAGGTGTCAAGATAGGGTAAAAGATGGGGTTCTAGAACTTCGTGGATATAACGCTGCGCGTTCATGTTACCTCTGATGAAGATTAAAGGTGACCTGGAACCATAAGCTATAGCACCCCAAACCATAACCCCAACAGTGTGATGAACACGTCTTTCAACAAAAAACTGTGGATTCCTCCTTTCACCACGTCGCCTTCTAACCCTGGCACGACCATCGTGCATGCCTAAACAAAATCGAGACTCGTCACTAAAGACAATACTGTTCCATTCCTGATCCCAGAGTGACCGTTGTCTGCACCACTCAAGGCGATTACGTCGGTGTTCTCGAGTTAAAGGGAGGAACCAGTGTGGCCGGTATGAAAACAAGCCAAAACTTCTCATTCGTCGGTAAACACTTCGCATGCCAATAGGTCTTCCGTGTTCTGCAAACCATTCATTTGCAATGGACCTGGTAGTGGAGAAACGGTCCCTTAAGGCCAATAATCTTAGGCGGCGATCTTCACGGTCTGTTGTTCTACGGCGGCGTCCAGTGCCTCTTGCTCTTTGGGTACGGCATTCTCGAAGCCATGCCTGACAACACCTAACCACAGTGTCTACACTTCTTTGCACTCTAACTGCAATTGCCCGAAAAGAAAGTCCAGCTTCCCGAAGTCCCACTATACGGCCCCTATCAAACTCACTAAGTTGACGAAATCGTACAGGTCTCCGAACTCTAGGCATCGTAACCGATCGTAAAGGATGTCAAGAACCAAAATCCGCCAATGTTGATTCTTTACTGCGGCTGAAATATTCATTTTTGGAGCGTTAGTGAATTAAAAAAAAGCAGTATAAAAACCGGAATGTCCAACTGATAAGGCTGAAACTTTTTTCTTTTTCACTTGTTATTTACAGTAAGATAAATACATTTACCAACTTTTATTAAAATAAAACCATTTAAACTGGGTGTTCGGATTTATATGTCACTTAGTATATATATATATATATATACAGGGTGTTAAGTTAGAGTGGAAGTCAGGTGATAGAGGGCCTCGCAACTTATCGAATGAACTCCTATAAGTGTGGTCCGAAATTTTATAGTTCAGGGGATATTTGCAATTTTGTGGAATTTCGAAAAAAAACGGGATAATGAACTTTCAATCGCAATTACAAGAATCTTAAACTCATTTTTTTGTGAATAATCCCTTTTATACAACTTTGGAGGGCGGTAAAAAAATAAGGTTGTATTTTATTACTCATTTTATTGTAAAAACTATTTCAATAGGTAGTCTGTAGGACTTTTGCATATTAGTCAGTATTTATTTATTTATATATTTACAGTTCCCAGCAGGTTACGCCCAATTACTGGAAATATACCAACAGCTAAAATAAATCGATAATTGGAGAACAACGGAACATAAAAGAAAAAAAATAAACGTATACAGGCTGTCAATTGTATCCGTCAAAACTCTTCTTACAGAGCGATAGCATCTCTGACGTAAAGGGTAGTTGATTAACATGTGAATAATACATAGAACTGCATTGTTCGGCCGAATCAAACTACAGTCAATAATCATGAAAAGAACACGATAAGTTTTGGAAGTTACATCATGTGTATAATGTAAGTTTATAGCCTTTCATTGAATGGCCTGTACAACAGCATTAAAAGAAATTGAATTCATTGGTGAATTATTCAACCATGCAAACGAACTGAATTGTCAGTTAATGTCTAAATAAAAACAGTTCCCAGAGTGTATTGATTTACAATAACGCTTGTATGACAGGAAACTTTATTGTCTCAGGAAAATGGTTGTCGTGTCAGAATCAAGTTAACACTTATTTATTCAAAGTAATTTTAAATATTCAAGGCAAGGAAAGCAATGTGTCGCCTGCTGTATTAATTATGTAGGAATAGACGTCTCTAGTCAGGCAAACTGAAACTTGGATTGCTGGATGATACAAAGATCTGTGCTACGCTTATAAATATTTGTTATGAATTCTATATATAGTGGATACCAAATAAAATCCGATGCACGTCATAGGTGATGTCATTCATAAAAATCATGGTTACCAACAGTTGACTACATTCAATGTGACATTTCTACTTGAAGTTTACATTTCCCCGTCTCGATTCGGTTGGTAGTGCCGTGCAGAGAAATGTGAGGTTGCCACTTCTCATTTGTTGACATTAGTTGCCATTGTCCTTTTGTCGTACTATTAGTTCTTTATTGTTTAGTTTGTGAGTTTTGCGCTATTTGAGCTTTGAATCGTTGCCTTGCCAATTAAAAATTGTTCTTTTCAGAACGACAGTTACTGTGAAGTGGTGTAAAGTATCCAAAATGCCAAAACAACTTAACAGTCGGTGTAAAGAGCTCATATCATGCTTATTAGAATACTTCGAATGGGAAAGGGATAATAATGGCCCACTTTTGCCTTTAACTGCTGTAAGAGAGGTGAGTTTACGCTTGTTGATAGCATAAGTAATAGGAACATTAAGGTTAATATTCTTTTCTTATTTTTAGCGTGTAGCAGCAGCATTGAAATTAAATGAGTCTACTATAAGTGGTATTTCACAGGCAGTCAAAAATAAAGAAGTTTTACAATCGCCTCCTAAAAAACGATGTACTCCAAAGAGAGTCACTAATATTTCAAGGCTCAATACAAGTGGTATTCGTAATACTATTTACAACATGTATGAAAACAGTAAGTTGCCCAACAAACATATTTTGAATTAGAGAATGTATAATTGTTTTTTTATAGAACAACATTATTATTATTATTATTATTATGATAATTGAGATGAGCAGAGTACACAGTATTATAAGCTCATGCAGTAAATATAGTGTACGGACACGTAACACAAATACATCAAATAGAAAAAAATAAAAAAAGACAGTTCATAGTTATAAAGTTTGTACACTCCTCCAGCTATCATACTGCATTTTGAAGCTATTAACTGAAGTAGCGCCAACCACACTTTCAGGTAAACTATTCCAGGTGTTGAATATGCGGTTGGGATGAAACCACTGTCGGACTGTTGTTTTAAATGGCTCCTTATGCAGTTTGAAGCTGTGTCCGCGTAGATTGCTGCGCGACAGACGGTATAGATGCATGAGGTTGGTGCCCATCAAACCATGAAGTATCCTGAACGTAACTATAAGATCGCCACGGAGTCTTCGCTCAGAGAATGAGGTCAGGTTGAATAATTCAAGGCGATCTTCATAGCTTGGTCTTCGTGCTCCAAAAGGGATACGCGTAGCCCGACGCTGTACTGATTCGACGAGATTTCTATCGCGCAGAAGCACAGTGTCCCATACCGGGCCAGCGAATTCAAGAATTGGCCTCACGAATGCCTTGTAAATGTAGGCGCAAGTGATGACATCGGATCCTTTGAAAGACCTCTCCAGCATGTATAGAAGTTTCTTGGCTTTTGATGTAACGTGGTGAATATGTAACACTGTCTGGCTTGTGGGAGCAATTAAAAGCTAAGCAATTATTTGAGGGCAGTCGTATGTCGTTAAGCAGAATGGCAAGATAATGACAAGCGAAGTGTTAGAAGTACCAAAGTTGATGGAAAAAGGTGGGCTTTCAAATGTATAGAAAAATAAGCTCTATATAAAAATGAAATGCATTTGTAGGTATATCATAGTTCACGCTGGCGATGAAAATGAATTTGTTGAAGGTGCGTCGCACATATTTTCATCGAAAACCCAGCTTAATGATTACCATGGTGAAATGAACCAGCAAAACTTTTTATATTGGTTTGAAAATCAATTACTAATAAGCTTGACCCAACTCTCTGTGATTGTTATGGATAATGCATCATACCATAGTATGTTATTAGTAAAAACTCCCAATAGCTCATGGAGAAAGGCTGAAATTCAGAATTGGTTAACTGAACAAAAAATACAGTATCCACATGAAGCATTCAAATCTGAACTTCTAACGATTGTTGCACAGTGAGCAGAATACCTAATCTTTATGCATTTTGTTCCTATTTATTTTTTTTTTTTTTTTAGGAATAAACCAACCAAAATGTATGTGGTCGATAACTTGGCAGAACAATATGGACATAAAGTTTTACGGTTACCTCCATACCACTGTATTTTTAACCCA
This sequence comes from Acanthoscelides obtectus, assembly GCA_963669975.1. Classification (NCBI taxonomy): domain Eukaryota; kingdom Metazoa; phylum Arthropoda; class Insecta; order Coleoptera; family Chrysomelidae; genus Acanthoscelides; species Acanthoscelides obtectus. The sequence goes on along the minus strand of CAVLJG010000008.1, from coordinate 73,864,974 downwards.
ATTGAGCTAATTTGGGGGGTTGCAAAAAATTACTATAATCGGCATATTGGAAGAGATGGCCACACTGAAAATGACTGCCTAAAAAGGTGGCAAGAGGCACTCCAAACTATTACCCCTGATATGTGGAAGAACTCCATTAGACATACAGAGGAGATAATTATGAAATGGTATAGAAGCGAACAAGTAATGGATAGACAGGAAATTCTTCCATTTATTATCCATGTTGACGATGACTCTAGTGATTCCAGTGATTCAGAATAGTTAAAACATCAAAATATATTCTGTATAATGTAATCAGACTCCGGAATTGATATACAACTGTACCATACCATGCGGTTAATATCAGGCTCGATAAAGAGTACTCCTTGCCGCTAGTTGCCGGTATTGTGTAACATCGCATCACCCGAGTTCTTTCTTCTCTTTGATGTGAATTGAAAAAGTGTGGTAGTTCCCATATCATAAATAAATAATCAAATTAATTAAAATACGAGAAAACAATTTATGTTCTTTAAATATTTTGTGTTTTTGAATATCTACCAAATCAGGTGTTTTTATTCAGAAAGGAATTTAATTTTACAACAAGTTTATTTATTTTTAATATAATGGTATTATAGTAAATGGCAGGTATATATAAACAATTTATTTTATTAAATTTATTTGCTTAAAAGAAAATGTGCAAATTCTGGCAACAGCGCACAGCTCCAGATCGATGACGTGCATCGGGTTTTATTTGGTATCCACTATATATATATATATATATATATATATACAGGGTGACTTTGAAGTTGAGTCATTAATTTTCAGATAATGATTGTAGAAGGAAGATAAACCAAAATATGTGTGTAAAAATAAAAAAAAAATAAAAAAAAATGTTTACCTTGTTTTATAAAGTATCCTCCCGACAAGTATTTCAGTGCGGACCTGTATTTGATCGTGAGGTCCCCTGTGAGGTCTTAAGTCACCTGATTCACAAGCCCGTTGTACTACATTAACAAAGGCACGAGGGGTTGGTTGCACTCGATTGGGAAACCGATCCGCATAAACATGTGCCATTTTTTATTTCGTTTGAGCCACGCAACACATACAACTATTCACTGACACTAACTGTATACAAATGAATGAGATACCTGTAAAAACATCGTTCCAAATTCTTTCGCTTTTTTGTTTCCGATGCGATGAACCGATACGGCGGATTATATCCATTGTCGCCAAACACGACCACATAATATTGTTATTGAGACAGGGCGGTACTCAAACTTCCAAAGGGCTATAACTTTGTTACTTTAATTTTACCAGGAAAATGGTAAAGGAAAAAAACATTTCTTTTGATCAGATCTACTCACTGTTAAAATAAATGACTCAACTTCGAAGTCACCCTGTATATATACTTCGAAGTTGAGTCATTTATTTTAACAGTGAGTAGATCTGATCAAAAGAAATGTTTTTTTCCTTTACCATTTTTCTGGTAAAATTAAAGTAACAAAGTTATAGCCCTTTGGAAGTTTGAGTACCGCCCTGCCTATTATATGCTCGTGTTTGGCGACAACGGATATAATCCGCCTGACCGGTTCATCGCATCGGAAACAAAAAAGCGAAAGAATTTGAAACGTTTATCACGATGTTTTTCGTCAGTCGATAACGCGTAAGTGAATAGTAGTGTGTTGCGTGGCTCAAACGAAATCAAAAATGGCACATGTTTACGAAAATGCTGAACTTGTGGACATGATTCTTATTTACGGGGGGGCAGTCTTTACAAAATGCTCCCGGATGCATCACGGGTTTATGCGAATCGGTTTCCCAATCTAGTGCAACCAACCCCTCGTGCCTTTGTTAATGTAGTACAAAGGGCTCGTGAATCAGGTGACTTAAGACCTCACAGGTGAGGGCATGCTGCTCCAAGACCGCACGATCAAATACAGGTCCGCACTGAAATACTTGTCGGGAGGATACTTTATTAAACAAGGTAACATTTTTTTTTTATTTTTTTTTTATTTTTACACACATATTTTGGTTTATCTTCCTTCTACAATCATTATCTGAAAATTAATGACTCAACTTCAAAGTCACTCTGTATATATATATATATATATGTGAGAAGTAGTCATTGCCAAAGCCAACGACTAGTTGGGTACAAAATACAATTACTTGTTAATTGGGAAATTGGCAAAACTTTTAGGCTAAAGTTGACTCTTTTGACGATAAAGTCAAGCTTTCGGCATTCTCTATGGAGCCATCATCAGGATTTCGTCGGTGAGGTTGCAGCCACAAGGTGTTGGAACACCTATATATATATATATATTGAAAACACATCAATAATAAGCTAAAATGACGTATTACCGCATGGAATTATTGAATCTTAAATCAGTAGGAGAAGATAATCTATTGTCGCACCGTCCTTGTAATATAAATACTCCCATCTGTCACCAGAATCAACCACAGCAAAAGTGAAAACAGCAAGCAATCTGTGGAACTGTATTAGACCGGGAGCTGTGGGCAAAAATGGGGGGGTCATGTGATACAGCAGGGAACCTACTCAGAACGATAGTACTACATGAAAAAATAACTTCAGCACTATGCCGTCACTTGAGAGCGGTACATGTAAGTACAGGGGAAAATTGAATTTTCTGTCCAGAGGGGGTCGGAAAAGACTAAATGATTTTTTACGGCTTTCTTTAGTATCACAGATGCCAACAAAGGCTCACTATGCACTTAGTGCTGTACGGAAATAATGGTGCCGGAAGCCATAAAAAAATTTTAATTTTCAGAAAATTTTCTATGCGGAAAAATTAATTAATTAATGTACGGCATTGTTACAGTTACCTTTCTGTAATTTTTTACATTTAAAATTTTGTTGGCATCTGTGATACTAAAGAAAGCCGTAAAAATCATTTAGACTTTTCCGACCCCTTCTGGTAAGAAAATTCAATTTTCCCCTGTACTTGTATCGCTCTCAAGTGACGGCATAGTGCTAGAAGTTATTTTTCATGTAGTACTATCGTTCTGAGTAGGTTTTCTGCTGTATCACATAACCCCCCCCCCCCCATTTTTGCCCACAACTCCCGGTCTATATGCCAGCCGATTCTCGAGATATTTTATAATTATTGTAGGCGTATTCTGTAACACAACGTCCACTCGTTTAGTATTTTACAAAATGTCATAAAAAATCAAAACCACGACAAAATCTATCCAGAAGATGATGACAAATTTATAGAAGTGGTGGTCTTATACGCAGGCTATCCACTGAAAAGCAAATACCACTGACGTCGTAATGTGTACGAGAGTGAAGCGTGCAATACGCAACTCATTGCCTAGCAACCTAAGTACGAGGCCACAGACGCCAACGGGGCACTCTGCCTTACATAGGACGAAAACACAGTGGAAGCCGGCTTCCTGCTTACCGGCCACCAATGCCGATCGGCACCTATAACCTTCTATAATAATATCATGCTCTTGGATTTTCTATAACTCAATAGATGCAAGCTCAGGCTTGTCGGCGAAGGCAGTCGGCGTTACCGGTTTTCCCGGAAAAGTTATTTAGTTCTTTCTCGCCGGTTGTCAGAGCAGGTTGATGTGGATAATGGATATAGACAAGTTAGTTAAGAATGTGGAGGCTACACCAATTTTTAGTTAGAAGGTGTTCAACTTTTTTCAGGATATAATTGAATGTTTCATGATTCATTCCGGTGTACTGAAAAAAAGCGGAGTTGTTCATCTTTCAACGCCTTGAACAAATGATGATATTCACCATAATATACCCTCTCACGATTATGGGGTGAATACCAACTTTCTTTCTGATGATTATTTTAGTGCAATAAATTCATCTTCAGATGAGCTAGACGTTTATTTGCTTTCTTATCGTCAGCACTGTCCATGACCAGCACCAAAATTCGGTACCGATCGGCGCTGGTGGCAGGAAATCCGCTTCCACTGTGTTTTCACCCTGACAGCCACCATTAGCCAAACAAGCTTTACATGAACGCCCACATTCCTAGAGTATTTTTGTCATTATTATTATTTACCTAGGATGAGAAATGTATCTTCTCCTTACAGGAATGCGTTAAATAATCGCGATTTCTCAGCTTAGTGAAAAGATAGGTTAGGTGCTTTGCATGGTTCCACCAAGTTTCGCGGTATGGTATCGTCTCGATCGACAGAAAATTATTTACTACCTCAGCACCTTATAAAGCATCCCACAAACCGGTGCGAAATAATCGCGGCGAAGTATTCGCAACGAAATTCAGAGCGAAATTCGCAATCTGTTTATTCATACCAACGCGAACGTGAAGGTTTCGACAGGTTGCGTACATTTTATTTTTGCCTTTTGCAATGAGCTCGTCTTCAGAAGAAGAGGAGGCACTTCTATTTCTTGCTTTAGAAGAGGAACAAAATGCACGGTAAGTTATGTTTATTTAACGCCATTTGATAGTTGGGTATGTATTAAGTTTAACGAGGTACATAAAACAAATATTTTCAATTTTGTTTAGGAAACGAAGGAAGTGGGTACATGATATTAACTTGGAACGAAATAAATTTGGGGAATACCATACCTTGATGCCACAACTTCGGCTGGATGAACAGCGCTTTTACGTATATTTTAGAACGACTCCAGAGTGTTTCGATGAAATATTGAACTTGGTGAAAGATGAAATACGAAAATCTGACACAAATTATCGTGAAGCTATTTCGCCAGAAGAACGACTTGCTATTACACTCAGGTAAAAAAATTATATGTATTAAAATTAGTAGGCTTATCGAATACGAAAACTTCAGGGATCGTGAAATAAATAGTTTATTTTAATAATTGGACTACATGTTGCCACTAGGATTAAATGTTGCTAAATAATTCGAGGCAGAATTTGCCTCCTCTGTTGGGTATATTATTGGAGTAAACCCAGTGCATACTTGCAGAATTCTGGGTAGACGCTGAAGACATTTCTTCAATATGTTCAAATTCTTCGTGCGCTATTAATTCGGCTATTTTTTGTTTTATTCGGGCTTGACGCTTTAAGGGAAGTGTTTTCACAGTCTGTGCATGTGCCAAGAAAAGTGAATCAATGGCCTCGTTCTCTTTTTTAGGTTTTTACCCAAAATAATTAATGAGCTGTTGTACAGACGAAGATGGTGGTTCATAGCGTTTTCTGCTCGTTTTATATTTTGGTGTATTTGCAGTCTGCGGAAAGGTGTGCCCTGGAGTAGTCGCTGCTGTAGTGTTCAATGAAGAAGGTGGTGCTGTCTGTCTTGCCGAGGCGTTCTGTGCATCTTCTGCATCTACATCAGCATTTTCATCTTCTCCATGGCCGCGGTCTTCCAAATTTTCGGTTTCTACATTTCCAGCCCTTTCCTGATATATATTTGAGTTAAATTCGGCAGTCTCATAATGTATGACGTCAATATCTTTCACATTAGACGACGTTTTGGCAAATGCCAAAAAAGGACGGAAAAATACCATGTAGTCAGCCCACTGCCATTTTTTTATGTTGCCCACTGCTTGGCCGGTCTTTGGTTTGGTAGATTTTATATATTTTGCAAATGTGTCTCTGATATTCTTCCACCTTTTTTTTACTTCATCACCTAAAAACGATTTTTTTTTATAGATTCCTTGCCACTGGTGACACGTTCTATACCATTGGGCATAGCTTTCGAGTTGGCTTTACAACAGTGAGTGCAATCGTAACCGAAGTCTGTGAAGCGATATGCAGACATATGGAGCATATATATTTACCAGAACCAACAGAGAATATATGGAAGAAATGTGCTGAAGAATTTGAAAATAGATGGGGATTTCCCAATTGCATTGGCAGCGTGGACGGCAAACATGTAACAATCAAGAGACCTAACAACAGTGGCTCCAATTACTGGTGCTATTTACATAAATATTCAATAGTACTTATGGCCATTGTTGGCCCGGACTATAAATTTATGTGTTGATATTGGTGGTTTCCGAAAAAATAGTGATAGGGGTATTTTCGAAACCTCGAACATGGGAAAACGATTTGAACAAAATTTAATGAGTGTCCCTGCACCTAGATTTCTCCCTGGGCAAAATGAAATCTGCTCGTACGTCTTAATTGGTGATGAAGCATTTACTTTAAAACCATACCTTATGAGACCATTTCCTTATAAGCAGACTTTAACAGACGTCAGAAAAGAGAAATACAATGTAAGACTTTGTCGAGCTAGAAGGGTCGTGGAAAATGCGTTTGGTATTTTGTCTCAAAAATGGCGAATATTTTACAGGCCATTAGAAACTAAAGTAGATACTACTATTCTAATTGTACGTACGGCATGTGTTTTACACAATTTTTTACGAAGTAAAAGTGGCGATGACAAATATTTTCAATTCTTAGATCCCCCAGAACCCGTGCTTGGAGCTTTTACTGATATAGCAAATGATCCTCGGCGGGCAGCAAGGCTAGCATTTTCTACTCGTGACAAATTCGTAAATTATTTTAATTTTGATATGCCTATGCCCAATATATAGAATGTTCGTTTTCACATTTGTGTAGACTGTAAATTATTTAACAAGTTAATAAAAAATATTAGGTACATACTATTTGTATTTAATTCTTTTCCTATTTCCATCCAAATCTTGTCTTTCTTTCTCACATTCCTGTATTCATCGTTCGACAAATCATACAAACAAGGATACTTTTTCACTATTTCTATCAATAATTCCGTTTTTGCCATTGCGAATTTTTGAAGAACGGCGTCAAAAACGCGGTCAAAGGCGAACTGAAATACGCCGCGATAAAAACGCTGGAACAATCGCATTCGCTTCGCACAAGTCTGAGCCTGTCCGTAAACCGCCGCGTTTTAATCTGATCGCGAATTCATCGCCGCGAAATTTTCGCAGCCAAAGCGAATATTTCGCGCCGGTTTGTGGGATGCTTTATTGTCAGCAAAACATGAAATCCTACGTTTCCCGGACTCAGAAGAAGGTATCCTCTATTAAACCACAGCCGGAGCATGAATATCATATATCTCAGGTCATGTCGGCAAATGAATCTAATATTAATTGCGTTCGCGGGTCAAAAAATTAACCAGTTCGAAACTAAAACTGAACCATCCAGAATTACACAAATGCGCATGTCCAGTTATTTTCTAGTTCGAGATTTTCATTTACCGCGAACGGCTTTGGAACCGTTTGCGTATTCAACACTGTTGCCAATTTGCCCTCTATTTTGTGCTGTTGCCAAGCTGCTATTCGACTGATACTATTGACAGCTTCCAGGTGCTTTCGGTACTTAAATAACTTCCAATAGTTCGTCCAAATCATCATCGCTAAACGATAAATGGTCCGACATCTTAAGCACAAAATCTTAAGCACTGAATCTTAAGAACTTGAGATGGAACACACAAAACATATGTGTGTAACAGCAAGCACTAAAAAGCACAGGTGACAGATTTTCACGGAATAGGTTAAACACTTTAAACCCGAACAGAGGTAGCAGAAGATGAAATGCTATTGCGCATGATCAGTCGGATCGAACTTTTAGTCTCACCAAAAATCTGAGAACTGTCAGGACCAGTTCGGAATCAGTTCTGTACCAATTCGATATGATTCGCGAACGCAGAATTGTAACTAAAAATTCAGAGTTTTGTTACCGCGAACGCCGATTTTTGAAGTGCGCATGCGAAGTGGTTCAGAATCAATCCCGAATCGGAACCGCGAACGAAACTATTGTAATCGGGTAATTTTGTGATATTTCTGATGAACGAGCTAGATAGAAATTGACAAAATCTGCATTTTATTACAACTTGTGCGTTGAGATAAGTAACATTTCTCCAACCTAACCGAAAAATGGTCGCTCGCAAAAATCTAACTAAACGTCAAGGCATTTAAACTTAAAAGAACTTAATCGTCCAATTACTTATGAATACTGGAAATTTATTAGAATTTCTTCGATCCATGTTTATGTATTATAGATGAGATAGAGGGCGTTCCTTCACAATCCACTATGTTGATTTTATATAATTACAGGGTTAGTAATACAATATTACAAATCGATATATTGGGACTTTTTATTATAACCATGAGCCTTAGATTGTTCCAAACTAGGCTAAGATAGTCTGTTCAGTTTCATTCATATATCGATTAGATACCTATTAAAAATATTTAGAAAGCTTTATGGTCGTGACTTACGAATTGCTCTTTGACACGTTCTATTTCAACATACCTGAAAAGAAAAGAAAATATTTAAATATATATTTTCCTAATTCAAAATATTTGTTATTGAGTTTTTAACTAACGTGAGTCATGAATGTAACAAATATCGAAAAAATTTATAGGCAGAAGAAATTTCGCAGAGTTAGGGGAGACCGGGGCTGGTTGTCACAATTGTTAAATCTCAGCAGCTCCGCAAGATGTACTTGCCTGGCGCGCTACACATCTTTTCTGCATCCGCGCAGGACACTTGTATTCAGTATAAAAGTTGTCGTTAGTAGATTAAGGTCGCACGCACAAAAATAAACAAATCGCCTAACCTGAGTAAATTTTTCGTTTGCCACATAATTTGTGTTTTCAAGACTACATTTAATAATAAAAAGAACTGTTGAATTTATTTTGCTCTTCAATAATCCGAATACGACTCAACGTAAGTATTGACTTTGAATTTGTTAATTTAGTGACGCTATCTAACCTTAAAAATTAATTATCTAGTGGGGCAGGTTATCTCAGCTCCCACACTAGACGATTAGCTTTGCACATCATTCTACGTATATATATTATATATATTATATATATATATTATATATAATATATATATATTCTAGGTATATATATATATATATATATATATATATATATTCTAGGTATATGTATACAATGTATTTTTTTAATATCTTCAGGTTTCATAAGCATGGTTCGAAATTTTAAAAGGAAGACTGAGAAGGGCAAAGCGCCGCCTGACGTACTTTTAAGAGCTGCTAGGTTAGGGAGATTAGGATCCTCAATAAGAAAAGCGGCAGCTGACTTTAATGTAAATTACCCTACTTTAGCAAGATACTGTAAGAAAATTCCAGAGTCTGAATTACTTGATGATCGAGTTGTTGCGCCGTTAATTGCAGTTGGCTACATCAAAAATCATTTAGTATTTGAGACTGAACTTTAAAATCATCTAGTGGAATATGTACTCAAAAAATCTGATATTTATTTTGGATTATCACCCAAGGAAGTACGTGGACTGGCATATGAATTTGCTAATGCTAATTCCTTGAAATTGCCGGAAAATTGGAAGCTCCATAAAATAGCTGGTCCTGACTGGTTTAGTGCGTTTCTATTAGTAAACCGGAAGCAACTAGTTTAGCAAGAGCCAGTAAAACGGACGTCAACGCATTTTTTGATAATTTAGCTTCAGATATGGAAAAACATAAATTTGAGTCTCACAAAATCTGGAACATGACGAACCTGGAATTACAACTGTCCAAAGACCCGACCGCGTTGCTGCCAGAAGAGGATTCAATGAGGTTGGTTCGATAGTTTCATCAGAAAGAGGAACTCTTGTTACTTTAGCAAGTGCAGTATCAGCTATTAGAAATTCCATACCTTCTTTTTTCATTTTTCCACGGGTACATTTCAAACCACATTTTTTAAATTCATCTCCTCATGGCTCACAAGGTTCAGCAAACCCATCAGGTTGGATGAGAGTCACATTTCTTTGAGTTTCTTAGATTTTTTCACCTTTATTTGAAAAGTACTGTGGAAAGACCGTGCCTGCTTTTACTAGATAACTATGGATCACATCTGAGTATAGAAGGACTGAATTTTACCAAAGGAAATGGTATTGTCATGCTCTCTTTTTACCCCCACTGTTCACATAAACTTCAACCTCTTGACCGCACTGTTTTCGGCCCTTTTAAGAAATCTGTAAGTACTTCCTGCTAGGCTTGGGTTTTAAATAATCCCGGTAAGACCATGACTACGACGTACCTTCAGTGCTCTCTATTGCATACACCCTCACATTAGAGATATTTTCACGGATGATGACTTTCTTGCGATCTCTGAGACTGTTAGGCTAGATCCGGGTATCTTGAACGAAGCAATAACTGGACCAAACCCGGAAACCTTAAACGAAAAGGAAGTTGGGCCAAATCCAACCATCTTGAACGAAAATGAAACTGATAGATAATATACAAGAGGGCAAAACACCTAATCAAACTAGTTTTGATGATCCCTGCCGTAGTAGTGTAGTAAGGTTGCATGCTGGAAATATAGTATTTCCAGAAAGTTTAAGACCTTATCCAAAGGCATCGGCAAGAAAAATGAATCGAGTTTCCCGTCGTAAACGAGAGACTGCAATACTCACTGATACTCCAGTAAGAGACGAATTAGAGAAAGAGAAAAATAAATGCTCGAACATAGAAAAAGAGGAACAGGGAAACAGTGAACAGAGACGTTTTGATTCAGAAAAAGTCCTGTTCAGATAATGAAACTGATGAAGAAGAATGTTTTAGCTTGATTTGTCTTGAGCCATTTTCTAACAGCGCATCAAATGAAGAATGGGTGAAATGCTCATCGTGTAATGGTTGGTCTCATGATGCGTGCACTGATGGACGCGAACTTTACATATGTCATAACTGCGATAGTGACTAATTGTAAAATAAACTCTTCTACTTTTTTCTCATAAACATTTGGTATCTAAATACCAAATCTTTATGTCTTACGTCTTAGTTGTAATAATAACTATGTTTAAAAGTATATCATAAATTATTAATGATCTAAAATACTCGTGACAACCAACCCCAAGCAATGTGACATCCAGCCCCAGCAAGGGGCAAGTTGTCACATTTGTTTCTGTATTTTGAAACATTTTAATTTAATATTGTGAATTATTTTACAGCTTTATCGATTTTACATATTGTTCCCAAATGATAAACCATTTTAGTTATACACCAAATATGTGCATATAACGCTTCAGATCGAATAAAAAAAAGAATTTCGGAAACTTGTGACAACTAGCCCCGGTCTCCCCTACAAAAATCAGTTGTCCAGCACCCTATTAATTTTATACTAAATATTCATATAAATAAAGGGTGATAACCTAAATCTAAACGTAATAATTTTTAATTAGTTTCAAATCTGAAACATATGAGTCTAGTAAATTAAGAAATCCTACATCAATGTATGTTACAACATAAATAAATTATTTATGTCCTTTATGTTCTCTCACATGTATTTGGGGTCAAATAAAGGCCCAGAACACTAGGAAAGAAAAATGTGCCTAAGGACACTGCACCACAGCCACTGGTTGGCATTTCTAAATCGAAGGCATTTCACAGAAAACCAAAATCTTAAGTTTAGCAGTATTTTTGGGTAACAGTCACTAACATGATACAATGAACTCATGCATGTAGGTGAAAGTAGTATATGAGTAGTGAATCATGTGGAACGGTTGCTCAGAATATTTCTCAATTATTTTCAGGAGACACTTATAGTAGCAACAAACAGCAAATCTTGCACACTAAAAAGCGTTTTTAAGAACCTCTTCGCGTTGTAGGTATTGTATTTTACTGCGAGTCAAGGCTTTCCAAAATTGTATATATTATTCATTGCAGTTGAAGCAGGTCGAGTTTAGCGATAGTAACTATTTTTATTTATTGGATTTTTCCTATAGCAATCTCCAAGGTGACGCGTAAGTACTAGGCTCCTTCATTGCTCATTTATTCTTTAGAGGCACGCAGAAAGATTACGAGGACTGTACTCTAAAATAGGTAAAGAAGATTACCTATTTTTCCGATCCTTGGCTCAAGAACAGGAACTGTTTGAGTACCATTTAAAAAAGTTTATATACCTTTTTATTACGGGAATAATAATAACAATAATAAAGTTTACTGCCACAAAGTATCGGTGAAATGCCTCAGTATTGTGCACAACAAATAACCAAAAATAATTTGTACCTGTGCTTGGCTTTGTTAAAACTAAGGGTGCTGACGTGATCTGGAATGGACACTATAGTGTGATTTGGTGAGTTGAATGAAAAATATCCAGATAGCTCCAACTGATATCTAAAATGTAAGAAAAGAACTAATGATTTTAATATTGTTTCTTCATAAAATATACTAAGTGACATATAAATCCGAACACCCAGTTTAAATGGTTTTATTTTAATAAAAGTTGGTGAATGTATTTATCTTACTGTAAATAACAAGTGAAAAAATTTTCAGCCTTATCGGTTGGACATTCCGGATTTTATACTGCTTTTTTTTAATTCACTAACGCTCTAAAAATGAATATTTCAGCCGCAGTAAAGAATCAACGTTGGCGGATTTTGGTTCTTGACATCCTTTGCGATCGGTTACGATGCCTAGAGTACGGAGACCTGTACGATTTCGTCAACTTAGTGAGTTTGATAGGGGCCGTATAGTGGGACTTTGGGAAGCTGGACTTTCTTTTCGGACAATTGCAGTTAGAGTGCAAAGAAGTGTAGACACTGTGGTTAGGTGTTGTCAGGTATGGCTTCGAGAAGGCCGTACGCAAAGAGCAAGGGGCACTGGACGCCGCCGTAGAAAAACAGACCGTGAAGATCGCCGCCTAAGATTATTGGCCTTAAGGGACGGTTTCTCCACTACCAGGTCCATTGCAAATGAATGGTTTGCAGAACACGGAAGACCTATTGGCATGCGAAGAGTTTACCGAAGAATGAGAAGTTTTGGCTTGTTTTCATACCGGCCACACTGGGTCCTCCCTTTAACTCGAGAACACTGAAGTAATCGCCTTGAGTGGTGCAGTCAACGGTCACGCTGGGATCAGGAATGGAACAGTATTGTCTTTAGTGACGAGTCTCGATTTTGTTTAGGCATGCACGATGGTCGTGCCAGGCTTAGAAGGCGACGTGGTGAAAGGAGGAATCCACAGTTTTTTGTTGAAAGACATGTTTATCACACTGTTGGAGTTATGGTTTGGGGTGCTATAGCTTATGGTTCCAGGTCACCTTTAATCTTCATCAGAGGTAACATGAACGCGCAGCGTTATATCCACGAAGTTCTAGAACCCCATCTTTTACCCTATCTTGACACCCTGGCAGATCCAACTTTCCAACAAGATAATGCCCGACCACATGTTGCAAGAGTCACAATAGACTTCTTTCAACATAATGATGTCACATCGTTACCATGGCCACCAAGATCTCCCGACTTATCCCCAATTGAGCACGTGTGAGATATGATGGGTAGGAGATTGCTCAATTTGCAACGTCCTCCTCAGTCTCTAGAAGCACTTCGAGAGGAGTTGGTGGTTGCCTGGAATGAGATACCACAGGAGGACATTGACCACCTGATCAGAAGCATGCCTAGGCGCGTTGGAGAATGCGTAGCACATCAGGGTGCATTATTAAAGGTCAAAGGGCTTTAAAGCAGTGCAATCATTTTGAAATTTTTATCATTTGCTTATTATGCTTCATTAAGTACTTATACAAAATTTTATTAAAATAAAACCATTTAAACTGGGTGTTCGGATTTATTTGTCACTTAGTATATCTATAATTTCGCAGATGGACGCTACAAAAATCACTTTTTCTGTTTTTTTTTTCAAGTAGTTTTGATTAATGTATCAGTTTTAATGACTTTGGTACGAAAAGTTATATATTTTTGGTTCCAAATAGAATAAGTAACTGAATTTTAATTGAATCTTGTTGAATAGTCATGAATAATACAACTTGTGCTTGGCTTTCCATTATTAAACATTTTCAATAATATACTAATCCACAATAAAAATACATTATTTGTATGCATTCTAATAGTGGAGCCTTCATATAGTCATACACTTGGATATGTAACCTTTCCTATGAGGATCAACTTTAGAATTAATTTTTAAATAACCGCATCCCACCTTTACTTATTATTCATAACTCCCCATTCTAAAATTCCGTAAAGTAACAAATTGTAGAGAAGTGCATAATTAAGAGTGTAAGATATTTTGCATCCCCTACACCTCTAAAGGATCTGAGTTTGGAGTAAGGCATCTCAGTCTTTTTACTAGGTAATTTGAATGACTTTCCATTGCAGGTGTTTGCCTAAAACTATGCCCAGGCATTTTATTCTATCGGTAGATCGCATTTCTTTGAAACTCGTATAACTTGGTTTCATCTCCGACAAAAATTATTCCTCTCAAGATGACCCCCCTAGACATCTGGAATACGACGACTAAATTCGTCATGAATGACACCAGATCCAACTAGACGTCTCATCGGAATAAAAAAAATATATATGTAAGGTCACACTAACCAGGATACTGTGCTGTATGAAATAGTCTTACAAAGCTCCGACGATTCACTCGTTTTTTTGGTAGTACTGCAATCTAGGTCAGATTTCGTAATGTTAGCGGAACGTATGTTAACGGCGCTTACAGATATATAGTAACACTGGTGGCGCATTTGTAGATGTTCAACAAACAATCGCTCCAACAAAAGGAACGTTTCGGGTCAAAAAATGTTTGAGGCCTTGTGCCGGCGCTTAACATCTGATACCGACAACAAGGTGAATGCAATGCCAGCCAGTTGTGTATGAAGAAAAATTCTGCTATGGATTCATTCACACAAATGTATTTCATTGAATCAATTGACTCCACAAAAATTGTTCATGATTCATACTTCAGTAAGAAATTTGTGCAATGTTATTGACATTATTAGATTCACTATCAACGGAGTCTCAAAGAGAGTTGAGTATCATGACTCTAATGATAGCAATACATGTTTCACAAAAACTCTTATTGACGTATGTTGACACCAAACCTTCTGCAGTTTCTAAGAAATTGAATTCCATATTTATAAATAATTGTTATAAATAAATATGTTCTAAATTTATTTTAAATTTAAAGTTTCATCTATGAAGTTTATGTTTCAACCAATAGTTGTCACAGAAATGAGTCCCACAAATACGAATGCAAACATTCGGTTTTGCTACATGACCATTATCAACACGTTTGTATTATCTGCTATCCTTGTGTTACATCAGCAGTATTGACCGAATTAATGTTATCAAAGTTTGAGTCATAGTTTGCAAATTATATAGGGTGTAATTTAATTGATGGCTAACAATGATTTCCTTAGCACACAAAAAGTCAAATTTACAGGGTGTTAAAATTTTGAGAAAAAAATCGTTTTCATATCGTAACTTCAATACTGTCTTGGTATTTTCATATTTTCATTAACTATTATTTTTAAGTAAAAATATAGTATGCCATTGCTTTTTGAGAAAATAAAAATTTTTGAAGTCCTCATTTATTTTGCAACACATTTGACCTCTTGACTTTTTTCCGTCCGATGCACCGGTTTCGCGTAAAAAATAACAACAATTTTGGCTATTTCAATCAATTGACTTTACTTAAATAAGGATTAAACAAAAACACATCGTATCTACTAACTACCACATAAGATTTTATCGATTTTGCAATGCATGACAAGTAAAAAAAACAAGTTTTGATAAATTTTTGTGGAAAAATAAACTAATACTATTTAATTTAATTATCACAGAAATTGTCGATAATGTCCCCCTTCTGCTAGAATACAGGCTTCAGTCCTCTTTCTCATGGATCGGCGAACCCTTTCAAACATCCCAGGAGTACTTCTTATGCTTTGGCAAGAAAGTAAAATTGTTTGCCATAGTTCATCTACCGTATGAACCGGTGTAGTATAGTCTTGAGATGCCCGCAGAAAAAATTTTCTAAACTATTTAAATCAGGGGACCTATCCAGCGATTCGTAAACTCTTCATTCAGAAATTCCCTAGCATGAATGCTAAAATGTGCAGGAGCAGCATCAGACATTTCTTCTCTTAATAAAAGATGTACATCCTCGACCAAATTTAGCAATTCGTTTTCAAGAAAGTGACGATAGGATAGTCCACCCAGTCGTCCTGGAAGGAAGAACGGTGCTATGAGGAAATCTCCAACTATTCCAGCCCATACATTCACGGAAAACTGCTCCTAGTGATGTACCTCCGTAATTGCGTATGGGCTTTCTTCGACCCATACATGATTATTATGGAAATTTCAAATGGAACTGCAGGAAAACATAGCTTCAGTAAAGAGTATTTTTATATCAAATAAAGGGTTTTTCTAAAAACCATCAGCAGAAATGTAAACGCAATATAAAATAAAAAAATAAAACTAATAAGAAAATGGGAAGCATTACCGCAATTTTCTTAGTACTTGTTTCTAGATCTTCCTCAATTGTGTTTAGAACATATTCTTCTAATTCTGGTGTTCTCAACGTACCACGTGCCCCTTTGGAAGTGTTGTCAATGCTAAGACTCCCAGTTTCATGTAGTCTTCTGTGTATTCTAGAAAACATGGCATCGGGAACGATACGATTTAGATACTCTTTATATATCCGCCAAGCCATAAGCGCATTCCCTTCAGCAAGTCCCGTAGGTAAAATGCATATCTGCTAACTCGCAATTTGTAAATCTTGGCGCAGTTTAACTATTGTCCCTTTATTATTATTTATTAAAGAAACTTTCACAGTGTGAAAAAACTATTAAGTTTCTGAATACTTGTTACAGTAAGACCGCAACGTAATCGATCCAATGTCATTATTTCAAAAACAAAATAGGATACCAGCCTACTAGTTCAAAATAATTTTGTTATACCACAAATGCTCTCCCTGCAGAAAATTTCTGACAAAAGAGCTGCAATTAAGCAAGCGAAGAGGTCTTGTCACCCAGATGACATTCACAGAGCAACGAATCTTGTTCATGAAGTGAGAAATGCTCTTCATGAATTTCGTAATAAGCAATGGAGCGACTCTCTGTCGGGGATGCTTGACTCAATTATTCCTCTCTGGAAAGTTGCAAAGTCGCTCAGAAACGGAAAGCGAGAACAACTCCCGCACATCCACTGTCCTAGGGGAATAGTCTGTAGGACAGACTAAAAGGTCGAGGTTTTCGCTGATGCAATGGAAAGTCAGTTCTCTCCCTACTATGACCTTGATAAATACCTCGATGAGGAGCAACATATTGTAAGATCCGTCTGGAGATATTTTAGGGCCAACGGCGTCAGTGGCAGTAGTGCCTCCCTTAGTGATTTTTCCTCAGAGGAATCTTCAGAAGATTCCTCAACTGAAGAGCTGCACGGCACATCAGCCTAATCTTCTGAGACTCCGCATTGCACACTAGCAGAGCGCTCCAAGGTCATATTAAAGACCTCAAGGTGCGTAAAGCACCTGGAGAGGATCGACTCACTAATAAGGCGCTGAAGCTACTTTCGCGGAAGTCCTTAACTTATCTCGTGGCAATAATCAATGCCATGCTAAGGACCCAGCACTTCCCAACGGCGTGGAAGACCGCTAATGTCATAATGATTCCAACGGAGGTGGGTTCGATATTCCCCCAGGATTACCTCCCCATTAGTCTACTGTCAGCTCCTTTTAAGCTCGCTGAAAAGGTGATTCTACGTCACCTTGAAAATTTCTCGGCAGACCACAATGTGATTCCTGACGTGCAATTTGGCTTTCGGTCTGAGCACAGTACGGAGCTAGAGGCCATAAGGCTTGTTGAACGAGTAACCAGGGGGTTCACCCGTAACGAAAGTACTGGCATCTTGCTACTGGATGTCTCAAAAGCATTTGACAAGCTGTGGCACAAGGGCCTTCTCTACAAATTGATACATGAGGGCTTCCCCTTCTGGCTCCTAAAACTTTTGAAATCCTTTCTCTAGGGTAGGAAATTTCGGATCAAAATTTATAACGTTCTGTCGACAACACGGCCCATCAAAGCCGGTGTCCCTCAGGGTTCGGTTCTTGGACCAGTCCTTTATTCACTTTTTATTCATGACGTCCCTTGCCCCAGCAGCTGTGAAACCTATCTCTATGCTGATGACACTGCCCTGGTGGCCCAGTCGTGCTCTGGGGATCTAGTTCACGACAGGCTGCAAAGTGAAGTGGACGAGGTATTGGAATGGGCGAATCGAATTAATCATTCGAAAACGCAGGCAATCTATTGTACTAAAAAACGTAGCGGCGCCCCGTCTGAGGTTTCAGTGAATGGAGCTCAGGTACCATGGGAAAGCTCTGCTAAGTATCTCGGTTTCACTCTTGACAAGGGGATAACCTGGCAGCAGCACACTGAATCGTTAAAAACTAAATTCCAAATCTCGTTTCGGCAACTCTACCCTATGCTATGTAGAACATCAAAATTAAGTTTGATCAACACAGTTCGGCTATACAAGATGGTTATTAGACCAGCGATCAGTTACGCAAGTGCGGCTTGGTGTTTTCTCGCCAAAACGCATTTGCGTAGCCTGCAGGTTTTGCAGAACAGAACCTTGCGTACAATCACTAACGCCCCATGGTATGTTTCCAACGAGACCCTTCACAGAGACCTTGACATCCCTTACCTAAGGGACTACATCAAACAACAAGCACAGCTACGTTACAGTCAAGCAAAATTGCATAACAACCCTTTGTTGCGCGAGTCAGTAGACTACACAGTCGAGCAAGTTCGCAAGCACACAAGGCCGCGACTCGCACTGTGAACAAAATTAAATCGTGCGACTTTAGGTCCGCCGAAAATTATAATTTCAACAACGAATCCCAAAATTAATTTTAGGATCAATTTAAAATTGCCGAATACTAACTAGCAATTTGTAGTGTGGTCTTTATCTTTTTGTGGCAAATGGACACCAGGTTCCGATGCCATTCGCTGCGTACACACACACACTAACTAGCAATGCCAAGGCACCCCTCAAATTGATGCACTTCTTTTTTCTTTGCTCTCCCTCCTTCCTTCCTTCCTTTCTTCTTCCCTTCTTTCTCCCTGACTTTGTTTGGTATCTGGGCAACCAGACCTGACAGACCTACTGACTTACGAGACTTCAACCAAGAGCAAAGGTCCTACGGACCGCTCTGACAAATAATGACGAATAATCCAAATACCACAAATGCATGCAAATGGTTTTTATTTTTTTTCCGCAAAAATGGTTCATTGGACGAGAAAAAACTCAAGAGGTCAAGTGTGTTACAGAACAAATGAGGATTTCAAAAATCGTTCCAATTTTCGGAAAAAGCAATATCGTACAATATTTTTTTGAAAATTTTCCAGTGCCACTTATAATATTAAAAAATATTCTACATCAAAAAGTGCCTATTGGTGTTAGTAGGTGCATGTGAATTAATGTTATGATACGTGTTCCCTCGCCAGAGTCCGTGCGGCATCCCCCCATTTCCCATGTATCCCCCTATGACTGCTTAGGCCTTAGGCCTTCGTGGTAGTTGGAGTATAAAAAAAAGATAAGAAAATGATTTTTTCTTAAAATATTAACACCCTGTAGCTCAAAAGTTAAGAGGTTTGGGACATATGTCCATATAAACTTTTCTTCCTAAAACGAGCCAAGGAATCCTATCCTATATTTCTAGCCATCAATTAAATTACACCCTGTATAATGAAAACACATCTCGATTTCAGAATGTTCTACAATTGCACTTGTTTCTTCGGATACTGGTATAAAAAGTTGAAATTAAAATGATCGACGACGTTATTATGTTATGTGATCCATTTCGTTTGCGAATAATGAGGTAAATGGGCAAGTTGAAAAACGAAAAATCAAGCCATGGACTTTCTTTTCACTTGGGTAGACATTATACAAAAAGAGCAGATCAAAATAATTTGCAAGCTCTAGTCAATAAATTACACCACTACAGAATGAAGATCCTTTCTGATGTTTCAGCTGCCTCGACAGCATTCTCCAGTTCAAAGCATACACAAAAAATTAAAACAAATTCCGGAAGAACTTTCAAAAACACTATCGCAGCAGCCTAAGCTTCAGGTAATGCTATCTAGTCAGTATCTGTGGTTTGAATTATTGACTATGGAAATGCGATCAAATTTCTGCCGCATCATCAACAAAAATGTTTTGAAATAACTTTATATAATATTTATCTATACCTATTTGATATCTGCATTCGATTTCTTCATAATTTTTATACATACTTCACATATCAATATCATGCACTACAACTGAACGGAACATAATACGAATACTAAAAAAGCAAATAAAAACTAGTGTCGGTCTCCTGTTCATTGAGACAATTCTGATAATAAACGACCATTAGCGTATGACCTTCACTTATATGAACGTAAAAATTAGCTAATCAACATTACTTTAATGTACAGAATGTTTCAAAAAAACAAAGTCTACATTTCTATAGCAGTACAACTAAAAATAACACAAAAGTACGAATAATAATAATACGCCCTGAATTTTATTTTCAGCGTACTTTCAAAGTAAAACGGATTCAACCTTTTCAATAATAGATTTTTAGAATTTCCTCTCGAGTAGGCAGGGGAAGTGAAAAACATGCTGATATAGGACGGACATCTAAAACAACTAAGGAAATAGTAAGTGAAGCTTCCAAGCCATCTTTGCACGTGTCTGCTGTCCAGAATAGAAGCTTTCCTTGCACTACTCATCACTATGAAATTTTGAACTCACCATACATGTCTATGTGTAGCCAGCAAGTTGCAAATATTTATCGTATTCAACTCAAGTTTCAGCTACTAGCTGTATTAGTGAAGAATTCTGATATTAACGTATCCTTAGGCTCATATCCACCCTATTTTTTCATAGGAAGTATCAGTTTACTATGGTCAGAATGATCAAATATCACGTGTTGTCCCGTATGACAACATTCCAATGCCATTTCCTATGACTATAATAACGTCGAATGTGTCACTCCATTAGGAAAATATGATTTGAACATTTTCCCGTGAGAAAACTTTCTCAGGCTTCAAGAATTGCTTTTCTTGACTTTTTGTGTTATTATTTAATGTAGGTTCTGCTCTACAAATATTGCTACTGTATTTGAATCACCCTGTAAATATCTAAAATGGTACGCCCGACGAAGCGCGATTCCTAGTATTCGAATTGAATCGATATGCGGGGCAAGCCATCGGTATTGTGATTCATTCGGGTAATAGGATCAAAAGCTTATTGACCTATTTTCCAAATTAAATTGGTTTATATTGTAGTGTTGGGTATGTATACGCGATCACCGGCTTTATTTATGAAAACCGTTTTACGAAACAGCAACTGTTCATTTCAAGTTGGTCTGTATAGAGAGCTTTGAAAGTGGTACATCATTACAAAATCAATTCCGCTTTGTACTTCATCGGCGTTGTGCCTGAACTTTTGCTACTTCTTTTCATACCTTTGCATGTTCTTCTGATACAGTGTATTGGCTATCGTTATCGCAAAACAACTTGAATACCATGTAATTCAATTCTTGATATAATTCTTGGCAATCAAAAAAATTACATTTGTCAGTAGTTGGGACATAAAAGATTTTCAGTTGCCAAATTAGCCACTCTCAAACTATAATGCGGGAGACATATCTAAATATGTAAATTCGTTTAAAGGATATTTTGTGGTATGCGTTTCAGTGATCATTTTGTACGAGATTTTTGTTAAATTGGTAAGCTGCAGATTTGAAAATGTCGAATGATGGTGCCCCCAGGTCACTAGTCATAAGTGAAATAAAATGAATGAAAGAAACAATATATAGTGGAATCCACTTATCTGTGTCAAATATTTGGAAAAACCGATACAAAATTAAAAATGACTGGAAATCAAATAGTCAAAAGAAAAAATGCGGCTATCGCTGCATCCCCAAGTCGATGATATGCTGTTTAAATGGTTTCAACAAGAGCGTGCTAATAATTTTCCAATAAGTGGACCTATGCTACAAATAAAGGCTGAAGAATTTGGGAAATTGATTGGAGATTACTTCAAATGTAGTTCCGGTTGGCTAGACAGGTTTAAGAAAAGACATAACATTGTTTTTGGAAAAATGTGGGGTGAGTCAGCTTCAGTTGACAAGAACGTTACGAATGACTGGATTTCTCAAGCTTGGCCCATATTATCTAGTGATTATTCAGATGATAACATATTCGCAGATAAAACCGGGATATTTTATAAAAAGCTACCAGATAAAACTCATAAATTAAAAGATGAAACTTGCAATGGAGGGAAACTATTAAGAGAGCGAATAACTGTTATGATTTGTGCTAATGTTTCTGGTACTGAAAAACGGACACTATTGATAATAGGTAAGTGGATGAATAGAAATTCATGTTCTAATTTTTTTGATATTCAATGGCAGTGCTGCAAAGAATTTATAACCTTTTTTTTATTTCAGGGAAGCTTTTTTTTAAACTCCAACTACCACGAAGGCCTAAGGCCTAAACACCCATTGGGTACCGTGGGGCTATAGGGGGATACATGGGAAAGGGGGGACGCCACACGGTCTCTGGCGAGGGAACACGTGTGCATGCAACATGCACACATTCTGGCTCCGCCTACGAGAACCGCCGGGTGGTACCTCCGCGTTCGACAGTCAGAGACCATCTACCACCTACGGACAATCACAACATCCATAGCCAAGAGAAAAATTTCTCCTGGTACGGGACTCGAACCCGCACAGCGTACGGCGACTGATCAGGAGACCGAAGAGTCTACTACTGCGGCCACCGCAGTTTAAGAATCCCAGGTGTTTCAAAAATGTTAAAACAATTACCGTCGATTATGTTAGAAATAATAAAGCTTGGATGACTTCATCAATTTTTGAAGAATATTTAAAAAAGTGGGTCGCTCTAGAATCGTAAAATATTGCTCTTGGTCGATAACTGCCCCGCTCATCCAAATATTTCACTTAATAACATCAACCTTCAATTTCTTCTACCCAATGTGGCATCAGTTCTGCAACCAATGGACTAGGGTGTCATTTGGAGTCTTAAACAAATGTGTCGAAAACATATGTTGATGAAAATTATGGAGCTTCAAGAAGGTGTCAACATTACCAAAGCTGTCGGCATTTTAGATGTTATAAATTTGCTTACTATTGCATGGGAATTGGTTACTCCATAAACGATTCGTAATTGTTTTCGCCATGCTGGTTTAGTGAAAAACAACTGAAATAGTCAACGATTTTAATCCAGAAGTTGAAATTCCGTTTACTGAAAATTAATAGTTTACTAAATATAGACAAATTTAATGAATATGTAAATGTTGACAATAATTTAATAGCAACATAAAAATTGCCAGACTCCAATTTGGTTAATGAAGGATCCGTTGATAACCAATAGGAAGGCAAACTAGAGAACAACTAAGGAGGCATTAGATTGCGTGAAAAAACTGCAACGTTATTTTCAGCAAGAAGAAGACAGTACAGCCACACTTACCAAATTAAATAAAATTCAACTTGCTGTTCTAAATAATTATACAAGAAAACCATCTGTTCAAATGAAAATTACTAGCTTTTTATCAAATAATTTACGGTTTTTACACATACCTACACAGTACGTATGCTTGTAATATGTGTATCAGATTCTGAAAAAATGCAAATTTCAAAATTACGTATAATTTTTTTGTATGTATCTTTATTTATGCAACTCATGTTAAACAAACACATTTTAAGCTTTTAATATGTTAGTTCTGCTGCTTTTTCCATTAAAAAAAAAGTGTTTCTTTTAAGATGGTCATCCGCCTATAATAGACTATTTGTCACAGTCCCGCTCCATTATAAGGGGGTTGCACTGTATTTTTGAAAACAAGCTTATATTTAGCTGCTAAAGCGAAATAACAATAAAGAAATATTTTTTCAATTCAATTTCACGCTGTTATTAGAAAACTTGAAACGAAGGAGCTTTAATATCCTAAGAAGTATAGAGTGGCATATTTATAATCATAAAAAATTATATCTGAATTTTTAATTCCTTTCAACAGCTAAATAATGCCTTGTTTTTAAAAATGCAGCTTTTCTTTCACTTATTCGCTCATCACTCATAGGCCATTGGTCAACCTTTAGAAGGGTATCTTTTCCATCCTTGGCATAATGGTGAGTTTACCTTCAGAGTCGTATCATAGTGCATTACATACCTAGATTGAAAAGTAAGTCATTATTGGTTGAGCACTTTTATATTCCGAGGATATACCTAATATGAGATATGAATATTGTATCCAATTTGTTTCCACTACTAACATTACAATCGCTTTAATGAGAATCAAATATTTTCATTGTATAGTCATTTAACCTATTAGTAATTCAACGATCATGACATTTCATACTCATTTTACAAATATTTTGAGACGTTTAGTAGCCTGGTGCCAAGCTGGCAAACTCAAATGTACAGGAGGCAGATATGGTCATTTCAGTTCAAGAGGGAACATTTAAAGCCGTTTTCCAATACTTCCCAGCTTTTGAAATATCCAAGAAGGGTAGCTACGTGATGAGCTATTCCGAATATTAGTTATTTCAAAATTCATAGTTTTCTACTGCACCTAAAGGACATATTCAAACAGAAATTTCTGTTTGTGTAATGCATAAACAGTAATCTGGCCTTTTCATAATCTTTATTCCAGATCAATCAGGTAAATTCTGCAATGCGCAATAATTTTATACGAAAATTAACATCTGTTCGCTCAGCTGTTCCTAAAAATATAGTTCGGAGTTTTCCATTTAATAATAATTGCTCAATAAATTTCAGCAGATTAGTTCATCGGACTGCCATTTAACATCTCATCTATCGTAAAATGAAAGAAACCATATTTACAAGAACTAGTTTATGCACAGCTTCCGTTATTGGCAAATTCGTTTACTTGAGAGTTTATGTCTTTGAAGTCAGTACTTAGTAGTTAACTACTGTTAAATGTACCCATTGGAAATCTATTTCAAAGTCATTTACTCTGCATCAAAACAAACATAAGCACTCGGTCACCACTTCTATTTAGTTGTCCCTACATTCTGATGCATTTACGGTCAATAGGAATTTGCGGTGATGTTTGTTTTGGCAGGTCGTGAGTTGAATCCAGTATGTTAATGGCTATACAAAAGATCTTCAAAGAAATAGAGAATGATCTCGATCTTGATCTTGGGTATGTTTCAACACAAACAGGGTTATTTTTTCTCCAAAGAATTATCCGAGAGATTCTACGATCACATAGAGAATAGTGACTTAGTGAAGGGCGAGGAGAGAGTAAACAATAGAACAAACGCTTTAGTGGCAAAAACTAGATTCATTACTATTAGATACCATTATTATCAATGTCCAATACTACACTAGATGCCTTTTTCATAAGCAAATTCGGATACAGGAATGCGCTGAATTTATATATGTTTAAGGATATTGTATTGACACACGTTTTTGTTCAAAAATTGAAGGAAGACCGCCACCTCGTTTTTGAAATACTACATCTTGCTCATAAGTTGATAAGTCATTTCGGAAAACAATTTCCAAACTAACTGTTAGCGCCATTAATACGCTACTTCGTAATTGGAAAATATTCCTTCATTTATATTTTAGACGTATATAGTTTCTAGTAATATAGCTCAGTTTTTGTCGTATTTGACCACATTAAAACTAAGTATAGTCCACATGTTGTTCGATTGTAGGATGTGGGAAACGATTCGAATCCGAATGTCACCATAGTGCTACGGTAAGTCAATTCAAACAAAAAAGGAACAGCTGATATCCCTGTCTCAGCCCCGAGATTACGCAAAAACTACTTGATGTGTTTCCTTTTATCCCAGCTTGCGCATTCATGACAACGCCACCAATTTCTTATGTGCAAACAAAATGTCCGAGACGTCAATATTTCCTAATCCCGTAAACGAGTCTAATAGACTACTGTACAGTACGACGACTCTGCGTGTCACTAAAAGACCCTGAATTGGACTAGAAACACAGTCGCTGCCAATATCACTGATAGGAAGTAAATATTTAACATTGGCCAATGTGACCAATGAATACCGATCGAGTAGTTAAAATGCCGATGAAATAGTTCTACGCCCGCCAGCACTCGTGCTTTGAATCATCGATGTTCGACGTCACTTCAAGCGAACTTCGATCTGTTCGGGTGACTTTCTGGAGTGGAAAGTCCGCCTTAGGGTCGAGCATTTGGCTCGGCTAGTCGGCGTCAGGTATATTCCGAGTAGCGAAATGCAAAATGCAGACGAGTATTTTCGAACAAGTAGGAGAATCTGCCAAGAAGCAGTGTTGAACTTGACTGTTTGCTGCTTGTAAAAAAATATAAAATCGATCGGTGGATATTTTGCCGTAGAGTCAAGTAGATTGACTTACCAATCTATTATTTGAGATTCTACGTATATTGATGTACCACCAGCAGAAAATTACTGTTATCATTTATAACAAAAAAAAAAAAAATCGGGGGCCTCGGTTGGTCAGATTGTCGTGCTACTGATCAGCCGGCCGGCCGGGCCACGAGTTCGAATCTCGCCTTCGCCATGGATGTTGTGACGTCGTGTGTTTGTCCATAATTAGAGAAATATAAGTAACACACATCTGTGGCAAATGGATAATTTCCAATGCCAAACCAAAAAAAAAAAAAATGAATCTCATCTCTATTAAGTAGCGCTACATCTACTAACAAAAGGACTATTAGCAGGTTTGACAAATTTAAGGTTTGACCTTCTGACTGTTGTTTGTCAAATTTCTGGTAAATTGAGAGTTACTGAGGAAAACAACCGAAAGGTTTGCATTAATTCTACAAAGCTTGCGTGCAGGAAATATTTGATGACTAATCATCATAAATCAAGTTTGATCATGGTGCGTATTTATATTTCATCAAATTGTTCAAGCGACTCAGGGATGCAAGCAGGAGTAATGTATTTATACCTTTTGCATACATTTTGTTCAATATTTTGTACAAGATATTAAATTTAAGCTCATAAGGGCAATTAAGAGGAAATATCTGACAACAAACATGGTGCACAGAAGCTCAAAACTGCGGACATACTACAGTAATAATGTAGTGACCATAAATAGAAATAAAACTTCAGTGTATAGTTATCCATATATACCGTATAGTACTAGAAGGCAACTGTTGGAAACTTTCATGACAGAAATATCATATGTGTCAATCTTGTTAACTCAATGCCCAGGAGACTTCAAGCTGTGATCGATGCACAGGGCGGCAGTATTTGGCTGCGCAAATTACAAATTACACAGGTCCACAAAATAAAAAAGTACTATAAGCCTGGAGTCCGACTATGTCTTTTGCCCATATACGTTTTCACGCTGACCACGCATAAAAACAATCCACAGGTTCACAGAAATTAGAGTAGTGTGTGCTGGGGGTCTCACTACATTTTGTTTTATTTTTTCCTCTGAACACGAATCTGAAGTCAAAATTGGGAGAAGATAGACAAATATGAATGTAATTTAGACATTATTAAAAAATTTAGTATTTTTGGTGGAGATATGTATCTCTCAGAGACCTTTGAAGATATGCACATCTAATACATTATAAGCAGATTCTGAAAACGTTAGACAGCGTAAAAGACATTGGCTTCAATTTGAAAATATGACTAATGTCAAGAATTCCCATAACTTTTTACACTGACAATGTTGTTACCATGATTATTTCGATAGAGATGGTTTTTAAATGACATGAACACAGAACAAACTTCTTTCGGGTATATTTCTTGCGTGTAGTTGCATCCTCGAGTGCTCTTGCTTTGGATAAGTGGTATAAATACATAGAGTTTCCAAGCATAACCATCCATCAGATTACTTGCATTCACGCTCTATATTTTTCTTCTGCTCAAACCTTGTGTTTGTTCTTTTAGAAGATTCTGTTGCAAATATGTACATTATTTTTTGTTCAGGGCAATTGCATCAGGCTAGTCAAGATTAATTTATATTCAAACAGAAGAGGAAACAAATGACATTCTTTTATAAGTTTACGAAATATCTTTGACATTTTTGCATCCGAGTTCAACCCTGTAGCACACAAAATCTTTCCAGAAGGTTCACAAGTCTGGTTAGTGTCACTCAGCATGAAGGAGCTTAAACCTGTTTACGTTATACATATATTACATTCCTTCTCTGGGTACTTGTTCCCAGGATAAACTTTCTTAAAAACGCAGGCGTGGCTCGCATCACAGTTCAAATAGTGCGTATTATATTCATAATTATGAATGTCTCAAGCCATGTGCATGAAGATGCTATACTTGTTACCTTCATAATTTAATTTATGGCTTACGACTTGTTATTGAATATCTGCAGGTGGGAGGCCTCCAGGTTCTGGGGGTTGTTATGGAACTTTCGGAGCCTGTTTGCTGGGATGAGGTATGTTAATTACTGCTCGATTTCCTCTACCAGGGGAAACATTGGAGCGCTTGGGATGTTGACACGGTGGCCTTTGGCAAAAGTGACGTCCTAGGTCTGAATGACCGCTCAACTATATTCCCTTAGCAGTCGCTGGAGTCTGAGTGTATCTCATGGCAGGATATGTGAAGGGATTGTTACTTTAGTTATAGTATAGTCATCATATATCATCAACGTGATATCCCGGTTCCTGGACTATCTTTTTTGTAACAATCGTTAAACTCTGTCCGTACACCTAGAAACCAAAGAGTTGGTCTGTGTGACGACTCCTAGTCTGTCGGTGTGACGACTTAATGATCAGCCTGTGTGACGATCAGGTTCAGTCTGTGTGACGATCCCATGATTCAGTCATGGATCCTTACTAGTAGTTGGGGTACACTAATGTAATGGTAAATAGTAGATTTGTGCATGTGATGGCATGAGTCAGTTGAATACGGGAGATACTCATAAGTCTTTTTCTAAAATAGGTGTTGGACCCGACAATCTGATCATATCGCCGTTATCGCTTGGCAAAGGAGGATAACTCGTCGTTTCGTCACCAAGTAAGTGGCTTTAATATTAGCCTGACATTGTTGCCCATATCGAATTGTTTACGTACTGCCCTTGTAGTAAAAATGAAATGGTACATAATGGTACTTCGAAACCTTCTAAGATGGGATCATCTCTTGTTCGTATCCTACACTTTGGAAATCTTTTCATCGGCAAAGGCTTTTCTGTAGTCCACTTATACCAAAACTTCATAGTTAGCAAATACCTTGCAAGTTTTTTTTCTTTAAATAAGGAGTCTTCTCTTCTACCTCCAATGTAGTTCCATTATGGAATCCATCTATGATTTTGTTTCTAATTCTAATGTGATAAATATACTGAATACTTGCAGACAGGTGAATGACACTTGGAAGATTATCCGGTCAATCACACCATCATCGATTGCTTGCGTTGCATTACACCGCAAATATACTACATCCAATATAATGCACACATTATTACGTACGTGTTGAAATCCGACTACCTCAAAGAAGTTTATTCTCTGCAGTGCACTAACATACAGAGCAATTTACTGCGGTTTGTGAGCGGTTTCAAGGTTTCATTTAACTTATTCAGTTTTTAGTGAAATGACGTCAAGTAGATGAACTCAGTACTTCTAAGAGCAATAGTAAGGTGCCCTATTTGTGTACTAGCTAGTGGCTAGCCCATGTCACGCATATTCGATGTCAGCGCTACCTATGGCAGAAATGACACAACGGCTATCTTTTATCTAAAACGGTGCAACTCGTATTCCATTCCAAGCTGCCGAGGTGGTCAATCCTGCTCTACCATTGGGATCTTGAAAACGGTAGGAGATACGATGTCACTTAAATGGGAGCAAAGCTACGCATTGAAGTAACTAAAAAAAATATCACTCAGAAAGTTTCGAAATATAAACACCGGTGAATTTTCTTAAAATAATTTTTGACTTAGATTTAAAAGTAAAAAGTAATGCATAACATATTATAGCTTTTTCAAATCAGAATTAAAAACCCTATTCATCTGTGTACAAATCCAATATGGCGTCTATAAAAAATAAGGTTGATGTTAAAGGACAAGAGAAGAAATGTCATATTGACATTCTAGTTGTCTAGTTGTCATCTATTTTGAAATCCCATCTCAAATAAAGTCAGGAAAAAATAAAAGCTTGCAAAACTTTCTAAGTATCATTTTCTTATTTACCCAAATGCGCAACTTGGCCCCCATCTAACAGTTTCGTATCTCTTACAGAGATCCCATTTGCGAGAGTCGAGTTTGGAACACGGTGGTGATGTAGAAAACTGCTCAGAGTATCAAGTTTACACCTCAATGCTTAAGCTTACTGGTCAGCATGAGTATAGGGTCAGTGCTATTTAGTCACTGATACCTATGCGAAAAAATTATTACTGCCCACACTATCCATGAAGTATATCTTAACTAGAAAGAGTTTGATTGGTGGTAGCTACTCGAAAATGCTGGAGCTGAGAGCATCGGTCAGACAATGTCAGAGTTTGCAACCAGAAGGCTTGTGGAAATAGGTCTGTGTCCTATTTTCTCATCTTTTAGTTGTGAGATACCTTCACCAACAGGTGTTTTCTCTCATACCTCGATTTTTTTAATTCAGCAAGTCTGCATAAGTAATATCCAGGAAATTTATTTCAGCATAATAAGAATAAGTTTATGAGCAACTGAGTTCTAGCTTTGCATAGGTCCTTCCCTCAGTCCAGTGTATTCAAGACAAGAACCAACGAAGGCATCAAAACCACAGATTATTAGTAGACTAACCACACTGTGTACTATGGTGTTTTCTTCCTGCTAGTATAAAACTGACAGCTTATATCATAGAAGCTGTTAATAGCCTCTCTCCTAGTGCCATCTCTGGAGCAGATATTATACATCACATCAGAGCCTCAGCATACAGCTCAAGTATTTTCACAATTAGGCAACATGGCCATCTATTACGTCCAAATATGAAGTCAATGGCTGCTAGTTCCAAAGTAACCATCTTGGCGATCAGATCACTATCCCTGTAGTTTTGCAGTCCACTGATAAGGATGCTGGTCTCATTTGACCTGCATTCTCTGAAACTCCATTATTTCCACATGTAAATGGTATCTACCACGCCGCAGTGGAGCTCAAGCGCCTCGCGTCACATGTTCTTTGTTCGTCCACTGTTTTTTTTTTGATAGCAGAAAAGTTTTTGCTCAGTCCTCCTCGCGAGATTCATTTAGATGTTTGAGATTCTATAGGTTAAACAAGTTTTCGGTTTAAATGGCGCAAATTGAATCATCATTTGCCTAAACTTGATATACTCGTACACTATTCTTTTGATATCCTTTTCCAAGTTCTAAAATGATAATGGGAAAACTGAAAAGAAATGACTAAATACGGAGCTATAGATATATCACATATTAAGATATTTCATTTCTCAACATGTTACTATACTTTAGAATAAAATTGAAGTTATACTAAAGTATGGACGAGGCATGGACTCGTGAAGTTAGCACCTCAATGTAACTAGAGGCTTATAAATGTTTTTGAATCTCTAAGGATTCCTTGAAGCTTGAGTTATTTGCACCTCCAGATTCCACTGGCCGCCAAATACAATCACATCTGTAGGAAGAAGATTTTCTATTGCTTCAGATGTCACATTTTCACATGATGTGTTGTATGAATGTGTGTATGTGATGTGTATTGAGCTAATCATAAAGTAGCTAGTTAGCGGGTTCGCATATGCAGCTTGCGAACAAAGGGATTCTTCTCTTGTGTTTTAGTATGAAGCTTGTACAGGAAATTATTCATTTGATCACAATGTCAGGTTGTCTAATGTAACATCTGAACCTTAGCTTGTGGTTGTCTAGCGGACATTATTTATATATGTTCTACTGGCCGACAAATAAAACCACACGTATTAAACTGAAAGTTCCATTCCAAAACAATAGAAACGTGGCTAAATATTTCGATTCTACGTCTAGTACGATTAGTAGAGGATGGAGATTGATTAGTTTATCTGTTTTCGGCTGCGATGAGTTTATAGTAGAATTTTCCGCATAGCAGGTCACTAGAATTTGTAAATTTAACAAAAATAAAACAAGGAATTTTATTGGTAGGTGAGTAATGTATGAATGAATCTTGAATCACATTCTGGATTTTTTTTACGCAATACGATTAGTAGATATTACTTTGCATTTAGCATATTGTGAGGAACAGTTTTAAAATTTCTTGGCATATTTCTATTGTAATCCATTACTACGTGACGTGGTCTCTGTATATTTTTAGGTTCATTCATAAGAAAATATACTATCTACGTAGTCAAATAAGCAGTTTGCAAAATACGCATATAAACTTCGATTCAGCAAACAAAAAAGGATCTAAATGCAATTAGGCTACAATACTTCTATGGAAACGTGTTTAAATAAAAAATTTCATACTTAAAAAGTATCACAAAAGCAGAGGTCAAATAACATGTATCGTTTGTCAAAAATAAAGCAGCTTCTCCTATTTTGGCCTAGCTGAATCAGGTAGACTATAGAAATGTATGTGAATAGAATAAATCAAAATTGGACCCTGGATAGAGAAAATTTTATAGATAGATTCGACAAAAGAATTTTCTTCTCGAGGGCAAATGGTACCGCATCTGGAGATGAAAAATTTGCTGGATAATATTTTTATCAAACATTAAAGTTGAAAATATCCGTTGAATATTTTATGTGTAAAGAAATTGTTGAACATTTCTTGCGGATTTTGTTGTGTTAATCACCATAAGATCTTTTAACTCTTGGCTATTATTCTTTGATCACTTTGCGGTAACAAATAAATTTGAAATTTAGCATAGATCCACTATACCTTATTCTCGCTTCTACAACTCCTATGTGAAACATTAAGTAATAATAATAAAATTAATATCCACTCAAAATATTTACAAACATTCGAATAAATGCGAATTAACCTTATATGTTAGAAAGATGTGGCTGAAGAACCGATCGATCGAGCGCGATCGAAAACGTTATAAAGGCAGCAGTGCACAAAATTTGTCATTTCAACATACAACCACGTCTTTTGCCTTTAAATGTGCGTAAATCAATGCGGTTTTCATGCAATATCGTTTATTTTATGTGTTTTTATGTGTCATTGCAGTCTAGCCCCCCGTCCCCAAAAACATCCCCAAAGTTGTGAGTAACGCGAAAAAGTTATTATTTCGTGAAAATTATAATGAAAAAATGCAGTTTTTGCGTTAATCGCATAAGACAAACATACCTCAAGTGCCCTTGAGTCGACATGGCATTAACTCGTGGTTTACCTCCAAAAAAATATATAGATATAAAAAATTACTATGTTGAATCAGATCGGAAACCCGCAATTGTTGAAAATCACCTTACGCCCAAAATTTTTTCACTGATATCCGATCAACTTAACGTGTTCTAATAGCCCATGATAGTCGATCGCTCGAGCGGGGTCCGGAACATACTTTTTTAGGATTAGGGTCGGTTTACAAGCCGTTCGCGCTAAAAAAATTGTATTTCAAAAAAATTGGCTTACGCCCAAAATTTTTTTGGGCGAATCGTGTTTATTTAACATGTTCTAACATCCCACCAAGCCGTTTCCCCCAGGGGGGTCCGGAACACCCCCGTCCGCACTTCGATCAGAATTCGAAAAAACACCTGATTTTTGAAAATCGCTTTACGCCCAAAATTTTTTTACTGATATCCGGTCAACTTAACGTGTTCTAATAGCCCATGATAGTCGATCGCTCGAGCGGGGTCCGGAACATACTTTTTCAGAGTTAGGGTGGGTTTATATGGCGTCCTCACTAAAAAAAATATATTTCAAAAAAATTGGCTTACGCCCAAAAGTATGTTCCGGACCCCGCTCGAGCGATCGACTATCATGGGCTATCAGAACACGTTAAGTTGACCGGATATCAGCGAAAAAATTTTGGGCGTAAAGCGATTTTGAAAAATGACAGGTGTTTTTTCGAATTCTGATCGAAGTGCGGATCGGGGTGTTCCGGACCCCCCTGGGGGAAACGGCTTGGTGGGATGTTAGAACATGTTAAATAAACACGATTCGCACAAAAAAATTTTGGGCGTAAGCCAATTTTTTTTAAATATATTTTTTTTAGCGCGAACGCCATGTAAACTCACCCTAACTCTGAAAAAGTATGTTCCGGACCCCGCTCGAGCGATCGACCTTCATGGGCTGTTAGAACACGTTAAGTTGACCGGATATCAGTGAAAAAATTTTGGGCGTAAAGCGATTTTGAAAAATGACAGGTGTTTGATCGAATTCTGATCGAAGAGCGGACGGGGGTGTTCCGGACCCCCCTGGGGGAAACGGCTTGGTGGGATGTTAGAACATGTTAAATAAACACGATTCGCACAAAAAAATTTTGGGCGTAAGCCAATTTTTTTTAAATATATTTTTTTTAGCGCGAACGCCATGTAAACTCACCCTAACTCTGAAAAAGTATGTTCCGGACCCCGCTCGAGCGATCGACTATCATGGGCTGTTAGAACACGTTAAGTTGACCGGATATCAGTGAAAAAATTTTGGGCGTAAAGCGATTTTGAAAAATGACAGGTGTTTGATCGAATTCTGATCGAAGAGCGGACGGGGGTGTTCCGGACCCCCCTGGGGGAAACGGCTTGGTGGGATGTTAGAACATGTTAAATAAACACGATTCGCACAAAAAAATTTTGGCCGTAAGCCAATTTTTTTGAAATATAATTTTTTTAGCGCGAACGCCATGCAAACTCACCCTAACTCTGAAAAAGTATGTTCCGGACCCCGCTCGAGCGATCGACTATCATGGGCTATTAGAACACGTTAAGTTGACCGGATATCAGTGAAAAAATTTTGGGCGTGAGGTGATTTTCAACAATTACGGGTTTCCGATCTGATTCAACATAGTAATTTTTCATATCTATATATTTTTTTGGAGGTAAACCACGAGTTAATGCCATGTCCACTCAAGGGCACTTGAGGTATGTTTGTCTTATGCGATTAACGCAAAAACCGCATTTTTTCATTATAATTTTCACGAAATAATAACTTTTTCGCGTTACTCACAACTTTGGGGATGTTTTTGGGGAAGGGGGGCTAGACTTCAATGACACATAAAAACACATAAAATAAACGATATTGCATGAAAACCGCATTGATTTACGTACATTTAAAGGCAAAAGACGTGGTTGTATGTTGAAATGACAAATTTTGTGCACTGCTGCCTTTATAACGTTTTCGATCGCGCTCGATCGATCGGTTCTTCAGCCACATATAGAAAGGAATACAAATTCCTTGTGCATGGGCTATGTGACTATTCACAATACATTAAATTTTTATGCCTTACACAACCGAAAGATGTAATGATATCACATTCATTAATATAACAACAGAGATGAATTTATTATACATGTTTTGTGTACATACATTTGCGATATATACTTTTTTAACGTAAGTTGAATGTAACCACAATGAAATATCTCAATATTTAATTTGAAGAATAAGTGAACATCCCAAATGGTAAACGCATTAATTTGTTGGCTCCAGAAATATAGGAGAAGTTTGTTCCAAGTTAGTCGATAGCTTGATGAATTTTAGATCGAGGAGGAGACATCATCTATTTCTTTAACTCATTTTTAAGCTTAATAATGTTTGTTCGTGTCTTTATTTCAGGTGGTAGAAGATTATATAAGATCTTGGACATAGAAATATCCAACATCGTAGCAATGAGTTCTTTCCTGGTTGGGGAATTTGCAGCAAATCATATCCTTTTCTTGTATTCAACACAATTCAATTTTTTTATTTCTGTGTTGGTCTGTGGCCATGGAATAAAAACTTAGGTATATCAAGTATTTGAGTTTCAGCACACGAAGTTTCCGTACGTAATTGGTTTATTGTGTATTGTTTTTAAAATTAGGTTCTGTGCTGTCCATAGCGCATCAATGTAAGTTTTGTTTGCTGCTCCCCAAATTATGATACCATCTATGGCTTTCGGTTAATGCAAAAAAAAAGAATTTTCAATTGTTCTTCCATCAGAAACTGCTTATAATTTTTGATTTTCTAAAGAATACTTATCAATTGTTTTACAACGTATTGTTTATGTGTATCCCAACGAAGATGTGGGTATTCGTTAGTGTTTTCAATAATTTAATGTTTGGTAGTATGGCGAATTCTTGGGATATGATGAAAATGGCATAAAGTACGTTTTACTATAATTCTTCATAGCTTTTTGAATATATGCGAAATTGTAGTAGAAGCTAGTAGGATCATTTTCTAGATGAATACGGAATTCTGGTACAACTACATAATATGTTAAACGGTAATGAAAATCTTGTTCTGTCCCACGTCGAAAAGTAGCACACAAAATTACTTGAACCGTTATCAAGGTTGCGCCGAGCGAATGTAAAGTCTTTCACGAGCATAATAGTTCAACAGCTGACAGATAAATTGGCTTAAATAGCATGGATAAATATACAGAGCATCTCAAAGCTAAACGTGAAAATCGTAAACTTCTTTCAACAATGAGAAAGAGTGCGTACCTCAAATGTTACAGTTACAGCATATTATTTTGGATATCCGTATGTTAGCCACAATTTTACTGGAAACACATTTACAAAAAACTTTTGACCAAGTCACTATACCCAGCGGAATACATTTAACTATCAAAATTATACAATATGTTAATCATGCATCTGGGCAGGAGTGATTCCTTAGGTAATATTAACATGAAAATCTTACATAGACATAGGTCCAATATTGCTTCGAACAAACTTTTCAAAAAATGGCGTCAAGTACGTTGACTCTGCACCTCCCAGGCAACGCCAATATTAATCATAAAGATTTGTGTTCAGCAAGAACTAAACTCTCTGAGAAAAAAGTCACAGGTCCATACAATTAGCCCATAGACAGTTTTCCCAGTTCTACCGGCAGTGTATCTGGAAATGTCGCCTCTCCCCGATACTTGCCTCGCTCAGACATGGCAGTGCGGTCAGAACAACACAACGAGAGCAGCAGCCGCGGCCGGTAGGTACGCGATCTGCTGAGAATATTTTTCTTTTAAGGGCTAATGTACGGAGGAATCTGTGATGCGTGAAATATGTCTAATAGATGTGTAGAATTACCAAGATTGGGAGCGCATACATGTACTAACCCCCGCAAGTTTCTCCACGTCTAATTTTTGTTCAAGAATGAATAGGATCATCTGAAATATCAAAAAACTAAGTATGATCGATTTTTATTCTTTTTCGGTTTTTGATTAAAGCTTTGGCGTCCTTGGCATAGTAGTAACATTGAAATGTTATCGAAATCCCAGCGGTGCTTTTCAAGCTATAGGCGGCTATAGGACTAGCAGACAGGTCGACGGAAATAAGTGACATGTTTTTTCGTGAAGCACATGTTATGTAATATCAAAAAACATATTATCTCATGTTCCAAAATTTCCACGATTACAGTACCTCCCCGCCAGAAGGCAGAAGTAAAAACCGGTTTTCTGTAAAAATCTCCATGATCGGTTACCGATGTAACGCTAACTTGCATTTCATTTATCGCATAAGAAAAACGCATCAATAAAAAAAACACCTACAGTAAAAGGCTTTAAGAATTCAAAGCTGGTGATCTAAATCACCATGAAAATTTGTTGTTTTAGTGAAGCATTCTTCTTGATTGATATTGATCAAATTTAGAGCGATAAAACTGTACCTACTAATTTTTAAGGCATTTTAACAAAAGTTGGCTGAAATAATATTTTACGAAAGTCTGTGTAGAGTACAGGCTTATAGGTTATGACAGAAGGGTTTAAATTACACGATAGTATTTTTTATAATTTGAACAATGTAACATTTTATGGGAATGAACCTTACATTAAAGCAAAGTCACTCATGCAAACCTCAGTTAAGTCGATACTACCTTGTAAAATATGTATTTGCATAAGTATGCATAATATGAGGATA
The DNA here is from genome assembly GCA_963669975.1 of Acanthoscelides obtectus. NCBI lineage: Eukaryota > Metazoa > Arthropoda > Insecta > Coleoptera > Chrysomelidae > Acanthoscelides > Acanthoscelides obtectus. The sequence continues at coordinate 73,827,407 of CAVLJG010000008.1, read as the reverse complement.
CAACCAGCTTGTGTACATATCAGGATCAATACAGTACCGCTCGAATTTATTAAATAAATATGCAGTGTCAGCATGCGGTACCACCTTTGATTTTTATTTAAATGTAAACGCGGTATTTTTAAATATGAATTTGATTTCTTTATTTGAACTTACTTGGGGAACATGAAGTCTAGTACTCTTAAGCAAGGATTAATGTGCTTGACTTTTATGAGAAATTATTAGTACTTTTAATAGATCAGAGTTCAGGCATTAAATGCTTACTACGCATCGCTTATAAAAATACACGTTATCTTTGTCATCAGATAAGCTCATGTTCGTTAGTGCTGAATCAAAAACTTATGATGACCCTTGAATATCTGTTGAAACTCCCACCAACAATAGGAAAATGTACATCTCAACTATCTACTACTTTGTAGAATTGTCATTTTATATCCAATCACATTTAGAAATAGTATAGTATGAGAAAGAAGGATATTTTCCTGCAGCATGGAGGAGTGTCAACTGAGGTCACTGATTTGAGACTAATAACCTTGTCACCTATAATTTTTGCAGAGGTAGTAAAAACGTTGCTATCTGCATACATCGAACTCCTGACAATTACTCTGGTCCTAGGAAGAACAACCTCTACTTTACTCGGTCTGCAGGACAATATCCTACGAGCTTTAGGTGTAAAATCAGCAGTGACATTAACACTTCATGATTTGACGAGAGTTTTCGACAGCATCAATTACAAGCTTTGATTAAATTAATTCTGTTTCATATCAATACCAATACATACCAATAGAGAAAGAAATTTGTCCACCCTCAACGATACGCTCGGGTGTACCTAAAGGATGTGAATTAGGTGCGCTATTATTTTTAATTTATACTTTTGACAAAGGCGAAGTTATTAAGAGTTCCGTTATTCAAACATTTGCAGACGATTATTGCAGTCATTCAATTCTGTGGTGGTAAATACTGTTGAAATTTCTTTACGCCATAATTCAAAAATTCTGAAAAATCAAGAATCTTGTGCTGAAAGGAAAAGGTGTGACTTAGGCCAGTATCGTCAGTCGTTCCTACAATTGTAGGGCGCGTTTATGACCTCCATGATTGACATACTCCTTGCTCTCCTTCAAAAATTTCTAGATTACACTTGTCCCGTGTCAGCGTCAGCGCTCTCCTATTGTAAAGATATGTTTTCTTTTTAAATTGTAGGAAATTTCAGGCGATAAAACATGATATGACTCAAAAGCAAGCACAATTTGATGCAAATAGATGTTTGTGACATAACCTCAAAATAGACACGGAGAAGTAGAAAACTATGACAATCAAGGAGGCCATAAAAGCGCCCTACAATTGTAGGGACGACTGACGATACGGGCCTAAGGCCTCCTTGATTGTCATAGTTTTCTACTTCTCCGTGTCAGCACTCTATTTTGAGTTTATGTCACAAACATCTATTTGCATCAAATTGTGCTTGCCTTTGAGTTATATCATGTTTTATCAGCCATAATATCTTTACAATAGGAGAGCGCTGACGCTGACACGGGACAAGCGTAATCTAGAAATTTTTGAAGGAGCGAAAGGAGTATGACAATCAAGGCGGCCATAAACGCGCCCTACAATTGTAGGGTCGACTGACGATACGGGCCTTAGTTTTTCACCTGAAAATTCAAATGAATTTTCAAAATTTACAATTCAGAGTTATTTTGATAATAAATTGGGGTTGATTGAGCATATCTAAAATCTATCTCGAAGAACATATCTAACACTCCGTTGCTGGATGTCAAACATATTTTATGTGGAATTTTAAACTACGAAAGAAACTAATTGTGGCTTTATTTTTTAGTTCCTTAGATCAATCAACGAAAAGTACAACACAAAGTATCCAAAACAATTGTGTTCGACTTATATTTAAGGATGCCCCACACCGACGCGGTAAGGCGATAGCCATAATCGCACCGCTATCCATGCGGTGCTCAGTTTTCAGAGGAATAAGTAACACCGATCACACCAAAGCGGAGGGGAGGAGCACGGTTTATCGCTGACGCGGTTTGTATCGCATATCGCTACGTTTTTCACGATGTTCACAACGGAGAAATTAATTGCGTAATTGAACAAGTTAAGAAGTATCCAATATTTTACGATTTAAGTCACGAAGACTATAAAAATCGCAGGAAACAGTATAAAGCGTTTGATCACATTAGATTTAATATTTGATTTTTTATTAAACGCAATTACTAATTATTATTAACTTCTGATAATCACCAAAATACTTACCTTTTCTCTTCTTCATCAGGTGACATATTTTATGAGAAATAAAAAAACGTTTGAGAGATAAGGAAAGTGCCGTACCATAGTGGTGTGAACGTGCAGCTATCGTGCTAAATGCGATTTTTGCTGACGCTACCGCTATCGATGTATGGTGTGAGGAGAAAACGACACTTAGGAATAAAGTTATCGTAGTACAACGTTATTCAAACGTGGTTTTTCATGTAATAATGTAGTTATTTACAAGTCAATATCAGAGTCACTCAAAAAAATATTCATGATCAGTTTGTTGTTGAAAAATTGTATCGTACATCTATGACTCGCAGTTCAACTGACCGTATCAAGTAATATCTTAGCACAGTAAACATATTTGGTTTAACATTAATATTGTATCATTTCATATTTCATATTGCAGTGTATATTTTTATGGTTTCTCGATTTTAACTATTATTTAAGAGCTATTATTCGAAATTTTTGTGTATTTGATTAACTGTTGTCATTACTGTAGAACATCCGATGCTTCTCCTTCTTGGTTGAGTGTAAGAGTATGTAAGCTGAACTTGGCCAAGTAGGATTACGCCAAAGCATAGTTGCTGTGTAGCAAATAAAGACCCATTGTTTCTATGCTGATAAAACTCTATGCTTTTTTTGGCCGCTAAATCAAATCACATATGTAAGAATGATTTTTTGATCACGTTTCGCCCACCTCGGTGTGGTGTCACTTAGCGTCCAGAAAAAATGGAGCTTTATAAATGAATCTTATTTCTTTAGTACATTGCGCATCTTTTTTGCCGTTTCGCAACCGAACGGTATTGATGAAACGCGGAAGGCACTCAATAACCTACTTGGAAGCTTTTAATGAAAAGTTAAACCACCTGCAACTAAGAGGCATACGATACTTTCTGTAGATACAAAAGCTCAGTCAATATTCGCAAGGCCTCTCCACTTAAGCTTGAGACTTTTCCTCAACAATGCGCTCGTGATTAATGAGGTACTTATAATAAGATGCACCGAAGCAGTTTGCAGCCTAGTTACTAAAAATAGGAACTCTCATTTACTCAGTGACCACGTTTGTGGGTTTTTTTTATGAACAAAAAAAAATAAGCGGATTGCGAGTACCTGGCATTCGATCAAAAATAATAAGCAGAAGATAAAACTAGTCTAATGACGTTATTGGAGATCATGTTGGAGGTTAAGCAATATCTAGGCAATCAAAGATGTTGGGATCTATTTAAAATTTCTTTGCACAGTATACAAAACATTCGGTGGATGATTTATATATAAACACAAAAATTTTAACCGTGTAGGAACATGATGCGCGAGCCACTGATAGGTCTACTTCATTCTGTCTGTAAGTGGATGACACCGCACGGGTAGTTCTAGGAATCTAGTTCACAACAGGTGCGGCGGATGAGGTATTTGAATGAGCGGATCGGTGGCAGATCAAAATTAATAATCATAAAACAAAAGCTATATATTATGCTACACGTAGTGGCGCATCATCTGAGGTTTCAGTTAACGAAGCTCGCGTACTAGGGGATGATCTGGCAAAAGCACAGTTTGACGTTAAAAGCTAAATTCCAAATTACGTTTCGACAACGTGACCGTATGTTATGTAAAACCTCAGAACCAATATGATCAAAAAATTAACGCATGTACAGCGTAGTATTTCTCGCCAAAAAGCATATGCGAAGCCTGCAGGTTCTGTATAACAAAATCTTGCATAATTACTAACGTATTATGGTATATCTCCAACGAGACCCTTCATAGGGAACATCCCCTAGTTAAGAGACTACGCCAAGCAGCATGCGCAGCGGCGTTACAGTCAAGTGGAACAGCAACACTTTGCTGGGTGAGTTATTAGACAACACAGTCGAGCAGGTTCGCAAATGCAGAACACTACGACCTATGAACAAAATTGAAAGGTGCAATTTTAGGCCCAAACAAAATTAATTTTTTCACAAATAATCTATAATTCAATTTTTGGCGTAATTGATAATTCCTGAAGACTAGATGACAACTCTAAGGAACCCTCTAACCGACGCGCTTTCTCTAAGACTTTGTTTGCTATTTGGACAATGAGACCTGACATATCAACGGACCTACGATACTTTAACAAAGAGCAAACGTCTTATGGACCATTCTGACAAGAATGAATGAATGAATTAGAGGCATACTGATCACCATAAGGATCCAGCGCATAGGCCACTTGAACGGGCCCTTGTGCACGTCTACAATCCTTAGACCTCAACGCTCGCAATTCTAGCAAAGTTGTGTATGGCCTAGAGTCCAAGCTCCTCAACGTCATGGGAGTCCAAAGTGATGGGCCCCAGTATAGCCTGCCTGTGGTAACTCAGAACGTGCGCCGAGGTCTGCTCCTCTACCCCGCAGTGCTCATACAAGGGATCCCCAGCCATCCCCATCACGTGCAGGTGGCGCCTTAACGTGTTACGGCCAGACAACTGTCCCACCAGCAACCTTAGGTTGGCTCTATCCATATATAAGTAAAAACACTGAGCACTACAATGAGTTCCCGTGCCTGACTGAGATGTCTGGAAATATTTCTCCATTTCTGAGAGTGTTGTCTTGCAATCCACTTCTCCATTTTCCTCCTAACTCTTTGCATGGGCACCTAAAGCTGGCTCAGGACCAACGAGCTTGATGGTTGATCCTGTCTTCGCCAAAGCATACGCCGTATGATTTCCCTTTATCCCAGCGTGCCCCGGTACCCACACTAACTATACCGAATGCATCGCTGCCTTCATTGCAGCCTGACTTTCGAAGAAAATTGTTATTCTTCTCCTAGGTCCTCCCCCCTCCAAAATGCGGGATACCCAAGACAGGGATAGCCTCGTTCTAGGCTCAGAAACTCCGGTACCATTCTGACATAATAACGAATAGAAGAACGAAAATTACGGAATAAAATTCATTTACTATTTACCAAAATATGTCTCCTCAGCATCCCTTAAACTATTTTGATGCATTGAGGTAATAGGTTTTACAACACCACCTAACCTCATCCTTCAGGATAAGAGTGAGGGAGCTGCAATCCTTATTCTCAATCTTATAGGTGGTTTTATATTGGAAGAGGTGTACATATTTTAGAGGCTAGAGAAAGAAATCACATTAAGTAACTGAAGGACGAAACCATTCTCTGTAGTCATCAAAAGTGTCGACAAATGTAGATTTGCCATCTTTGTTATTTAACCGAAACTCACTATGTTTCTCGGCGAAAGGGTTTCAGGTCCTGGAGAATAATCGGACAGCTGAAGTACCAATGAGGGTTGTCTAACTTGAAAGATATAGATGAAAATATAACGAGCATCTCCCGTAAACCTCATTTTCCAATTTAATGTGGACTCATTTTGATGCTTTGGTTGTCATAGTTAGGAACATTATGAAAATGCCATACATTTATAAGAATCTGGAAAAACAGCATTATTTGGAGTTTCACTTCCTCCCATCCACTATATCTCTTCCTTCAACGGTTAATGAAGACTAATCAACCAACTTTCGGGCTTACGTACCAGAAAAAATATGAGCAAAATGTCAAGCTAAATGTAAGAAAAAAATGGCAGCAATTTCATGACTATTTAGAGGCAGTACCAGGTGCAAACAAGACTTTAACACGGAGGATATCCATTTTTTGAAGACTTCTACCAAGAAAAACTCTCGATCTAAGTGTAAATATAGCTATACCACTGTCTATACAATCGCTTATAAGAATATTGAATATTGCTCAATCTTGTATTGCGTTAAACTTGATTTCTGCCAAGCTGGTCCAGCCGGTTCAGATGAGTTTATGGACTAAACAGGGGCGGACCAAAAGTGGGACTGGTCATCATATGTGAGCAATCAGAAATTGAAAGAATAATTAACATTACAAGTAAAAGATTGTAGATCTGTTGAGGACGTAAGGATACATAAATGACGGCAGCGAAAGCAAACCTAAATACATACATACGTAATTAGAGATAGAGAAGTAAAGATAATTGCATTCTTACTGCTTGCCAAGTGAAATGTGGTTCATAAATTGTAAGTTCTAGGTAGGTGGAAAGAAATTTTCTGAATCTTCGATATGTTTTTAGTCCCTCAGGTCTTTTACATTTTTTTGTCAACTCCACCACAGCTATTTAAGTTTCCATATTTTTTCGTATACATGTAGATTCAGAAAAAAATATAAATAATTTAAAATAAGATTGAAGAGGGCACGGGAGCATTAAAACCTTTTTTTTGTGAACTTCCCTGCCCTCCAATCATTACCCGCAGCGTAATAGTGAATGACCAAATCTCTCTATTTTGTCACGGGCCCTTCAAGCCATATGCCTTGCCCATCAAGCCACCCATACAAAGCTTTTGCTCCAGCTTCGGAAACCTCAGGCACCAAAGATTTCTATAGGATCATTAGTGTTTAATTTCGGTTGGTTATATTTTATGTAACAAATTTTATCTGGTACGCACTGCTTACCTTGATTTTCTAAGAAACTTATTCTTGACACTTTGCAGTTTGGCTTCTTTTCCGACAACCCCCGAGGAAGATACCTCAGGGTCGTCGAAGCCCTGCACAAAACACAGCATCACTGACTCAGCCATGCAGGATACACTTTTCGACTTCCTCGGTCGCAAATATCCACCGCGGGCGTCATCTACGGAAGGTACCGTTCTTATTTTTATTCTTCATTTTGTTCGATGAATTCGACAGTTCACTGTTTACGCTAGTAGACCAGTTCAAGGGCAGTATGCTGTTAACAATTTTGGATTATACATTTGGAGAACTACCTCCAAGACAAAACAGATAGAAGAAAAATTAGTAGTACTTTTGACAGTGACAGAAACAAGGAATGGCAATGATCACATTGTGATGGGATCTGAAAATGCCTAAATCTAGATCTAAAATGCTTGCGAAAACGGTAATATAGCTCAAGACAGATTGTCATAAGGAAACGGTGGAGCACACCATGTTCTAAAAAGAGGGAGGTAGTCACTACTGTCTTGGGAGGCGAGATTTAGATACTATATCTATTCTACCACCCAAACAATGAAGTTTCTTGCTACAGGCAGTGACGGATTGGAAACTGCTGAAAAACCGTCCAAGAGAAACAACTAGCTAGAGATTTAACTGGTCATAGGTCAACTCAGGAACCGAGAAAATGAAATTCTAGCACGAACAAGGCAAAATTATACAACAAACTAGAAGTGGAATACAAACATCATATGGAGTGATCGTCCACAGAACTGAATTATAACGCCTCCTCAACGTTTGTTCTCAATTTGTATATAAAATTGAAAGCCACCTACTAGTATTTGAAGCTTTATGGCTCTTTTTCTTAAAAGCTTTATCATCAATTACTGCTATAGATTCTAACACCAACCTTCAGCTGTTACTATTATGGACTGTAATCAGGTTAAGTATAATTGATAACCTTTTATGGGTCATTTTCTTTGCAGTAAGTTGTTAGGAAAATTTAAAGGCAGATTCAGCACGTAATGATATAGAAAGTTAAGGTTAAGTGAAAGAATAGAAGAGGTTGAAATTCGGGCATTTCTAATGCACCATGATAAATAAAGCCGTTTCTTATATAACCATGGGTCTGGAAATTACCTGCCTTCATGATTCGACGTGTTTACAACTACTTATGTATCCTAATGTTTAGCGAAAAATTGTTTACCACTGGTTCTTGTAAAAGTATGTGTCATGTTCTTGAATTCATATTGATTCTACTTCAAAAGTGATTATGATTGAGCTTTACTTCAAAGATGGCACGTCTCGACGAAGAATTCTAAGAAACGGTTTTCCAGAAGGATCTAGCTGGCTTTAAGATACTCGTACTATTTTTTGCAAAAAACAGTGACATATAGTTTTTTGCTAAACATCTACTTGCTGGTACAAAGGGCACTTACATGCATTAAAAATCATTTTGTTGGTATAATTTTGCGTGTATCAAAGCTCATATCAATAGTTAGTCTGTTGTGGTGTGATCAATCGAAGATAAGCAAGTTTTTTGAACTGGAAGCGTTTCCTGGCCTGTTTATATCGTCGTTTTTTCATATTTTAACATACTGAATCTACCCTTGTCTAATAGCTCAAAGATCACAAATTCCGTTGTGATATATAAGTGAAAACCAGTGAATTGCCATTCATCGAACATCAAAATGAGCTCTCAAACAACTACTTACTGGACGACTTCAACTGGATCCTGACGACGAACGTTTTGACAACGGTACAAATCCCGCAATACGCGAAACGAACTGTCGCAGTCCTACGACAACGCACTTAATTCAGACTGGAGACCGAGATATCGGTATAATCCTGTGAACCTATTTTAGTGGCGCATTATAAATAGGCACGTGCTTGCAGTCCGGTTCAGACCTAGTTCAAACCGATCCCAATCATCGCGTTGCGATCGCGGGGACCGTTGTGTTTTGACCGTTGCTTTTTATGTTTTGATGGACGGTCCGACCGGCGTTTGTGACGTTTAAGAAGGTTGGATCGAGAGTTTATTGATCGCGGTAGCAGCCGACGGCGCGACTGGTTAGCAGAAAACAGTTGACGGTCGACGTCGCGCCGCGGTGCCCCCACGCGCACCAGCTGACCGCATTGGCGTGACGGCGCCTTTTTGGTCCTTCGAGCCGGATAACGGCGTGCGTTCCATCCTTCGGATGCATAGGGTACTGCATACGTCTTACAATATGAAAAAATATGCATTGCTTTCCAAAATAGCTTCCATCGTCTGCCATTCACAATAACCGATTTTTAAACCAGCGCTCCCATTGCTCCTTCGCAACAGAACCATACGACTAGAAAACGTTTCAAGATATCTATTACTGAAAAAAATTAAAAAGCGTAACACCTGAAGATGAGGTTGATTTTCTAATTTCTTTATATGTAATTGTATTTTTTCTAAGTGGATAGTAGATATTGTTAGTACATTTCAAGTTATGCCGCGCTATGGTGTTCGGAGTGGAACTATTCAAGAACATAGCTTTCGGGTGCTGCGGCCTGTGATATCTAGGTCTGCAGAAATTTCAAAATCCGTCGATTTATCTATGGATCAAGAAAATATGATAATGTATCATCAAAGTTGAGAGATATTCGTTGACTGAATGTGAAAAGACAGTAAAATTACACTACCTCTCTTTTGTGCATAAATTAATAGTGACTTACACTCCCATCATATTTATTTGAGAAGAAACATACATTTTCTAAATTTAACACGCGTAGATAACAAGCAGTCCTTGTCACCAATCAACACTTTTCCAAAGATCTTTTTCATATAACTGTGAAATTATATAATTATACTCTAGGCGCTGAAGAAAGAAACTAAACCCAAACAAATACACGCATATTGCTCGTGAGTGAGAGTTTAGGCGCAGGAGACATTACAGGACCGCATCAAGATATTATGGGTAGTCATCAAAAATTTCATACAAGATAATTATTATCTTTTACAGTAAATTTCAGTTAGAGATTCACAAATGAGTTAACTACACTTTTTAGTTATTAGTAAGTAAGCTGCGCGCACTCATTCAGAAGAGGAACTTGAATCTTCTGAATCGTTTAAATGAATTATTAGAGGTTCAATTTGGGTATCGATGACATTGTCCAAATCCCACATTTTGACCTCAACCTTCTCCCGAACGTGGCGGATACAGTTTTTCCATTCCTCTGCCGTAACTCTATTGACTGCGATGTGAAAGAGATTTTTAACATCAGAAAATTTATAAGTATTATTATTCGACGTCACGTATTGCTTTATGTTGGCCCAAATCAGCTCAATAGGGTTCAGCTCACAATGGTAGGGTGGCAGTCTCAAGACAGTTTTATTTTGTTTTTTGGCCATTTCATCGATCATTTTAAAATCGTATTTTTATTTATGTCTATTGACTATACTTATCAATTCACCCTTGACCATTGTTTCATCAGAATCGATCTGTTTTGAGGCCAGCCATTGTTGTATGTTTGCTTTTTTAGTTGCCATTGTGGGAATTTTTTCTATTTTTCTAGAATGGTACGGGGCATTATCCAGTACAATAACAGCGTTATTCTCCAGCTTCAGTAACATTTTGGAGAACCAATTTTCAAAGGAATTGCCGTCCATCTCCTCATGATAGTCCCCTGTCTTTTTTGATTCAAAGGCCCACAGTGCTTCGGGAACAAAGCCGTCTTCACTACCTACGTGACAAATGATCAGCCGTTTGCCTTTTCCTGGAAATAAATTATTCCTTACACTATGGATTGATTAAATTTGAAGGAATGAGGCAATTGAGTTCATTTAGCTGAATTTAAGAGTCACGGAATGCTGATCAAAAACTGAAAAACGTAGAAAATTGAAGTTTGCAACTTCTCAAAACCCATTCAAAGCAAATTGACTGCACCCAAAAATGATAATAAATTTCAAAATAACGCTTAAAAGAGGGTCGAAGTTTTTTTCCTAATGACTACACTGCGAATGCACCATTTTTGGAGAATATCACACATTATCTGCTATCACAGCATATTATTTGCCCGAATTTATCAAAATTAAATTGCCGGATAGATGAAGGAGCTTACCTGCAGGATTTTTCAATCCAGCCGAAAGACCGTCTAGAAAAGCCTGCCTTGATGATGTTACTGATTTGTCGACCCAAACTTTCGCTTGAGTATGTCCAGCATTCACCCACGTTTCGTCCAAATAGTAAATTTTTCTTTTTTCATCGCGAAACTTCCGAATCTTCCTAAGGTATTCCCTTCTCCACACAACAATTTCTTCTTTCTCTATTAACATACTGTTTCTTCCAAGTTTCAAGAATCGAAAATTAAGTTCCTTCAAAGGTTTTCGGAATGTGGTTCTTTTAAATGATGGAAGATCCTCATCAGCATTAACTAATCTTAATATCTTATCTACTGTAGGTATCTCATTTCGGAAGAAAAAATTATGCACTTTCCTCCTGATGGCAGTTCTGTCAAAGTCATCTACTCCGTCCGTTATCCTTTTTCTTGCAGGATACGGTTTTGGCTCAGAAAGTGAGTGAGTGCTCCTATATTCCTTAATGATCCTATAAACACTGGACCGACATACTCCAGAAATATGTGCTACCTTACATATAACTTCGTCCACGACCAAATCGGGTTTTTCTTGAATTTGGTTTTTGTATATATTTAATATTATTTGTTTTCAATTTGCACTTAAATGTAGCTTCTTAGCCCTTTTTTTGGGTGGGGTTGCGCTGATGTCAACCACTTCGTCGGCTGTATCTGTGTCAGACATCGTATCTTAGGCAATATATAAACAAAACGTTCCACTCGCGAAAAACGAGTATACGCTACTGAATGCGTAATGCGTATGCAATGCAATCCTGTGCGTGAATTAACTGTTAGATGCCTGTCGTGTCATCTACAATCACGTTTACAAGTCCAAACCTGTGCAGATTCGTAGAGCGCCGACGACTGCTAGTGACCTTGAATTTGTCTGTAGATCGATGTTACTCCAGTCAATTTAAGTTCAAAGTGGATGTTTTCTAAACCAATTTGTTGTTCCTACATCAAAAATATATCGATGATGTTTTGTACTGGGAGCTCATGAAAGATCAAGGTAACTTATTTTAACAGTCATCCTTTTTCTAGTCTCAAGATGACACGAAAAAGGGTCTGTGGATTCACTAGAAATACACTGCCGAGGATGTTTAGACTTAAAGTGACTGGAGTATATCCGTGGATGCTTTCGAGGGATCTGTTCACGTGCTGATCACTGTTTACGTTTAATGTCTTTCTTCAGCGCCCAGAGAATAGGTAAAAATAATGAAATGAAAAAATATTCAGTTTCATCATTCAAAAATAATAGTAGGCTCATGCTACTAGCTGAGAGATACAACTAGTTTCACATTTTGACGTTGTGAGCCATTACATTATATGTATTTTCTAAATTCCTGTATAATGTACTTTCATAGTAGAGTTAAATGTAAAAGTAGAGTTTGGGTAAATTTTGCCATAATAAATCCGAACTATTATTCTTATTACAGTTATTATTATTCCGCAGCGGAGACCTCCGTTGCAATTTTTTATAGTTATTATTATTATTATTATTATGATAATTGAGATGAGCAGAGTACACAGTACTATAAGCTCATGCAGTAAATATAGTGTACGGACACGTAACACAAATACATCAAACATAAAAAAATAAAAAAAGACAGTTCATAGCTATAAAGTTTGTACACTCCTCCAGCTATCATACTGCACTTTGAAGCTATTAACTGAAGTAGCACCAACCACACTTTCAGGTAAACTATTTCAGGTGTTGAATATGCGGTTGGGAAGAAACCACTGTGGGACTGTTGTTTTAAATGGCTCCTTATGCAGTTTGAAGCTGTGTCCGCGTAGATTGCTGCGCGACAGACGGTATAGATGCATCAGGTTGGTGCCCATCAAACCATGAAGTATCCTGAACGTAACTATAAGATCGCCACGAAGTCTTCGCTCAGAGAATGAGGTCAGGTTGAATAATTCAAGGCGATCTTCATAGCTTGGTCTTCGTGCTCCAAAAGGGATACGAGTAGCCCGACGCTGTACTACTGATTCGACGAGATTTCTATCGCGCAGAAGCACAAATATACCCATTGACATTACAAGTGCTATACCCTGAAACAATTATTTCTTCAACTTGTTTTTGGCTACATAATGACTGTATTTAAAGCATGTTGTGGCAACAATTTCAACGTTTTATCTTTGTTTATGTTTACCTTTGTTAAAATATTATCTCTTAGTTTTTGTGAAGGAAGCAGTTTCTGAGAGCTGAGTAATACAGATATTTTTAGTTATCGCTCTTTCATTCACTAGCGTTAAGCGTAACAAAATGCCTTCAGTTCGAATACGTCCAAATTATCACCATGTTAGCGACTTTGACAGGGGTAGTATTATTGCCTATCGAGATGTTGGTCTGTCCTATCGCGAAATTGGCCGCCGTATTAATTGTGCTGCAATGACTGTAATGCGTGTGGATAGAAGAAAGTAGAGAAATACGAAGAAGGTTAACTGGTCCACCGAGGCATACCACAGAGCGTCAAGATAAGCGCTTCAGACAAATAGTCCTACGAGACCGTTTTGCTACTACGGGTCAGATCGCTGAGCCATGGTTTGGAGGAGAAGGTAGACATGCGTACGAATCGGGATTCTGTCTAGGTACGCACGATCGTCGTAGAAAGGTAAGATGACGCCGTTATGTTGATGATGTTCCACAGGCCACTTTACTGCCGTATATAGAGGGCCTATATTGTTCATCGTACTACGGACTTTCTTCAAGAAGCAGGCGTTAATGTCTTGCCGTGGCCACCGCCTACACCGGATTTAAGCCCGATCGAACATGTGTGGGATATGATGGGGAGGAGACCATCCACTTTGCACCATCTGCTACAGACTCTGCCGCAGCTAATCCACGAACTTCGAGTTGCTACAACCAGACATCGATCATCTCGTTTTGTTGATGCCTAGACGTACACAGTAGTGTATTCAGCTGCGGGGCCGCCCAACTGATCATCTTTTCCTTGTTACTTCTCAATAACATTTTGTGAAAATGTTATCGTTTCATTCTTGATGTAAGTCTACTAAATTGCCAAAAAATCCGGTTGAAGAAATAATTTTTTCTGGGTGTAACACTTCTAATGCCACTATTTGTATATTTATGTATGTATGTTACGTGTATTTCAAATTGGATCCTCGCCATAGGGATCTCGAAAACGGAAAGCGAATGTCATCAGTATTTACTATGGACCTTGCCATCAGTGGATTTTTAAGCAATATTATGCATAAACAATTACTGACTGACAGGCTTCCCGGCCAATAAATATCACCACGAGAAATATTGACGGATCACAGTAAATACTGATCCTGTACCATTAGCAACACGGAGTCACTTATGGGGGCAAAGTTACGCAGGTAAATGAAAGTTTGAAAATTCAAAGTATTTCTGAATTTACTCTTCTAAAATCGCTTTTATTACTTCCTGGATTTGGTTGAGTTGGAATTTCGAAATAAATTACACATTAAACGTTTTATTTCGGACTTTCATTGTCTAAACAATTATTGAGATCACAACGTTTTGATTGATGTGGTTTCTTCAACCATCTTCAGGTGAACTAACGATTGAGTTTGCCACAACAATTGAAACGTCTTGGTGTCTAGAATTGAATAAATAATGGAAGTTCGTAATAAAAATTTTGGATCACCCACATTGTCTAGGAAATTCAAACTAATTACACATGTACGTTACCATTTTTTTCTATTCTACAGGGTGTCATAGTTAAAATTTCGTTATGACGTTTCGTTCATCATCTTTTTAAAATTATACCGTTTCCGATGTCTCCATTATTACCCTTAAATACTTAAAGTTTCATATCAGTCCTTAACATGATATCGTCTTTGATATACTAAGAAATAAATGACTTTATGGTAATTTCATGTCATACTCATGAAAATTCGTTTTTTTATAATTCTGGTTTCACAATGTTAATGTATGACAAGTTTTAATTTTGAAATCAGAATTAAAAACTATTCGCATGTACAAATAAGGCAAACATAAGAAGGACCATTCTTGATGGCGGGGGATAGGAGACGAAAAATCATATTATTATTCTAATCATGCCACCTTTTGGAAGTCAAAAGTTAGCCAGTGTCAAACATTAAAAACGGCTTTGGAAAAATTAGTTTTATTTTCAAGTAAAGTAGATAATTATAATATTGTCCTATTTTTCCATACAGCTGTTAATGTTTATAATTTTGGCACCTACGAGCTTACTTAGCTTGGAGCAGGGTATGATCGATAGATTTTCATCAAAAGTATCATCCTCTAGCATATTCCTCAAAATGATCAATATAACACCCAAAACTTTCTTTCAACATCAGTCGTCGAACGAACACATCATAAAATATGAATGCTTGAGAGCTACTGATTTTATCTTCTTGACTGTATTTTTTTATACTCATTAATAGCTTTCGAATTACCTATATTGAATATGGAATTTTTCCCAGAATGTCAACCTTCATTAAGATTTAAAGGCGATTTGAACAGTGATAATAAATAGCTATTGTGACATCATGTGATATCAGTGTAAATATAAAATAATTGCAGTCGTACATATAGATACATAATATTAAGTCTGCGATAGAAAATTTTGATAAAAAACAATGACATCTAACCTAAACGGTTCCACTGAGATACATAGCTGTTTACAAGGATATTTTATCAACATTCTTCGATAAGCTCAATGTAATAACTATTTAGCACAACGGTTATCTATGCAGCTAAGATGGTTAGTTATTGTTATTGTTGCTTTTATAGCAAGGTGGAATCAAGTAGACCAACTTTGTACATCTCGCATACCAATATGAATCGATTTTCAAGTTGCGCATACTCGTACATATAATAAAAATTTAATAACATTATTTGGTATGGGCCAGAATCTTTGCGGATTCGAGAATCATTCAAATATATGACATTTTGTAAATTTTATTAGAAATTGGAAACCATGAAAGACGAGTAATGATAATTTAAGCGTCCCGTAAATAATTCGAAACTGTCCCCTCAAACGGTATATATTTCTCAAAAAAGAGTTTGACTCGCTTAAAGGGGTGAAAAATCCTTCATCTACGGGTAGGACCTTCCATTTGGTTTGCGAAAAAGTCGAGCCTTTGTCCACATTTGTATGATAGTGCTCTGAAGAAAGATTACCTGGAGAGTGACGTTTAAAAACACCATCTGCAAATAGTGGCAAAAGTCCGACGCACTGCAATGAATCGCTCTATGAACGGATAGTTGTCGATGAACAGAAATACGAAATATTTTCAAGGCTACCAACTGTAAGGGACCATGCAAAAATTGCAGAAATAGACAGAACTGAAACTGTTTGCTTTCCATCTCTGTAACCATGGCCAACTGCATCGCGGTATAGGTCCTGGAGACAGACTAACTGCCAGCCATTTTCTGAGTATATACTGCAGATGTATCAAGCTTTGGCAAACTATGTGTACAGGGTGACTTTGAATTTGAGTCATTAATTTTCAGATAATGATTGTAGAAGGAAGATAAACCAAAATATGTGTGTAAAAATAAAAAAAAATTAAAAAAAATTTTTTACCTTGTTTTATAAAGTATCCTCCCGACAAGTATTTCAGTGCGGACCTGTATTTGATCGTGAGGTCCCCTGTGAGGTCTTAAGTCACCTGATTCACGAGCCCGTTGTACTACATTGACAAAGGCACGAGGGGTTGGTTGCACTCGATTGGGAAACCGATCCGCATAAACATGTGCCATTTTTTATTTCGTTTGAGCCACGCAACAGACACTATTCACACGCGTTACCGACTGACAACTGTATGTATAACTGAACTGAATAAAATAATTGTAAAAACATCGTTCCAAATTCTTTCGCTTTTTTGTTTCCGATGCGATGAACCGATAAGGCGGATTATATCCGTTGTTGCCAAACACGAGCACATGATATTATTATTGAGACAGGGCGGAACTCCAACTTCCAAAGGGCTATAACTTTGTTACTTTAATTTTACCAGAAAAATGGTAAAGGAAAGAAACATTTCTTTTGATCAGATCTACTCACTGTTAAAATAAATGACTCAACTTCGAAGTTGTTGGTGGTAGACGATATCGGTTTGTTTGTTTTGCGATTGTCTCTCCCCACGACTAAATCTATACGGCACTGTTGATTGCTAACAAGCATCAACCAACGTTGGATATAGTTGATCATCGTTACAAAGATGGAACGCAAACGATGTCAGCTCAGCGAAGACAGAAAATGTTGATGTCCCCACAGCGTTTGATCAATTCTTTTCGAATTTCCATTTTCTTTCATACATTTTCCCGTCCAAACAAATAATAGTATTATTTGGCATACCAGAAACTTCACTACAACATTGTGTCAGCACTCAACTTAATAAACACGTGTCGGTTGTTTGGTAATCCGGTTTAGCAAGTGGTAAAACTGCGTTGTAGTGATATTTGCTACTTCAATAGATCCAATATTACATACATAGGAAAAACTTGTTAAAATAAATGTATAATTGTCTCTAAATTGCGACGTATGTAGGTTGCTATTTTCACCGTAGAAAAAGTTTATCTCTCTCTCTTTTAGAGTGTTATTTGAGTAATATGGCTGCTCAAGCGGAAAGCAAGTGAAGATTCGACATGAACCTGTAACGTGAAACTATATAAAGTTTAATTGTGGGCGGTATAGCTACTTTGTTTTAGGGAGGTTTAAAACGTTAGGCCAACCGTACTCGTATAAAACAGGAAGATGACCTTGAAAGCTCAAATAATTGTGTTGTGCCACAGTATCTATTATTCAAAAGCACAAAGTAGAACAGAAAGGTGCTGTATACTCGTACAACCAAACTATTGAAAGTAACAAATGAAGTGTTGCTCTTTAAATAATGTAAAGTAATGGTTCACGTCACATATTGCAAAAGTGCACATAATATTGAGGAATAATTTGTTGGAATAACTCCAAAGTACGAGTATGATTCGTCAGCCTTTCAGGTAGAGAAGAAAAAGCAACGAATCCTTTAGATCAGTCTTTCAGCTTTTCTTTTTAAGTTTGTGCTGTCTTGGTGGGCTCAGATCTCAACAAATACTGTTTTGAACATTATTTTTTACTTCGTTTCTACTTACTTGAATTTAAAAAAAAATTAAGTGCAACACTATATTTGCACAACATCTGCTAGCCTTTTCGAGCTTCTTTAGGTATGAGGTTTATACTCGTACTAGTTTATTTAAGCGGTTATCTAGTTACTTCTGAAAATTTTAAGAAATCATAAAGTTATTTTCATACATTAGGCCAACCGTACTCGTATAAAACATGAAGGTGACCTTGCAAGCTCAAATAATTGAGTTGTGCCACAGTATCTATTATTCAAAAGCGCAAAGTAGAACAGAAAGGTGCTGTATACTCGTACAACCAAATTATTGAAAGTAACAAATGAAGTGTTGCTCTGTAAATAATGTAAAGTAATGGTTCACGTCACATATTGCAAAAGTGCACATAATATTGAGGAAAAATTAGTTGGAATAACTCCAAAGTACGAGTATGATTCGTCAGCCTTTCAGGTAGAGAAGAAAAAGCATCGAATCCTTTAGATTAGTGTTTCAGCTTTTCTTTTTAAGTTTGTGATGTCTTGGTGGGCTCAGATCTCAACAAATACCTTTTCGAGCTTCTTTAGGTATGAGGTTTATACTCGTACTAGTTTATTTAAGCGGTTATCTAGTCACTTCTGAAAATTTTAAGAAATCATAGTTATTTTCATACATGGGAGCAGTAACTTCTTCCTCCAGTTCTGTGCTTAGACCAGTGCTACCACATCGTTTACATATCTAATTTGATTATTTAGTTTTTCTTTGTTTAGCTGTAAAGTTTATGTAGATTACAGAAAATACTTAGATACTTCTTACTATTTTAAGAGATTCACAAGGCGACTGATTATGTGACTGAAGATTCAATGATATTTAAGCTGATAAGGGCATTTACATGATGATTTCAGCTTTAACTACTGTTGTTTGATTTTCAGGTGTAATTAATTTGTCATTTTATTTAGTTAGTTAAATTAGACTTAACTTTGACATCCCAGAGAAAGTGACTGTTTTGTGAGACGATAGCTCATGGTCAATCGTCATTTATCAGTATCAGTAAAGACTTTGGTAGCGGTGTTATTTGTATATAATTGTGTATGGTGTATGCTTATATTATGAGTGCAAAGTAAATAGTAATAAGATCATTCGTGGAATTTTGTTTGCTTCAACTTGTATATTTTGTTTTATAAAACATAAAAGTTTGCTTTGAGATACAGAAAAGACTCATTGAAAATATTATTCAGCTGTTCATTTGTCATTGTAATGTAAGAATTTACCACAAAATTTGATAATTCTGATTCTGACGATGCTTTTAAGATAAAACAGATTACAAGCATTTCAACATTACTATTTACGCATTATCATGCTGTTATATAAACATTTACTTTAAACGTACAGAAACTACAGAATCAGCAAAACATCTATTTTGATTGGAAACAGACAGAAATTCAATATCGAAAAAAACAAGCAACACATTATCATGTAAAGTAGATAAGATCTATAAAATGCATTCAAAAATTTATTTATGATTCGCATAATAACGGATATTGATATAAAGCTAAACAGCTGTTATAGTGTTTTTCGAAGACTCGTTTGGATATCCTGATTACCTATGCCACCAATCGATAGCATTACGAGGAAGAGGATTATTGATGACTAAAAATGACTAAATAAATAAATAACGATCTGTGTCGCTTTCAAAATTGCAATGCAGTACATAGAAGTGATTTCTTTTGTTTCTTAGCTATCAACAGTAAAAACTCCATTTCATCATTTCATTTCGGGAATGATCTTCCCGCATACTTCCCAGATCTCTTCCTCCTACTCTTTTCCGACTTCCAAAATCAATTGAATGTTCTTCAATTTTCTCCTTCCGTAAGTAACTGGGAGGATTCGAATCGATCCTAGGTACATCGTACAAAACCCTTTGCCAAACTTGTGTATCTACAGGGTGACCAAAAAAAAAGCAATGCTTCTATGACAGATAGTAGAAGTAGAAATACCACAGAAAGTTTGTACAAGCATTATTCTTAAGATGCCTTACTAAGGTTTACCCCTCAGATAAAACTTCGAATCAGGATATTGTTTACTTCAAACAATGATAATACTTATTATTTACGTTTTAACGTCCTAAAATGATTTGTAACTATTTTTTGGTATTTTTTTGGAAATCGCCCAACTTCAACATGTTCAAAACTTGCAAAATATACTAAGTGACATATAAATCCGAACACCCAGTTTGAATGGTTTACACTTTAAAAATGAATATTTCAGCCGCAGTAAAGAATCAACGTTGGCGGATTTTGGTTCTTGACATCCTTTACGATCGGTTACGATGCCTAGAGTACGGAGACCTGTACGATTTCGTCAACTTAGTGAGTTTGATAGGGGCCGTATAGTGGGACTTCGGGAAGCTGGACTTTCTTTTAGGGCAATTGCAGTTAGAGTGCAAAGAAGTGTAGACACTGTGGTTAGGTGTTGTCAGGCATGGCTTTGAGAAGGCTGTACGCAAAGAGCAAGGGGCACTGGACGCCGCCGTAGAACAACAGACCGTGAAGATCGCCGCCTAAGATTATTGGCCTTAAGGGACCGTTTCTCCACCACCAGGTCCATTGCAAATGAATGGTTTGCAGAACACGAAAGACCTATTGGCATGCGAAGTGTTTACCGACGAATGAGAAGTTTTGGCTTGTTTTCATACCGGCCACACTGGGTCCTCCCTTTAACTCGAGAACACCGACGTAATCGCCTTGAGTGGTGCAGACAACGGTCACTCTGGGATCAGGAATGGAACAGTATTGTCTTTAGTGACGAGTCTCGATTTTGTTTAGGCATGCACGATGGTCGTGCCAGGGTTAGAAGGCGACGTGGTGAAAGGAGAAATCCACAGTTTTTTGTTGAAAGACATGTTCATCACACTGTTGGAGTTATGGTTTGAGGTGCTATAGCTTATGGTTCCAGGTCACCTTTAATCTTCATCAGAGGTAACATGAACGCGCAGCGTTATATCCACGAAGTTCTAGGACCCCATCTTTTACCCTATCTTGACACCCTGGCAGATCCAACTTTCCAACAAGATAATGCCCGACCACATGTTGCAAGAGTCACAATAGACTTCTTTCAACATAATGATGTCACATTGTTACCATGGCCACCAAGATCTCCCGACTTATCCCCAATTGAGCACGTGTGGGATATGATGGGTAGGAGATTGCTCAATTTGCAACGTCCTCCTCAGACTCTAGAAGCACTTCGAGAGGAGTTGGTGGTTGCCTGGAGTGAGATACCACAGGAGGACATTGACCACCTGATCAGAAGCATGCCTAGGCGCGTTGGAGAATGCGTAGCACATTAGGGTGCATCCACACATTATTAAAGGTCAAAGGGATTTAAAGCAGTGCAATCATTTTGAAATTTTTATCATTTACTTATTATGCTTCATTAAGTACTTATACAAAATTTTATTAAAATAAAACCATTTAAACTGGGTGTACGGATTTATATGTCACTTAGTATAATTTGAAACGGAGACTGAAGTAAAAACGTTGAATTTCGGTGATCGGTTCGATTTGTTTAAAGAAACACTTCAGTAAAAAAAGATACTTTGTTCCTGAAAGAACCGGTACAGTAGCAAAATCACTTTATTGGCCTACTTGTTGCGACTGTCAATTTCAAGTACAAAGTAAATTTAGTAACATATATACAGATTTTTGGGTTCTGTAACGTCAGTGAAGAAATATCTTTTATGTATTGGCCAAGAACATAAGATAGGATATTTTCATTCATATCAATCATCGGAGAAAAGCAACAGCAAACCCACAATTTGCAATTTTTTCGTCCAAACTACTAATTCTTTCCAAGATACCATTTTTCTCATTTTCTTAGGGCTGCGCTCTGTGCACACCCGCTACTGCCTAGAGAAGTTTTCTACCCCACTAACTTTTCTGTAATGTCTATTGCATTTCTGAATAATCTGTTGATTTTACCCGAAAAAAAATGGTTTGAATGTTTGAAATAAAAAAAAACTTAAATCCGTTCTTTTTGAAAATCCATTAGAGTTAATGGTTTGACGATGAAAATTTAATGTAGTGCGAGGAAGAGAAGAATCATATATCACCATAGCATCATTTGAAGAATATTTAGTTTTTGGTAATCAGCCACGTGAATGGCATAGAAGTTCATAAAACTTTGTTATTTTCGGCTGTACAGGGTGTTTTTCTATAAACTGACCCACTCTAAGTTTTTTGTGTGATCGTTCAGAAAAAAAAGTTTCATACAAAGGTGATATGGTCTAATAAAAAGTTTTATGTACAAGAACCTTTTTATGTATCTCAGAAAAGTGCTATCGAATAAAGTTGTATTTTTTCAAATAATAACACTTAAAATCAAAAAAAATAGACTACCATTTTCACTGATAATACATAGGGTGTTTCGTTTTTAAAAATATAACTTCATCCAATAGCACTTTTTGAAACCCCAAAAGCATTCCCTGAAACACTTTGTATTATGCCCTACAACTCCTTTATATAACTTTTTCTGTAACATGTCTTGTTAAAAAAAGTTAATATGAGGGTCAATTTATTGCGGGGCACTCCGTACATTCAGCTTTACCCTGTACACTATTCTTACTGTTCTTACTCAACTAATCGATGAAGCGTGATCACACTTAAAACAAATTATCGGAAATTTTTCATAGTGGTAGTCACTTTACTGTTACTACAACAGTACCGAGTTGTACTTAAATCAGTAAAGAGGTATGCAGCCATCAGAAGATTATTCACTAATTGTAACAATTGAATTACTAAACATCAGAACTACGTAGAATATTTCCTGATTTTTCCGAGATTAGTATAGTGAGCGGTCATCACAAACAACGGTCTAACGTATATGGTAGTAAGTCGGCATATTCAGCATAGGTTTGAGTATTGTTGAGGTATAGTGTGATAGGAATGTCATTTTGTCAAGCAGCTAACTAAAAAATTCAGTTGCAAGCACACAAAATTAGACCTATACCGAACTGATGGTTTCGTCTAGCCATCGAACATTTTTTGGCCAACGTCTATGCTCATAACTGTCAGCGTGGTAACTCACTTGACATGGTCGTGCGATTTGAGTTTACTTTTTTTGATAATATCGCATAGCGATGCTTGAAAATACAACTACAACAGTTTTTGTTTTTATTGGCGTATTTTCCGAAAGTAAATAAATGTAGTTGTTATTTATTATCAGATTCATGTGTGTAAGAGCAGCTGCGTGGAAGGTCGATTGGCGCGGAGTGCAATTTTCCCTTTAAACGTTTAGCTCTACACATCGCACAGTTAATTGATGTATATCTTCAGTACAACTGGAAGTGCCGCCTCTTTGAAGATATTTTAGTCGAATTAATTATACCATAACCCCAATTTTTCATAATTATTTAACATCAACGTTTTGAGTAATCAATAGCTGCATTTCACGTTCAAATATGGAGCATCCTTACTTCTCTACGCCAAAAATAGAGGAATTAGTTTCATCCGTCAATCCATGACTGCTGGTATCTTACAAGAATTGCTACTACACCCAAAACTGGCGACAATAACGCCGGTTACAACATTGCAACTGACACGATAAAAGAATTTACATAAAGAAAAATGTAGAACATTTTTTGTGTTTAAAAATTGGAATAAATCTAAATCTAAATCTAGTTTGAAGAAGTGATAGATGCTACCAAATATATCTTCAATACTATTACCACTAGAGAGACTTACTGTTTCTATGCTTCTTCGTTTAGATTATACATACCTGCAAATAAAAAATTCATTTTTAAATATAACCACATATCTTGCTACTGGTTGAGTTTTAGACCAGTTTAGGTAGAAGGAAAGTACTCTTCTAGGTTTCCATAGATCAGGAGCTTTAATAGGTTTTTTTACGTAGAAGTTTAGAGTTTGAAATCATTGCGGAAAATAGAGGAAAATAATCATTACACATTCATCAACTGCGAATCTTGATAACTCTAAAGCAAATACATAAATAAATTGTAATTCATCTTTCCGTTTCAGCACGTCTATTTGGATAAGTTACTCCTCTCAACATCAACTTACGCAATAATCTAAGAAAAATTTCGTAAAATATCGGAAAATCTCTTGAGGTGATGACGAAATTTTCCGCAACATTTCATGCAAAAGCCACGATTTGAAATCATTCACATTTCAGTTCCTCCAAAACATTTTCACCGGAAAATTTATTTATAAATGAGATTGTGTATTTAACCCACATCTGTTAAATCAGCATTCATAGAAGTATTTTTGAATGATTTATTTGTAGAAGTTGCTAATAAATATATATATATATATGTATACAGGGTGTCCCGAAAAAAGTGTGCTATATTCTACCCGCGGTTTCTAGAGCTTAAAATAGGAAGAAGAGTTTATATAAATATAGGTCGATAAACGTCCCCTAAGGGTGCTACGGTCTTTTGAAGGGGCTCCCCTGAAGATGGTTTTTCCTTAATATTTCCGAAACGTGTTGAGATAAAGACATAAAATTTGTTATTCTATCCTAGTTTTTTATGCTGGATTTAAAAATATTAAAAATTTTAGACAGTTTTGTTTTTTTAAAATTCAATTTTAGAATTTGAAAATTTAGGGTTTTCTACATAAAAAGGTACTCTTATTGAATATCGATAAATTGTGCCATTTTTGAATAAAATCAAACTAAAAAATTTGTCACATACAATGTTGATTATACATACATAGTTAGCCATGACTGCAAACAAAAGTTATTTTGATTTGTTACGACTTATTTTGACGTTAAGCTGACATTGTTAGCAGTGTACAGTTACTAGATTAATATCAAAATTTTTATTAAATCGATTTAAAATGCCAAGATTTACAGACAGAGAACTGACTGACATGCATTTTGTGTACGGGTTTGGCAATGGCAGTTCATTGGCAGCCGTAAGAGAATATCAAAGAAGATTTCCCAATCGCCTAGTACCTGGACGTTGAATGTTTACTGATATTCACCGGAATTTGTCAAATCATGGAAGTTTTCAGCGCATGCAGGGCTCAGGAAGGCCACTGGGAAATCATCGTATGGATATTGCTTTAAATATGTTTGAAAATAATCTGAAAATAAGCATACGAACTGTTTCAGAAATTATGGATATACCTCGATCAATAGTAAGAAAAATTTATGACTATCTATTTGATAGTTATCCTAAAAATAATAATTTAAGATAGGAAAAATGACAAAAATGCAAAGATTACATTCTTATCATTTCAAACGGGTGCAGCATGTAACGGAGGCAGATTTTTTACCACGAATCGAGTTTCGCCAGTGGATATTAGCAAATGAAAACACTATTCCTAGAATATTATGGTCGGATGAGTCAATATTTACTAGGAATGGTGCTTTTAATTTCCATAACATGCATCACTGGTCAGATGAAAATCTAAAAGTTGTTCGCCGTACAAATTTCCAACATAGATATTCATTGAACTTATGGGCAGGAGTAATTGGGGATCAAGTAATTCAGCCTATTGTACTTCCCAATCGTCTTAATTCAGAGGTGTATCTGAACTTTCTTCACAATGAGCTCATGGATATAATACCATTGGATGTGCGCCAGCAGTTTCAAAAAAATATGTTTTTTCAACATGATGACGCCCCTGCACATTTTGGACGCAATGTTCGAAATTGGTTGAATGTCAATTTTCCAGACAGGTGGTTAGGCCGAGGAGGTCCTATATCGTGGCCGCCACGTTCACCTGACCTAAATCCATTGGATTTCTATTTTTGGGGGTCATTAAAAGACCTAGTTTACTCGACTGAAGTAAGTACTCAAGAAGATTTACTACTTCAAAGAAGGCTGCAAATGAAATAAGAAGAAAAAGGTTTTCCACTTTTCGGGCTACGCAATCATTAGTTCGTCGAGCGAGACTCTGTATCCAACAAAATGGGAATTTATTTGAACACTTATTGTAAAGCTAGTTTTAAGTATATCCAACTGTATGTCTTCTTTTTTAAACAATTTTCAATTTCGTTCGTAGAAAAAATTTATTTCTTTTGTTTTTGCCTAAATGTTAGCTGTGTTGCAAAAGAAATATGTACTTATGTAATATTTACCAATTATTAAATTAGTTTTTTTGTTGCCATGACTAATTATTCAACAATTCATTTAAATTCGCAGTACACTTCCTATCATGTGACAAATTTTTTAGTTTGATTTTATTGAAAAATGGCACAATTTATCGATATTAAATATGAGTACCTTTTTTATGTAGAAAGCCCTAAATTTTAAAATTATAAAATTGAGTTTCAAAAATAGAATCATGCAAAAATTTTGGGGCTAAAATAACCTGTTACATACGATTCCAAACAAAGCTGTCTAAAATTGTTAATACTTTTTAATCCAGCATAAAAAACTAGGCTGGAATACCATATTTTATGTCTTTATCTCAACACGTTTCGGAAATATTAAGGAAAAACCATCTTCAGGGGAGCCCCTTTAAAAGACCGTAGCGCCCTTAGGGGGCGTTTGTCGACCTATGTTTATATAAACTTATTTTCCTATTTTAAGCTCTAGAAACCGCTGGTAGAATATTGCACACTTTTTGCGGGACACCCTGTATATAGTCAACGCCAAACAAAGTGGCGTGCACGTCATCAAGGTGGGTGTGTTGAAAAATTTACATTGTTGCCAAACTTTTTGTAAAATAATAAAATTTATTATTTACATATCTAGGTTTATAAGCAATATTAACCTCAAATGAGAACAAAAATAATAGTATAATAAAATTATAGATCTGTACTTGCATAATCATTAAGTATGACAATTATTGATCAGATGACACTATGAAACTACCATATTTAATTGATAGCTTAAAGGTACTGAATAAAAATCCAAATGGGGTCCTCCAAATTTTATGCATGGTATTTATTTTACAGAATTCATACAGAAAAATGCATTCTAAAATTAGGTAAGCTACTGGTGTAAGCTTTTCCTGTACAATAAAGTTAGTCGGAGTTTCTTTCTTCAGCGCTGTCTGAATCTGAATCTTCATCACTCTCAAAGTTGATTATTAAAGGTTCGATGTCTGGTCGATCAAAAATTCGTTCTCTTTCATACCATTTAAAAATTTCTTGCTCAGTATGTCGAACACTATTTTTCCACATGTCTGGGGTAACCGTTTGTAGAGCCTCGTTCCACATATCCAAACAGTCTTTTTCACTGTTACCATCTCTACCAATATGTCTGTTATAGTAACCTTTTGCTATGCCCCAAATTAACTCAATAGGGTTAAATATACAATGGTAAGGAGGCAGACGAAGAACTTTGTGCCCATGTTGTTCCGCCAATTCATCAATCACGTATATTTTAGGTGGTTTGTTTCTAAAAAAGCAGTTATTTTAAGAATAGGAATAAACAAAAGAAATATAAACTGTCGACCAAAATATATATAATTAAGAAGCATTATGTACCGAGCAACAATACTCAATAGCTCTGTTTTAAACATTGTGTGTAAAAATGGTATGTTTTGATTTGTCAACCAGTCTTGGATATTTTTTTTTGTCCATGCATTGTTGGGCACTTTGTTCAATATCATGCTGTGATAAGGGGCGTTATCCAGTATAATCATAGATGGACTCTCCAATTTTTCTAATAACTGATGTTGAAACCATTTCAAAAAATTGTCCTGGTTCATCTCTCCATGGTAATCGCTCAATTTTGTTTTCGAAGAAAATATCGCTTCACTACCCTCAATAAACCCATTTTCATTTCCAGCATGTAATATAATGTATCTAAAATATATTAGTTTTAAATTTTATAGTGCAAATTGTGTAAAAGTACATACCTTTTACCATCTGTTTTAATAGCTTTCACGCTTTTTTGGTTTCCATTTTGCCAAGAGCGACCTATGGTCCCATTTTGAAATATCCAAGTTTCACGAAGGAAGACAAACTGGTATAAGGCCTCAACCTTGGCTTGATTGTATTGCCTTAGAAATTCCACCCTTTTCAAAGCTATACTTGGTAGTTCCATGAGCCCTCGTCGCGGATTGTCCTTAAGCCACTTAAATCCAAGATCTCTAAGCAACCGCCTTAAAGACGTGGCACTACCATCAAATAATGCCCTATCTCTTAATCGAGACCATAAAGTTTGTATCGTAACTTGTTCTTCTGAAACCATGTGTAATATGACATTATAATTTAGTTAACAAATTAATGCAAATTTCTGATAAGTTATTATAATAAGATCTTACTTTTGTGATACATATTATAGATCACTTCTCGAATGGCACTTGTATCCAATGTCGCTGTGTTGGTTACACGTTTAATATAACTCCGCTTTTTCTTGGGCGATTCTAAATTTGCATCACTTTTCACACCCTCGGAAATACGACTATCTGTCCTTAAACTAATTTTTAAAGCAGCAGCAACACGCTACAAAAAATGAAATAAAATTTCACTATTATTAATATACATTACATATAATTATTAGTAACCTACCTCTTGAACAGCATTTAAAGGCAACAAAGGCCCGTTGTTGTCCCTTTCTTGCTCAAAGTAGTGCATTAACGAGGCCACGAGTTCCTTACACCGACTATTTAACTGTTTGGGCATCTTTATATACCAAATTGCCTTTATCTACTCGTAAAATGAATAATTTTGTTTTGAAACAAACAGTTGTTGATTTACAGTATGCGGGGCCAAAGGATTTATAAAGATTTGAAATGCCACAAATTGATTCAGTGTCAAAATTAATACAAATGTCAGTTCCCAGTTTAAATAAGTTTCAAGGTGACAATGTGTCAACGCTGCGAAATCGGCTTAGTGCGTTTACATGTCGATAAGTGATTGGAGCGTTTGCAAAACATTTTATTTCGCATAATGCGTCTAAATTTATCAGAAAGCAACTTATGTGATATTTTAATAACAATGTTTATATGACTATTAACCATAATAAGAGAGTAATGACCATTTTACAATTTATATATCACATTAATATGAAACTGCAATAGAGCAATTGTTTGTGATAGAAACCTAGGCATTAGGTCGGGGAATTTTTATCGTGATGACGTGCACGCCACTTTGTTTGGCGTTGACTATATCTTCGTTTTTCGAAAAAAATTGCAAAACGGTCACAGCTGAATTCGTGATCACAGCACAAAATCTGCAGAGAAAAATTGATTATTTTTGTAAAGCTGGGCAACAACACGGTCTCCCAAATGATAAGAAAAGCATCATTCGATATCTACTTCTAGTACATATGGTATTCGAATTTGTGAAGCAAAAGTCTATGCGCTCTTCACAATATTTAAAAATGACGATTTTCATATTCGTGTTTAAAAATTGCAATAAATCTAAATCTAAATCTAGTTTGAAGAAGTGATAGATGCTATCAAATATATCTTCAATACTATTACCACTAGAGAGACTTACTATGCTTCTTCGTTCAGATTATACATACCTACAAATAAAAATTTCATTGTCAAGTATAACCACATATCTTGCTATTGTTTGAGTTTTAGACCAGTTTATTTAGAAGAAAAGTACACTTCTGAGTATCCATAGATCAGGAACTTTAATAGGTTTTTTACGTAGAAGTTTAGAGTTTGAAATCATTGCGGAAAATAGAAGAAAATAATCATTACACATTCATCAACTGCGAATCTTGATAACTCTAAAGCAAATACATAAATAAATTGCAATTCATCTTTCCGTTTCAGCACGGTTTCTATTTGGATAAGTTACTCCTCCCAACATCAACTTACGCAATAATCTAATTTTCCGCAACATTTCATGTAAAAGCCACGATTTGAAATCATTCACATTTCAGTTCCTTCAAAACATTTTCACCGGAAAATTTATTTATAAATGAGATTGTGTATTTAACCCACATCTGTTAAATCAGCATTCCTAGAAGTATTTTTGAATGGTTTATTTGTAGGAGTTGCTAATGAATATATATGTACATATCTTCGTTTTTCGAAAAAAAAATGCAAAACGGTCACAGCTGAATTCTTGATCACAGCACAAAATTTGCAGAAAAAAAGTGGTTATTTTTGTAAAGCTGGGCAACAACACGGTGTCCCAAATGATAAGAAAAGCGACATTCGATATCTACTTCTAGTACGTATGGTATTCGAATTTATGATGCAAAAGTCTATGCGCTCTTTACAATATTTAAAAATGACGATTTTCATATTCCAGCTAAGGCAAACCATAAACGCATCATTACCGTTCATTACTATTTTTATAGCTCAATCAAGTTAGAGCACATCTTAAAAGTGGGAAGGGGCCTTGCACTGCCTTGATGGTACTCTTTGAGGGGCTCAACGTATCCTGCCAGAACAGTAGCGGATTTAAATTGGATGGGACAGGTGCAGAATAACTGAAAGAGTCTCTCTAGCGCGATGTTACGAATACGAATACCAGCTCTTTGGTCAGCTGCATATCAGCTTAATCCAAAGGAGATACAAAGGCAGACGTGGCCATACTGCCTGTGCAAAGTTAGTGAAACAGCTTTGTTCCACTACTGAACAACAAGCAGCTAACGCAGCTGGCATAGAGCAGGCGACGCCTATAACAATAACAAGGAAAGGTGATGAGCCGACTTCGTCTCGACCTCAGGTTAATAGCACTGACGCTGATGTATTCAAAGTTGTCAAAATTAGAAGAGACAGGCGAATGGATAGAAGCAACACACACACCAAAATATGTGCAAAGCGGCACAAGATTGCTGGGTCAAATCGCAAAAAAAAATTCAATTGAAATTGCTCTGCTATCGGATTCAAATGAAAAACAATAGAAAATAGAAACATATTAAGGAAATGGGCTGAAAAAAAGGATAGACTGGATAAAAATGGAAACAGAAGAATTTTGCTCTGTATACATTTTACCAAATATAATAATACAGGTATGCTCTGAAAGACTTAATGAACTGGAGTCTCTTATGGTAGTGGGAGATTTCAATTCTAGTACGGAAGATCTCTACTAACTGACAAAGGAGGAGAACTCCTTGAAGAAATCCTCACAGCAACAATCTTGATCATTGCAAATGATGGAGGCAAGCCCACTTGTCAAGTCAAATATCCAATGTCGACATGACTTTCCATAGCAATAGCCTAATAGGTAGAATCAAAAACTGGAAAGTATTCCACGATAAAAATATGAACGATAATAGTATATTATGTTTGAAGTAACACCTAGCAAACATGATTGACCACAGACTTATGTTTGGGGCCAATCGTCCAAGATAGCTATGCAAAAGCTAAGACTCACAGACAGACCTTACTTAGATACCGAACAAAATGAAATTGCAGATAGATTTTCTTCGAAGTGCTCATCCACCGAACACGAACTTGGAGGGATTCTGGACGTGCCAGCTTTCGCCGCGAGTGACGTAGGAGAAGCCACAACGCACCTCGAATCAGGAGAGGCACCAAGACTGTACCAAATCCCAAAAGCGGTCGTGAAAGTGATGGTTAAAGAAGTAGTGCTGCCTGTTATGAATGAATACTTCAGAGAGCACAAGAATATTTCCGATTGTCCACCTACCTATAGAATCTGAGAAAACTACTACGAAGAATGCGCTTAATAGAATGGTGTCATCGGATGCGCTACTGGTGGTGGCTGGTATCCCGCCAATTGATTGCTGGCTAAGAAGATATGTGCTCTCTAAGAAAAAGAGTGCCGAAGTTGCAACTAAAGCGTTGCGTTTTTTGACAGATGGCAGGAGAGATGGGATGCAACTGGTCATGGTGCGTGGACTAAAATGTTGATCCCAGATATTAAAACTTAGATTGATGATGGAGCAGTACGGATAGATTACTATACTGATGAGGCGGATACTCCTGCCCACCTAGTCAAGTTTAGGAGATAGGTTGACTACCAGAGACAGCCTGAATTGATGATCCGCTAAAAGCTCACTGCTGACAATTTTGCATGTAAGCGAGTGCGCAAGATGGGTTGACCTACAACCAATAGTGATCCGGATGATGCTGAGTAACGTATGGAATGATAAGAACAGCTCAGGGAACCAATAATTTGGTTTCTACTTGCTGGTCTGTACATGTACACGGGTACTTATTTGTGCCTGAGGGTGGCTATAAAGCCTTCCGCTGTCCAAAAAAGCCAAAAATTAGCAAAATCATCCAGAGCTCTATATGAGTAAGATGTCAATAGGCACTCCATACAGAATCTATGACATGCTAGACTCAGGAAATAAAATTAGGGGTAAGGTTTTCCCACTATTTTCATGGTTTGTTGTTTGCACACTTCTTGCAAAAGATCTACGGGGATAAGATGGGTATATAGTGATACAGTGCGGATTTGATCTCCCCTTAGAGCTACTCTGATAGTCTCCTACTATAAAGGAAAAATGGCCTGGGTATATTTCATGTATGAATTTCATATTTTATACCATATGAAGCATCTTTACCTGTATGGTGCTAGTAAAGATTCACTGAATTGCCTGTGTATCAGCCTAGTTCCGGGCGTTGATCTGGGTGAGCCTATTCTAGTTCTTTTCGCCATGTAGGATACACGAAAAGTTGATCTGCGTGATGCTCAAACGTCAAACACTGAATATCAGTGATATTTTATTTCAGATTCTTCACAGTATGGTAGAAATTAGGGAACGTGAGCAAAATAATATAATGCTACTGACTATTAACTATAACGTAGTTATACAGGGTGATGAAATAAAGGACAAAAATCAGCTTCGTGAAATTTCAGATTCCCGATAATTCAAAGCGTCGTTAGTGATCAGTGTAATACGTTAAATAATAATAATAATATTTATTCACTCAATGTACAAAGATAACAAACAATATGAGTAAATAAATATAAAATCAAAACAGGCCCAATAGAAGGCGTCGCCTGTACATGGACCAATAATTCAAGTTGAAACTGTAGAATGCAAATGACAAAAAAGGACAAAAATTAGCTACAGTAGATTATGTATTTAGTTGATGTTCGTATTTATGAGTTTATGAATTTCAGTCCTAGATATAGAATGTAGCCACTTTTTTAAATTTCTTTTGAAACAATTTCCGAAACGTAAATCTTTTAAGTCTTTAGGTATAATTTCATAAAATTTAGGCGCTAAATAGAGATATGATCGCTGCATTATAGATTTATGCGGTTGAGGAACTACTGTGCCACGAATTTTGTACCTGGTATAATGATTATGTTTAATTTTTTGGTCGGTGTTTACAAATTTATGGTAGTGAGTGATACTGTGTAAGAAATAAAGCTGTCTTATATCATACATTCGAACATCTGCGTATAATTTTTCAGTGGGATAAAGTTTCGGTTTTTTAAATATCATTTTGCTAATATGCTAATATACCATATGTGAGATGAGGCTCAATCAGTGCATGGTATAATGTTCGAAGATATTTTTCTGTCAATATATTCCCAAGGTATTTAATTTTGTAGGATACAAATCTAACTTTCTTTAAAATATAATTGACATGGATGTCCCGTCGTAAGTGAGGATCCAAGACCACTCCAAGGTATTTTATGTTGGGCACTCTATTAATTTGCATTTTTTGATCATTAATATTGAAGGAGAAATTTGTGTAATTTGGCAGATGGCAAATGGTAAAAAATGTGTTTTAGAGTAGTTAATGCTTAATTTTTTTAATGTCTGCCTTCACCACACCAGACCACAAAACAACTTCTCAGAACGCTCAAAATTTACCGCAAACCTGAATAACACCGTTTCTATTGAAAAGCGAGCAGTACTTTCCGAATTATAGCAGGATCAAGAATTGCCAGACAGATAACAGACAGTCAGACATTCCGACGAAAATGAGAGATATGATTTATTGTTATGTACAATCATATACAGGGTTTGTCCGGAAAGTAATAGGACTGAGTCGATTTAAAAAAATGTATTGAGCCAATCGTTACAATTCTTTAAAAAATTTCAAAATAGGCTCCTTCTGCGTCGATGCAGCGCTGCCACCGCGATTTCCAAGCATTGAAGGCGTCACGGAAGGCATTCTCCGAAATAGCCTTGAGAGCCGCTGTGAATGCTGCTTGGATCCCCTCTGTCGTATCAAAATGCTTGCCTTTCATCGGCCTTTCCCGGCGAGGAAACAAAAAAAAGTCCGGGGGGCACATCTGGGCTGTAGGGCGGCTGCGGAAGCGTTGGGATGCCGGCCATGGTCAGGTAGCTGTTTACAAGAAAGGCGGTGTGAGCCGGGGCGTTGTCGTGGTGCAACTTCCAGTCGGCTGCGATGTCTTGTCGGACCCGACTGACCCTTCGTTTGAGTCTCCTGAGTACTTCCACGTAACACTTGGCGTTGAAGGTTTGTCCAGGAAGAACAAATTCATGGTGGACGATGCCGTTGATGTCAAAAAAGACAATGCGCATCGTTTTCACTTTGAATTTGCTCATCCCTTTTTTGGGCGAGGAGACGCTGTCGTGTGCCACTCGGAAGATTGCCTCTTTGTCTCGGGATCATACTCAAAGATCCACGACTCGTCACCTGTGATTACGTTATTCAAAAATTGGGGGTCACTTTCACACATGTTAAAATTTTCTTGGCAAACTTCCACTCGCCGCAATTTCTGGTCGTCATTGAGCACTTTTGGGACCATCTTCGCGAACACCTTGCGCATGTTCAAATGCTATGTCACAATGTCATGAACCACAGATTTTGGTAAATTTAACATCTGTGCAATTAAACGAATACTTAGTCGACGGTGTGAGTTCAAAACTTTGCGCGCACGAGTCACATTATCGGTGTTTGTCGACGTCGAATGTCTTACAGCGCGGTCTTCATCAGCGACCTCTTCCCGGCCCTCCAAAAAGGCCTGGTGCCACCGAAACACACCACTTCTTGCTAAAGCAACACCTGGGTAAGCCTGCTTAATCATATCAAGCCTCTCTCTCTCTGTAGCAGATTTACCGAGTTTCACACAAAATTTAATCTCGTACCTCTGCTATAACGAATGCTGCATTTTCGGCTTGCACCACTCACAGTAACACGTCGCGCGAAAATGCCTGTCCTGACTCTCCAAGTGCTCGGAGACAACTGACCAGCCGCTCATTCGTTAGCTAGGAACGCCGTCTACTGAATCCAGTCGGTGCGCGCACAGTCGTGACGGAAGAAAATGAGTCCTATTACTTTCCGGACAAACCCTGTACCAACAACCTTGTGTTACAATGTCAAAGTTTCTGTGTAGTTTTCGAGTTATGCTCTGCAGGGTGAGGAGGAATTGCCGACTGACAGATCGACAGAAATGAGACATACTTCTTTATTTTGTTCATATGACTGGGATAATTGGTAAAATTTTGAATCCTCAATTATCGAAAATACTTCTGAACACATTAGTATTGCAGGTTCAAAAGCTTGAAAACGTATTACGCAACGAACAAGAAGTTTGATCCACACCCTTCCATTACAAACCTCCCGGTCCCTGTTTCTGTTCCGCCCAAAGCTCAAGCATGATGATGAAGTGTACAATTAATTCGTGCAGTATTATCGCAAAGCTTCGAGATGAAAATGTTCTGCGCAATGTACTAACCGGTCATGTCATTGAAATGTTCCACAAAATAAACAATCCACACGATACGGGATTTTTACAACATGTTTGTCTTTGTCATAAGAGTACCTTACCTAGTCCAATAAAATCTGAATGGCACATATGGGCAATAGACGTGTTTTTCTGTCATGAAAATAAATTCAACTATCAAAAATTTAGCTATTTACTCCCAACGAATGCCTAAGAATGCTAGGAAACAAAAGAAGTTTGGATATACTTGAATAGTCATTGCCACAATGCCACGTCGTCCTTGTGCAATTTGTTATAGTGGAGTGTTCGTGAGTATTTTCGATTACATTGATAAATCAAGTTTACTAATCAAACGCTCTACATCATAACAATTATTAACAGCAATTAAAAATTGAAAAAAAAACAGATTCAGAAAGCAGTGCCTATATTTCTAGGGGCAGACGAAAAGATAATACAATGAGTTCATACAAACATCCCAGTCCCTAAGTACCACTTTACCCATTACAGAGTATTGAAGTTAAAATTACGAAACCGGAAAAAATATATTTTCAGGTTGTATTGAAATGTTGAATTAAAATGTTGTACATGTAGCTTAGCCAATACATACTACAATAATTGTACCAGCAGCTACACCAATGGCATAGAAATTGGGAAATTTGGAACAGTACAAACATACTGAAAACCATTTTCAAAACTTCAGACTTTTTCAAACATCATTTGCATTTTTGGGTAAGATATTCATTTAACATAATTCACTTCTCTCTTGACAGTCTACTCGTGTTGGTGAAAAATTGGTTTGAATGTTTGAGGTAAAGTCTTTATAAAATACTTCAAACCGTTCTACTTATGAGATACGCTGAAATTTATTTGACCTTGAAAACTGTTTGAAGTGTATTAGGAGAGTAAACCTATCTCATCACAGTATTATTTGAACAATATTCATATTTTGTTTTTATTTAGTCTCGTCAGTGCTGTAGAAATTACAACATAGTACTACTTTCGACCTATAAATATCTCTTACTTTGGATTGATAGAGATTCATCTAAATCATTCAAGTAATTTATGAAAAACTGAAAGTATCAACATTAGAAGACATGAACTAGAGCAGATCGAAATGACCGTTCTAACAGAAAATGGAACTGACTCCATCAAAGTCCGAACTAATTCCGAACCGGTTCTGGACAACTAAAGGTTCGATCAAGTAACATCGGTCAGCTGTTCATACGTGGGAAGCTTGGCTTTGTGGATGCCATTTCGTGCGTTTTATGTCAAACCTAAATCTTAATCACCATTGTGCATTTTTCCTTTAAATAGGTGACGATGGATATTACTTTGGAACAGATTCAAGTGAAGATATTTCACTGATTATGGGGGTTGCAAGAACCAATGTTGATCATTTTCATGAATTCGTTTCTATGATGTTGTTAGTAAGATTAATCTTATATGTTTTTTAATTACAAGTCAACTAATAGCTTAGTGTTGTTAAGATTTCGCTTACTTTCCTCCTCTACTATTCTAACAGAGCATGCTTCCTCCAAAGTCAAAATGATGCATTTTTCCAGCTCTAAATAAGACGAGACTTCGTACCATTTCTTTAAAGTATTTCATCAAGCTATTTATCTTTTACTGAATCAGCCATATCGTTTTTCCAATTTTGCTAAAAAGATGCACAGTTCGTCAAAAAACAATACATTCTCTCAAACTCCAGGTCTGCACCCGGAAACTCGATAGTTTTAAAGTTTGCTTCAATTGGATCTGAATTGTGCTTACTTTGAACATGCGCAGAAAAATAATTCAGTATTAGTTCTGAAGTAGTTCAAAGCTGCTTTTAATGCTATCTTTTTCGAAATGCGCAGTTCTGTCTAGAGCTGCTTAATACCCAAAATAATTCAGCATGAATGTAATTCATATGACAGCGTAACAATGTACACAATATAATCATCCTGTATGTGACGGATTTGTTGAAAACAACAGTGAAAAACATATGCATTCATGACGTTTAGGAACAATTAAATTTAACTGAATTATTGTGTTGCGATACAGCATGTAACGTTTATTGGCTAATTTTTAAATGGTTTAAAACAGTGTAAGGCAGTAATGGAGATAAACTTTGTACACAGTCAACGATGTTAGTAATATATAAATCAATAAATAGAAAAAATCTACTCAGAAATGGTCCAGTAAGTTTCTCACCACGGACAAAGCAAAATGTTCGCAAGAGTGCTTTCCATCATAACCCACGAAGCGTCTGCTCGGAAAAAAGGATTCTGGTTCGCTTTTTTGTAAAGTGTTATTGAAAACGAATCTGCATGTTGCCAGGAATCATATTGCGTAAAAAGTCGTTTCAGCGAATTCCAAAAATTGTTTTTTTCGCTGCGTGCAAGGGTCTCTTAGATTTTTTGGTTCACTTTGAATGAATGATTCTTATGAACTTTAGGAAACTTTTTCATATCGTTTTTAGGAATTGAAGATGGAATATTTTGCACTTTTTCTAATGTCAGATCGCTTACATCTCGAAAACGTTCAAAGTCACAGAATAGATCAAAAGAACGTTTTCTAAAAAAAAGTTTTCCGATAGCAAGAGACAATTTTAGGACTTTTTTTGAAAATGCTTACGCATTCAATTTTTGACTCAATTTTAGGGCTGGCAACATACAGATTTGAATGAGATTATACAAAGAAAACCGAATCAGAAAATTTATTCAAGCAAATGAGAAAATAGTTCCTGCAATCCTCTATGTGGCACGCTGCCCTCTTAAGCAAACTTCCATCCTACGGCCTCCCAGAAAAGCTTTGCAAATGGGTGGCTGACTTTATCTCTGGCCGCAAGATATCCGTCGTAATTGACGGATTCTCCTCTTCATCCCACAACGTCAACGCGGGTGTTCCCCAGGGATCGGTCTTGGCTCCAACACTGTTTCTCTTACATATCAACGACCTCCTTTCCTGCACGATCAACCCAATCCACAGCTTCGCTGATGACAGCACTCTACATGCAGGAATTCAGAGTGACAAGCCGATCTCTGCCGCTGAGCTGGAAAAAAGAAGACTAGCGACGACTTCTTCTCTGACAAGAGACCTGGAGGCTATCACTGCTTGGGGACGCAACAATCTTGTACAGTTCAATGCTTCCAAAACACAGTACTGTACCTTGACGAACAAAAGCGTCCTAGCGCTCATACAGTTTCGATGGACGGTCGAGTTCTACCAAAGAGCCATTCATTTCGGCTGGTCGGAGTCCAGATCACCGAGGACCTGATCTGGCACGAACACATCTCTTCAATAGCTGCAGCTGCTGGGAAAAAGCTAGGCTATTTGTTTAGGGCTAAGAAGTACTTTTCTCCGCATGACCTTCTCACTCTATACAAGGCCCAGATAAGGCCTAGCCTCGAGTATTGCTCCCACATTTGGGGTGCTGCCGCCCCGACTACATTGTCCATGCTCAATGCTGTCCAGAGGAGGGCGGTCCGACTGATCGACGACTCTTCTCTAACAGACAGTCTCGGGACTCTTTCGCACCGGCGGGCCGTCGGCGATCTAGCTCTTTTCTATCGCTACACCAACGGGCTTTGCTCCTCAGAGCTCTCTTCCATGATGCCGCCGCGTGATGTGCCTGCCAGACAGACCCGCCTGACTTCGGCGTCCCATTCTAACCGTGTCAAACTTCGTATATCCAGAACTGGCCGATACGACCGCTCCTTTGTCCCGAGGGTGTCTAGATTGTGGAACAATCTACGGGAGGAAGCTTTTCCCAGTTCTAGTAACCTTAGGCAGTTCAAAAATCGTGTTAACAAAATTTCTTTGGGATCATCATCGCAGCCGCGGTGTTCCGGCATTTAGGCTTCTGCCTGCGCGGCTGTTTCGATATAAAAAAAAAATGTTTGTTACAAATAAGTGACTTGGACGAAAATTCACCTGGTGACTGCAGCACGCAACATGCGCCACGGTAGGTGCCGCAGCATCTTGCATACAACTCTTATTTCCGGTATATGTGTACAGAGATTGTGTGTTGAAATGGATATAATTTGCAAAATGTTACGGCACACGTGCTGGAAACCTCTGTTTCCATTAAAAACAAGTTCCTCAACATATTGTACCTGTGTTAATGTTGCATAGAATCATTAGTTAAAATTTCAAACCGAAAAACTTCCCTAAGATATTTTACTATTCCTTTTTCAAACTCACTCTCTATTTTATTGACCATCTTTTAAAAATTCGTTATCCTTACCTTCTAGAGAAGATGAAACTGTGATGTCGTTTCAATAAAACTTGCAGTTGCAAGCTCGCTCTCCGTACTGCTATAATCTTCTTTTCGGCCACATTCTTTGGACCATCTTTTTTCGTATCCGAAAATAGGGTTTCTTCTACTTTAATTTTCAAACTTTTCTTTTCGGATGAATTTTCATTTGTTGCGTCATTAGTGGTGGTCATTTTTCTTATTTGAATAGCTTAGTATGACAAATTCGAGAGCAACTCTCTTAAACTAGAGAAAAATCTGTGTAAGAGGGGCTCCTAATTCTCATCTTAAATCAGGAAATACTTTATATATCAGCTAAACCAAGTGATTTATGCCGTATTTCTTGATTTAATATGGGAGTTGGGACATGCTACACAAATCGTATAATTCTCTAGTTTGAGAGACATCTTACAAGAAATCGACCATATCATTATATCAAATACTTTGGTCGAATTTGTGCTTTTTTGCGCCCAGGCTAGTAAAATCGGACCTTATATTCATAGGGGATTTTGACAGCAGAGCAACTGCGCAAAAAAATAGTTTTGCCATTTTGTGATTTGGATAACAAGCGAAATACAACCCTACATATCCATGGATGCAAATTTTTTGATCACTTTTTCAGGGTATAGACTATTTGGAGATGCAGTGTAAATCGATGAAAATAGTATTGAAAGAATACTTTTTTGTTTCCTTTCATAAACGTCCAATCTACCCAAGTCCAACAAGTAAAATATTATTAGATAAAGCATCAGGATTGACGAAAATATTGCTTTAAGCCACAGGGTGTAAAAAGATGTCAATATTGCATCTGACCTAGTAAATCCTTATACTGTGTGGTGCGGCAAATAATCATATAAGAGTCCAAAAAAAACACCTTGAATTTTTGCTACATGTTTTGCAACGCGACCTCAAGTATTCCTATCAACTTTAGAGAAAAGTTTATATGAATATTTTCGGTTCAGAATGACCCAAAAAAACAAAAATAACTTTGTCAAAAAAAAAGTACATTTTTGAAATATGTTTAAAAAAGTTAAATAGTCCATTTTTGATGGAGGAGTCCTAGTTCAATAACATTATGCACAAAAACTGAATCAGAATATTTTTCCGAACAGATGCGAAGATATTGACTATTATGAACCACGTGATTTACATTTTGCGGTCCATAGGATCCTGCAATGTTTGCCTAAGCATCTCAGTAAAAACCATGGTCGAGAAATCGTAAAATAAAAGTCAAATAAACAGTTACAAAATTTTTGCAAAAGAATGGTGGTTTGTAAGGGAACAAAAACGATTTCCCAATCGGTAAGTGATAATGTAGTCATTGCCATTGCAAAAAGGGCATGACTTCACCACTGGGCTTTTACCTGGACAGTTGTGAAGTAAATTTGATATATTTTTTCATTCCTCTTCGTGTTGATTTGACTGTTCGCTCTCAATGTATTTTTTTAACCAAAATATATACCTAACACAAGATTGAAAAAGGCAAAATAAAGGGTTGTCCAATAGGGACGCAGGAAAGTAAACGTCAATTTGACATAGACGCCATCTTTGTTTTCTGTCACCGACATGTAATTTTGTTAGTTGAATGTTTACCATTGATCGCTATGGAGTCGTATTCGATTGAAGATCGCATTAAAGTTATTCAAGAACACTACAAAAATGGTGCAAAAATAAAAAACACGTTTCGCAACAACCGCCCAAACGAACCAACAATCGGTCGTTTGGTGCGTAAATTCGAGGCAACAGGTTCTGTGGCAAATCTGCCAGGCTCTGGCCGGCCAAGGAGCGTTCGCACACCGGAAAATATTGCTGTTGTGAAGGATAGTGTGAGAGACGATCCGAAACAATCAACAACGCGTCGATCCCAAGAACTGGGCATTTCAAGAACCAGTTTGCTCCGCATTCTCCACAAGGATTTGAATGTACACGGCTACAAGATCCAATTGACGCAAGAGCTGCGTCGGGCCGACCATTTTTCGCGCCGAACGTTCTCAGATTGGCTCCTTGAACACCGTCAAATTGATGCCAATTTTTCGTCAAAAATCATGTTCAGCGACGAAGCGCATTTCACTTTGAATGGGACGGTAAACAAGCAAAACTGCCGCATCTGGGCGAACGAAAATCCCGTGAGTATCAAGAGCAGCCGATGCATCCTCAAAAAGTGACTGTGTTACTTTTTCGAAAATGCGGCCGGGGACGCCGTTACCGTCAATTCTGAGCGATATCACGTGATGATAGAGGACTATTTTTTGCCGCAACTTGAAGGAATGGATATGGACGATGTTTATTTCCAACAAGACGGTGCAACATGCCACACAACCAACGTCAATATCCATCGATTGCAGTCCTTCTTCGGTGATCGCGTGATTTCGCGCAGAGGAAATGTGCCATGGCGACCAAGATCGTGCGATTTGACTCCCTTGGACTTCTTTTTATGGGGATATTTGAAAAGCAAAGTCTACGTCAACAAACCAGCCACCCTCCAAGAACTCAAAAACAACATCATTGCCGAGATAAATGCCATAGAACCGACCATGTTGCAAAATGTCATTGAAAATTTCGACCATCGCGTGTACGTCTGTAAATCCAATCGTGGTGAACATTTGAGCGATATTATTTTTCATACATAAATAGTATAAATGAACCTTCAAAATAAAGTACCCAACTTGATTTGAATTTCAATCCTTCTTGTTTTAATATGCGTTTACTTTCCTGCGTCCGTTTTGGACAACCCCATATTAGAGACAAGTTCAAGTTCAGAATTGTTCATATACTTTGCTGTTAATAAATATTTACTTTCGTTTCCTTGCCTTCTTTGATTTATCCCGGTTTATTAGCAATAAGTGAGCGACTCACATCGCAATACTGATCTTCTGACCTGCTGTGGGTGAGTGCACCCAGTAGGATTGGGTACTTGGATATTGATTGGTAGGCAAATCTACCCAAAAGTACGTAATTTTGGCGACATACACTCTCGTATAAACATATAGGCTTGGCTCCCTCTAACCTATCCTTATGATAGCTATTATAGGTAGATGTCAGACAAGCAGCTGTTTGCACTGCCTAACATGATCTTAATTGCTCAGTCGCTGGTTGGAAAAGGAGAACTCAGATTTTCCACTTAATCTTTACCCCGACAAATTGTATCAATATTATCATTCTTAATAACTTTCCAGCACCAAATCTAGAGCAGTTTATTCGGGTATGGAACATTCTTGAACTATAAAGGAATGAATCGCTAATGCCCTGAAATTACACAAGGTGCCGTATGAACAACATTTCTTACAAAGAACTCCAACCATGGTCTATGAAACAAGAAAGCCTTCAAAACTAAAGCAAGCTTTTTCCACTTTTCTTCCATTAGATCAACATATTAAGACTCCTTCACCTTTTTGAGATACTTAGTTAAACATTGGAGCACAGTTTCGACCTTTTACTTGTTTCAGATGTTTCTGTCTTAGTTCTGCAAATCTACCGACTAATGTTTCAAATTCCAACCCTCCTGGGTCAAAACAGTTATAAGCTCTAATTAAGTACTGTGAGTAAATGTTTTAGGAGACCACCACCACTACAACAGTTCACCGTCACCGTAATTCATCACCACCACAAGATCACCATGAAAACGTAAGGTCACTACTTTATAATATCACTATTTACCGCAGATACCAGAAGATGTTCGTAATGAACATTTTACTGCTGAACACAACACTACTGACGATCTGCTGTTCCAAGGTTTTCTATATTTTCGCGGAAAAATTCAGCGTCTAGTTCATTAATCTCTGTGATGTTTTATTTTAAATTGCTGCTGTTCGTCACTCTTTGAGAACCGATTGATATCAGTCGTACGCAAAAATTTGTTATGGGGAATCGAACTACGCAAAATTCATTGAAACATTCTATTAGTCCAATCAAATTTTCAACTCGGAATGGGAGACTGAGCTTCAAACATGTAGATGTATTTTTCCACACATCGACATCATATACAGGGTGTTCCATAATTATTGCGACAAAATGATAGGGGTTGTAGAGGGCATAAAAATATGCAATTTTGCCTTATAAACCGCTGTTCGTAAATATGCCGTTTGAGCACTACCGCTAATTTTACCTTAAGAGCTCATAGGAGAAACAAAAAATTCAAGAGCTGTAAAATGTTCGTCTAGCACATTTCATGGTCTCGCCGGTTTGTAAAAAGAAGCCTGCTGTGTTTACATTTTTGTTATCGTAAATTCTCCACACCGATTCATTTAATTTATCTGAGTGGTGCGTCAAACTAGATAATAAATAACAGTACCTTACTGTTAAAATGCAGCGTTATTCGTATGCGGAACTTGCGGATAGGCATTTAATTTACGGAGAAGCTGGTGGTAACGGAAGACGAGCCTCGCGAATCTACGCCCAACGGTTTCCAGAACGTCCTCATCCGCATCACGCCATTTTTGCAAGGATTCAGGGACGTCTTCGTGTCAGAGACAGCATCAGACAGCATGGACGAGCATATCATCGGGCCATATTTGCTTCCACCACGTTTGGATGGGCATGCTTATGGTCGATTCTTACAGCATGTGCTACCGGAACTATTAGAAAATGTGACACTGAACATAAGAGCCAACATGTGGTTTCAACACGATGGCGCCCCAGCCCACTTTTCTTTA
Organism: Acanthoscelides obtectus; assembly: GCA_963669975.1. Lineage (NCBI taxonomy): Eukaryota > Metazoa > Arthropoda > Insecta > Coleoptera > Chrysomelidae > Acanthoscelides > Acanthoscelides obtectus. The sequence goes on along the minus strand of CAVLJG010000008.1, from coordinate 73,783,137 downwards.
CAAGTGCGGCAGTATTTGGACGACAAATTTCCAAATAGTTGGATAGGCCGAGGTGGCCCTGTGCCTTGGCCTGCGCGGTCACCCGACCTGACCCCACTGGATTATTTTCTCTGGGGGCATCTGAAAGCTTTAGTGTACGAAACTCCTGTTCCCAACCAACAAGAGCTACTGGGAAGAGTGATGTCCGCGTCCGCACATGTTCAGGACATACCGGGGGTATGCCACAGAGTTCGCAGATCATTAAACAATCGTGCACAGCTGTGTATTGAGCAAGGTGGAGGACACTTTGAGCAATTACTGTAGGTAAGCTGTTTCAAGAAAATGATCTTTCTTTTTGCTGCAGCTCAAACGGCATATTTCCGAACAGGGGTTTATAAGGCAAAATTGTTCATTTTGATGCCCTCTACAACCCCTATCATTTTGTCGCAATAATTATGGAACACCCTGTAGACACGAGCCCCTTCCCACTTCAGTTGGCCCAACTATTGAAATCTTAGTTTTTTTCTTATCAAACACAAATAATAAAAATGTAGCAGGGTATTATAGGTTTAAAATATTAACAATGAATATTTTGATAATATATATTAGAAAACACCAACTTATCAGCATATCAACCTATTTTCATTTCAATGCCAAATAAGTCTATTACGCATAGGTGGCTGTGAAAAATAAAAACCATCACAATTGTTTTTATTAATCACAGCTGTCAGAATACGTTTAAAATAGTTTTGGGTAGTTAAGGTTTTCAAAATGGGTAGAGGAAAGGTTACTAGTGAGAAAATTTGGTTACTAATAATTATTTTTTTTAATTCTGCGAAATCAAACTCAGAAATTTCAACTTTGTTAGAGACATATCGCGGTACAGTGTGAGAAATATTGTTAGAAGATATAACGTAACTGGTTCAGTTAATATTAAGCCACGATATGTGAAAAAAAGTAATATCACAAATGCCGACCGGACAGCATTAAGAAGAATAATCGTGAAAAACAGGCGTGCCAATTATTTACAATTAAGTGCTCTGTGGAGTGACGCTGTTGGAAGGAGAATTTCGAGGTCCACAAACTGGGATTTAGCACTTGGAAGGTGTTTTCTTAAAAAAAAGTGAAGTAAAAACCCTAAAGTTGCACAACTTGTTTATAGGCCAAAGAAAAGCCACTATTAACTCCACTGCAAAAAAAAAATCAGCTTAGATGGGCTAAAGAACATAGACAATTGACACCTCAACAATACAATGGAGTGATGAGACCCGATTCGAAGTTTGTGTTGGTGACAGTCGCAGTAAAGTTATTCGCAAAAAAAATGAAGCATTCCATGTTGACTGTCTGAAGAGAAAAGTGAAATTTCCAGCATCCATTATGGTCTGGGGCAGTATGTCATCAAAAGGAGTAGGAAAACTTCATTTTATTGATGGAAATGTGGATACAAACAAATATTTGGCAATTTTAGAAGAATCGCTTTTGTGTTTCAGCAAGATGGTGCAGCGTGCCGTACCTCAAAAAAGGCTATAACATGGATGGAAGAAAATAATGTACCACTTTTGAAATGGGTTTCTAGCAGTCCAGATCTGTCAACTATTGAAACTTTGTGGCACGAGATGAAAAAGGTTCTACGAGAACATCCTGCTCGTACAATCACCGAACTGAGGCAAAAGCTTCAAGAAATATGGGATTGTTTTACACCAAATTTTTGCCAAAACTTGGTTAACACTATGCCCCAAAGAATTTCAGCCGTAATAAAAAATAAAGGTGATGTTACCCAATGGCAATCTTTCAATTGTTGCTTTGTTAACTTCGCGCATTTTATCGCACATTATTTATTTGTTCAGATGTTCTATTAGTTTTAGGTCTAAGTGAGGTATGGCACGCTGCACCATCTTGCTGAAACACAAAATCTTGGCCGGATGTCAAACGTTCTTCCATCACTGGTAAAAGCGATTCTTCTAAAATTGTCAAATATTTGTTTGTATCCACATGTCCATCAATAAAATGAAGTTTTCCTACTCCTTTTGATGACATACTGCCCCAGACTATAATGGTTGCTGGAAATTTCACTTTTCTCTTCAGACAGTCAACATGGAATGCTTATTTTTTTTGCGAATAACTTTACTGCGACTGTCACCAACACAAACTTCGAATCGAGCCTCATCACTCCATTGTATTGAACACCATTGTTGAGGTGTCCATTGTCTATGTTCTTTATTTAGCCCATCTAAGCCGATTATTCTTTTGCAGTGGAGTTAACAGTGGCTTTTCTTTGGCCTATAAACAGGTTGTGCAACTTTAGGGTTTTTACTTCACTTTTTTTTATAAGAAAACTTACCTTGCAAGTGCTAAATCCAAGTTTGTGGGCCTCTCTATGAGTTGTGGACCTCGAAATTCTCCTTCCAACAGCGTCACTCCACAGAGCACTTAATTGTAAATAATTGGCTCGCCTGTTTTTCACGATTATTCTTCTTAATGGTCTTCGGTCGGCATTTGTGATATTACTTTTTTTCAAATATCGTGGCTTAATATTAACTGAACCAGAGTTACGTTATATCTTCTAACAATATTTCTCACACGTTGCAATTTCTGAGTTTGATTTCCCTGAATTAAAAAATTTAATTATCAGTAGCCGAATTTTCTCACTAATAACCTTTCCTCTACCCATTTTGAAAACCTTAACTACCCAAAACTATTTTAAACGTATTCTGACAGCTGTGATTAATAAAAACAATTGTCATGGCTTTTATTTTTCACAGCCACCCATGCGTTATAGACTTATTTTGCATTGAAATGAAAATAGGTTGATATGCTGTAATTGCAACATGTGTTATTTTTATGCTGCAAATCACCGAACTGAGACAAAAGCTTCAAGAAATATGGAATTGTTTTACACCAAATTTTTGCCAAAACTTGGTTAACACTATGCCCCAAAGAATTTCAGCCGTAATAAAAAATCAAGGTGATGTTACCCTATGGTAATCTTTCAAACCAACAATTGTTCACTTCGCGCATTTATTCGCACATTGTTTATTTGTTCAGATGTTCTATTAGTTATAGGTCTAAGTGATTTCGAATATGTATTTTTTACGACTAGAGTGAATCTAACATGTTTTTGAGAAAATAAATTGTTTTAGAAGTAAATAGTTTCGTCATGTTTAGTTTATAAAGGCATATTTTGCTACAAATCTTGAAGTGGGCCAACTGAAGTGGGAAGGGGCTCGTATAAGGTGTCTCGAAGTGAGAGGGAGATTTAGCTTTAAAATATCCTGCGGGGCTTCCCTACCGAGATACAGGCCCCCAACACCAGCTATTGTAGCCTTAATTGATAGAATCTATGGAAAAAACTGGCGTCAAGTAGGTTGACTCTGCATTTCCCACGCAAGTCCGTTATCAGCTAATAAAGAATTATGCTGCAAAATCATGCCTAAACCATGCTGATGAGATGCAAAAAAAGAAAAGCACGAGACTGATAGTTGGCTTCCTTTGATCAGAGGGAATGAAGCAACACGTTTAATTTAGGCCCTCTGAGAAAAAAGACAGTACAGAACATGTATAGCAGAGAAATTGAACCGATCAAGTCAGTCAAACAGGACCATACAATAGGTCCACCGACAAACTTTCCTCTGTCCTACCGCTAATACCGTCCATCTGATAACGTCCTCTCTCCCGGATACCTGATTGCACGACGTGTCAATCAAGGCAGCACGGCATAGCTGCCAGTTACGTTAGGTCATTCTTAAAGACCGGCACGCCCACCGGTGAACGCAGAGAGCAGACGTTCTGAGTTTTACAAGTTTACTTTTTCGTTTTTCGCCTTTTTCTCCGCCGCCACTGGATCATCTTTCAAAATCTACAAAGCTTTGTCGTGCTTGGCACACTAGTAACCCTGTACTATTCAACCCAATTCGAACGCCACTTTCTCGGCTATAGACGGGCCAAGGATTAACGGACAAACAGACCGACAGACAGACCGAATTGAGTGATATGTTTTTTCGTAGGTAGATGTCATATTACGTACTAAAAACATGTCTCACTTTTTTAGCTCACAATACTTCCTTGCCAGTATGCGTAGGATGTAGAATTTCAAACTGAACAAAATCTACTTATTCTTGAGATCGATAAAACAAGCTGTCTTGAGAAAAAGTACACTTGTTTTCGTATTGTCGACAGTTATATCAATTGTCATACTGTATGTATGCTGATTCCGCTACTTTTAAAATACAGCACATCTCTGCAAATAGACTCAAAATGAGCAACTCGAAAACTCTCAGAACATTTTCTAGACAACCTAATCAACTGTTAAGTTTTCGTCAAACCTTTTGCAGACCTGCTTCAGTTTAAGATTATAGGAATAAGAATGGAAGAAGACTGACTTTCTCAAAACAGCTCATCCTGGTTACCACCCCATAAAAATTTCATTAAATTATCTTTTTGCATTCAAGAGTCAAGTAAAACAGATTGCCTGAATCTCGGTGGGGGAATCATGTAGGATATTTTTTAGGAACTTATGTCATTTCTTTGGTGACTTACATGTTTTGTCTTCAATCCTAGTAAACCTTGAGTCACTCCTTGTAAGTGCTTGTGTATTAACTGATGTTGTAAATTATGTTACAAAATATGCAAACCGTAAGAGAAAATGTATAGAAAAATAATATAAACGTTGGTGAACTTCACCTCGTATGATAGATTATTTACTTAATACATGTTATAATTGCAGAGACTATTCACCAATCGATAAGTAATATTTACTATTACTATTTATTATTAAGACATAATATGTTTAATAATAAGTTATTTATGACAGAATCAATACTTTTGCCAATATGAAATTAATTTTTTTTAATAACCTCGCATGCTTTCCCTATCAATATGTAAAAAGCCCTATGTGTAATTCCAAATTGGTTGTATGGGCATATTCTATACTACTTTGCACAATTCATCAAGGCGCTAAACTCTATTCACGTAGTCTACAAAATTTTATTAAATATCGGGTTTCTAACACTATACAAAAATATACGGATTATTTACAAAAAAAACAGTTTTCTTACTCAACGCTTTGTTTTGAGGTTTCACGCTTGTATGACTTGATCATATATGTCAGACGTAGAAATTGCTTTATTTTTGCCTTGAAATATGATTTTCTTAAAAATTTAGGAAAACCAGCTAGAGAGTAAAGTCAATTCAGTAAACCCTTTTTTGCTGAACCGCAGAGAGCGAATTATAGTTTATAATTTAAATTTTAAAGGATATTCACGATGAGCAAGAGATTTGAATCACATTTAACTTAATTTGGAAGGGAAACGAGTCAGAGATTAATGGGTAATGCTAGAAACAACTTTTTATAGTCAGATACATTGAATTTTCAAAATTCAAGGTTAATGTAAATCAGCACAAGAGATTTTGGAAGAAGGTTACTAACCAAAACTTGTAAATAGAATAAATAGTGAAGATCAGCAATACTACCAGAGGATAACTCTAAAATATTACAGCAACGGAAGGGATGTGTCAAAATTGAGTCAAAGTTAAAATCGTATTTGAGAAAAATGCTTTTTCTATTTTGTTGCATTTATGTTTAACCAATTCCGTCTGATGTTCCCGCATGAAAAATAGATTTAATTATATCTGCCATACTGTTTGAGAGTAAAACCTAAAATATCTTGAGAGAAATACTGCACTCGGCAGGGTGATTTTGATGATGACTAATATTGTTTTATCAGGCCTAGTAAGAAATAGAATGGATGTGTTATGATATTTCTTCCTAGAAAACTTAGCTTTTGATAACTATGATAAGCAAGCTGTGTAGCTCCGACTTTTAAAATACTTTATATAAAGATCCAAAATATAAACCATTGATTGCGTGTATTTGTTTCTGTTGTTCTCAACATTCTTGTGCCCCTGATATAAATCAAAGTGACGAACTGCGAGCAATTATAAAAGTATCATCACAACTCACTGAAATGCGGTAATTGCCAATCAACGAGGCAGTCGCGCACCGACTAACAATTCGCCGGCAAACGCCGGCTTTTCGTCGATTCCGCGCTTTTGTTAACCTTGTTTTGCTGACAAATGCTCCACTGATAACATTTCTTCAAACACAATTCGGACTTTATCTAGTGTCAAAGTAAAAAGTAAACATCAGGCAGCTATCTGGCTCTGCATTACCGAAATGATATATACAAAGTGTAATTAGACGTACGCTGAACGCCCAATTATGGCACGTCTAGGTTCGAACGTATTCGCCAGGAGCGAAGTGCATAATGGGGGAACTAAATGGATCGCCTCGCACGCGGTGAATAAAAAGAGAAACATCATCGCCTTGACAGTCAAATATAGGCGTGGTTTCTGTGTCAGGTAGGGTCAACGAATTCAAGGATTTTTTTGGCTTCTTATTCTCATAGTCTGTAGTGAGGATCAAAGTACACTTAACATAAGTCGTTTTTTCACAGTTCTGTCATTAAATTCATATGTTTAGCGTTTGCAGATGATTGTAGTGTAGATTGGTTACTTCTTACATCATTTTTAAAGAGCGGCACAAATGAAATGAAGGTAGGTAGGTTTCTACCGGTAAGCATTATTATTATACGAGGGATGTCTTTTAAGTTTTGCATGTGGAAATAAAACAACACGGTAGATAGTTTGAAATGACTTTATTGTTTTTCGAAGTATTCTCCACGAAGATTAATAGACATCTTTATGCGCTCGAACCAATTTTCGAAGTACTCGTTTGCTGGCAGATACAAAACGGCACTTTTGAATGCGTCAAGTGCTTCTTCTGGTGACTGGAACCTTTGACCACGCAGTGTTTTTAATTTTCGGGAAAGTAAAAAAATCGTTAGGACTTAGATCCGGACTATGTGGAGGATGGTCCAATAATTCCACGTTTCCTTTCGTTAAATACTGCCTTGTTTTTTGGGCTGTGTGAGAGCTTGCATTGTCTTGGTGTAGGATGATTCTTCTTTCGGGGGTGATTTTTCGAAGCTCGGTGATGACTGTTGGCAAACAAATGGTGGTATACCAACCCGCAGTAACAGTTCTTTGTCCATTAAGAGGAATTGTTGCAATATGACCCGCTTTTAACACAAATGTCTCGACCATCTTTTTTGAAACACTTCGAGAACGGATGACTTTTGTTGGCTTTTCTTCACCTTGGAACACCCAAACAGCCGACTGTCGTTTATTTTCTGGTTCATAACAGTAAATCCACGATTCATCACCACTAACAATGCTGTACACATTTTTTGAGTTTCCGGAATTGAAACGGTCAAGCGTTTTTTGACACCAATTAACCCTGGCTGCTTTCTGCTCTTCAGTCAACAGGTGGGGTATCCAACGAGAAACTAATATTTTCTTACTCCTAATTCTTCATGTAAATTTTTTTGAATTGAGGTCTTTGAGATCTTCAAGGACGCCTCAATCTCGCGATATGTCACATGTCTATCTTCAATGATGAGTTTGCGCACAGCATTGGCGTATTCCTGGGTGACTGCCGTTTTTGGTGCACACACCCTGGGATCGTCGCTAAGGCCCGCATCGTCAGTCGTCCCTACAATTGTAGGGCGCCTTTATGGCCTCCTTGATTATCATAGTTTTCTACTTCTCCGTGTCAGAACTCTATTTTGAGGTTATGTCACAAACATCTATTTGCATCAAATTGTGCTTGCTTTTGAGTTATATCATGTTTTATCAGCCTGAAATTTCCTACAATTTAAAAGGAAAACATATCTTCATTTCAATTTGTTCGGTATCTAAGGCCCGTATCGTCAGTCGTCCCTACAATTGTAGGGCGCCTTTATAGCCTCCTTGATTGTCATAGATTTCTATTTTTCCATGTCAGTGCTCTATTTTGAGGTTATGTCACAAACATCTATTTGCATCAAATTGTGCTTGCTTTTGAGTTATATCATGTTTTATCAGCCTGAAATTTCCTACAATTTAAAAGGAAAACGTATCTTCACAATGGGAGAGCGCTGACGCTGACACGGGACAAGTGTAATCTAGAAATTTTTGAAGGAGAGAACGGAGTATGATAATCAAGGAGGCCATAAACGCGCCCTACAATTGTAGGGACGACTGACGATACGGGCCTAAGTCCACGTTTCAATTCTCCATACCAACGGGAAATTGTCGACTGATGTGGCGCTTCGTTGCCGAAAACACACAGTAACTCAGCAAGGCATTCTTGTTGCGACAATTGTCTCTGAAAGTTGTAATGAATTATGGAGTTCCATTTTTCTAATGACTTGGTGACACTTAAAAATTCACTGTAGTGAGAACACTGCACGTGATGTTGTGAAACTTTGAATTTGAGTTTACTAAAGAGTAAGGTTAAGATTCAGTACTGACGTTCGATCCGCGCGGCATACTAAAGTGTATCTAACGAAGCTACAAAGTAATCGTAAACAGTGGTTGATTCGTGATCAACGCGTGATCGGTAGCCATGGCGCTCTGTCGGCCTCTTCCTGATTGGCTTGTAGCGACGAGCCTCCAGACAAAGTCGCACGGTTGCCACGCTTGGCGAGTTTTCGCCAGAGTGGTTGATCACATTCGCATGGATCACAAATCAATCTGTTGGTGCAATACGTGCAATAACTGTTGTAAAGGACATTATACAGGGTGACTTCGAAGTTGAGTCATTTATTTTAACAGTGAGTAGATCTGATCAAAAGAAATGTTTTTTTCCTTTAACATTTTTCTGGTAAAATTAAAGTAACAAAGCTATAGCCCTTTAGAAGTTTGAGTACCGCCCTGTCTCAATAATAATATTATGTGTGTGGCAACAACGGATATCGGTTCATCGCATCGGAAACAAAAAAGCGAAAGAATTTGAAACGTTTATCACGTTGTTTTTCGTCAGTCGGTAACGCGTGGGTGAATAGTGATGTTTGTTGCGTGACTCAAACGAAATGAAAAATGGCACATGTTTACGAAAATGCTGAACTTGTGGACATGATTCTTATTTACGGGGGGGCAGTCTTTACAAAATGCTGCCGGATGCATCACGGATTTATGCGAATCGGTTTCTCAATCGAGTGCAACCAACCCCTCGTGCCTTTGTTAATGTAGTACAAAGGGCTCGTGAATCAGGTGACTTAAGACCTCACAGGTGAGAGCATGCCGGTGCTCCAAGACCGCACGATCAAATACAGATCCGCACTGAAATACTTGTCGGGAGGATACTTTATTAAACAAGGTAACATTTTTTTTTATTTTTTTTTTTTATTTTTACACACATATTTTGGTTTATCTTCCTTCTACAATCATTATCTGAAAATTAATGACTCAAGTTCAAAGTCATCCTGTATAACAATAAATGGCATCACAAAGGTATATTCCAATTTGATCTGCAACAAATTATGAACGGCATATACGGAGATGCGAAAACAAGCTGAAAAAGGTGAAGAAAATTTTTGTGCAATCTTTATAGTTAAATTTAGATAGCATCAGTGAGGGAATTTTTTTCTATTGTCTTATTTTTCACATTAATGCGATGTCGAGGTATGTGGCCCTATCGCAATTGAAAATAAGGTTTCGATAATCCTTCCATAAAGTTTCGATGAGTACATCTGAAATAACCTTGAGATATTCTTCAGGGAAATACAAAAATATCCTTTTGTGTTTTTTTGTGCAGATTTATCTATTAAAATCCTATCCGCAATCTATTTTCCGTGCACACACCTTCAACCGAATGTATGCCATATATGATATTACCGTTTCCAACTTTCACCAAGGTTAATAGGGACCATAACAGCTCCCTACCCTTCCCCCCTATAAGAATATCGATTTGTAGCCTCACATTTCAAGGTTAGACTTCTTGTAATGTTTCTGTTCAACATTCGGCGATTTCTGACAATTTTCCCAATAAAACATGATCATTGTGACATTAAGCCTGGCAACGCTGCATAGTAGAGGGAACTCTCAGCGTCACGTTGATGGTTCGTCACCACGCACAGGATTGTAATCAGTTACGGATACCCGTTTATGAGCGCGAACGTTTTATGCACGTCTTGACTTGATTTTTCTTGCGGAAATTTAATATTAGTCTAAAATGTCTGACACAGATACAGCTGATGAAGTGGTTGAAATCAGCTTAACGCCACCCAGCAAAAGGGCTAAAAAGCTTCATCTTAGCGCAGGTGAAAAACAAATTATTCTAAATATCTACAAGAACCAGATGCAAGAGAATAGTGGATTGGCTATAGAAAATATCGTATGTAAGGTTGCTGAAATTTCTGGAGTAGGTCGATCAAGTGTTTACAAAATCTTGAAGGAATATAGACAAAATCACTCACTATCTGAGCCAAAAACATATCCAGCGAGAAAAAAAATCATCGAAAAAATAGATGACTTTGACAAAAGTGCCATTAGAAGAAAAGTACATCACTTTTTCTTCAGGAATGAAATACCTACAATAGATAAAATATTGAAGCAAGTGAATGATGATGAGGACCTGCCAAATTTTAAAAGATCTACGTTCCATAAGCTGTTGAAAGAACTAGACTTTCGATTTTTGAAAAGAGGAAGGAATAGTTTATTGATAGAAAAGGAGGAAATTGTTATCTGGAGGAGAGAATACCTTAGAAAAATTAGGCAATTCCGCGCTGAAGGAAGAAAAATTTATTATTTAGACGAAACATGGGTGAACGCGGGGCATACGCAGGGAAAGGTTTGGGTAGACAGATCTGTGAGGTCCTCAAGGCAGGCTTTTTTAGATGGCATTTCGACGGGATTGAAAAATCCGGCAGGTAAGTTTCGAAGTATATGAACTTTTTTGGATGCAGATAATTCATTTTCTGATCGAATCAATGATTTGGAAGCTCCGAACTCAGTTTTGCTATCTCATCCAAGTTTCTGAGTATTTCCTTCACCCAAAAACTAATCTAAGACCCTATCCTACACTAACCTAAAAAGAGTAAGTTGCTTAATTTCGTCATTTAGTGCGCTCGCTGAGAAGTAAAATAACTAATTACTTTCAGGCAAGGGAAAACGCCTGATCATTTGCCACATAGGTAGCGTAGATGGATTTGTTCCTGAAGCATTGTGGGCATTTGAATCCAAAAAAACTGGAGACTATCACGAAGAAATGGATGGTAACTCATTTGAAAATTGGTTCAAAAAAATGTTGCCGACACTTGATGATAACGCAATTATTGTGATGGATAATGCCCCGTACCACTCCAGAAAATTGGAAAAAATTCCAACAATGGCCACCAAAAAGGCAGACATTCAACAGTGGCTTATCTCAAAGAAAATCGACTTCGACCAAACAATGGTCAAAGCTGAGCTGATAAATATAGTCAAGCGACATAAGTATAAATATGATTTAAAAATTGTTGACGAAATGGCCAAAAACCAAAATAAAACGATTCTCAGGCTGCCTCCCTATCACTGCGAACTGAATCCTATCGAGTTGATTTGGGCCGACATCAAGCAATACGTGGCGTCAAATAACAGCACTTTTAAGTTTTCTGACCTTAAAAAACTGTTTGATGTTGCTGTCGATAGAATTACGCCAGCAAAATGGAGAACATGTATTGACCATGTCCAAGAGAAGGTTGAAACCAAAATGTGGGATATGGACAATATCATTGACACCCAAGTTGAACCCCTTATAATTGACATCAACAATTCTGAGGATTCAAGCTCCTCGGAATACAGCATATAAATCGATTGATACCATTAAGACTGGCAGTTTAACGGGCTTTTTGGCAAGACAGGTAAGTTCATTATAGACTGCAATCAAAGTGTAAGTTTCTAGTTATTAATGTGGAAATTCCAAATTTATAATTACACAAAATTAGGGTTAATTTAGGAGTTCCAAAGCATAATAGTGCCATTTTGACCTTCTTCCTATTTCTCATGTAAATTTTAATAGCAATCAAACTAACAAACTTTATGGAGTCTGTAATAAACTTTTGTACTACTACTACGTCTGTAGTTTCTATTTGCTCAAAAAAATTTGCTCTGCATAGTGAATAGAAGGTTGATTTGTAAATATTATTGGGCATATATGTAAGTTGATAATAAAATATGAACAATTTCAATTGAGATGGTCCACAAGTTTTTTTTTGTGTGCGTTTTAGTAACATTTTGCTGAAATGGTGAATACAGAATTTTTTGCACTGATTCCTAATGTCGAAATATGATTAGAAAGGCGTGGTATATTCCTGATAATTTACTATGCTTTTGATAGAATTTACAGCAACACATATCTTGTACGACATTTTTTGATAGATCAGTCACAATAGCTTGATACGGCCCTGTAGCGTCTCCTACGGTTAAGTTCTTGATCACGTGCAATACGGGTGTATTTGTTTGATTTTACTTTGTTTCCTCGATGGATACAGTTTATGTTTCTATATGCAAAACTCAAAGGACATCCCTCGTAATGTTATGTTGATACAACGCTCTCGCCCTGGTAGACAAATGACTCAAAAGTATGTACTAAAACTACGCAATTCTGCCGAAAAACAGTACAATGTAAACCTATAGGCTTGGTTCTTAATCTATTCAAATTTGTTGGGTAAGCTCAAATCGACTAAATGCTTGCGACTATCACCAACTAAGCGCAATGAGCGGCTGCCCATATTTTGACATTTCAAGCGTTAGACGACACCTCTGTTTCAGCTGGCTTTGAAAGCGACTTAAGCGACATTCAGCCATACTGTTTTAGGATGTTAAAAAATTAGTCAAACTTTACTATTTAACATAAAAATGCCTAAGATGTGGCTAGTTTTTATGGTAGCATATCAGTATGCGATGAGGTAAAAAAAAATACCTGGCCTACCTACTATAATACAGACAGATGAAGATCAATAGGGCCGACCGTCGCATTATAAAGGCATTCCACGAAGTGTCCTATCTTGATAAAATTATCTACTCTTTGGTCAGACACCGTCGTATCAAAAGAGTGCCACGTTGCTTTTGTACATGGTAAGACATGGAACAACAAATATCATGGTACTGAAGCGGTGTGTCCCGGATCCTGCTCCTGTTGTCGTTTAAATGTGACCGAAAAATTTCTGGATTCAAAAGCTCAAATGCTGAGCCCAATTCGGGTACTTTTAGTGAACTGATTTCAATCGTTTATAGAACCAGAGTATTTCCAATATGGGAAAAATCTTCTTGTAATATTCTCTGAAAGGAAGAAAGTTACTTCATGTTGAAATTCTATATATACCGTCTGGTCAAAAGAATGCCGGGTGGTTTTTGTACATAGTAAGAAATGGGACAACAAATATTACGGGACTGAAGCGATGTGTTCCTGATCTTGCTCCTGCGGTCGTTTAAATTTAACCGAAAAATTTATGGATTTAAAAGCTCAAATTCAGACCCCGATTCGGGTAATTTGAGTGAAGTAATTTCCATCGTTCATAGAACCAGAGTATTTCCAATATGGGAAAAATCTTCTTGTAATATTCTCTGAAACCAAGAAAGTTACTTCATGTTGAAATTCGATATACAGGGTGGCCCATCTATGTGTGGACGGAATATTACTCATTAACAAATACATTTTGGGAAAATCTATTTATGGGATGTTATACACGACATTTGAGGGCACATTTATAAAACATTGGCAATTATACAGGGTGTCCCTATTTCGACCTACATATCAAAGTTGTGAGTTTTCAAATGGAATGCCTGAAATTTTATTGCATATTTGGATAAACCAATTCAAAATAAGAAGATCGATATAACATACTATGGGGTTTTGGTAACTAGCTACTGAGATGTAAGGTATTTTGTCCAGAAAAACCGTCCACTTCGGCAACCCCTCAATCCGCCATTTTGAAATTTGGAATGCTGAATTTTATATAAAAAAACATAGACACCTCAGCTTATATCCTATTTGTAACTTTTTCGAATTTGAATGTTTGCTCATACAGGGTGGTCAAAAAAGCAAATTATGGTTTTCCTCAAAAATTTCAAAGCATCACCCTAGATATTTGTGCAAGTTTGGATTCAATGTTTTATAAGCTTTTTTTGATACTAGACATATAAGGGTTTTTACGGCTATTTTTTCGGTCATTAGCACGTCTTTTATGGAACGACTTAATTCCATAAAGTATCGCATCATCCTTGGAAACAAATAAATTGTTGATTAGTTACAAACTGTCAAAAGGATTATTCACAAGCATACGTACCATCCATATCACCTATGCTTGCATCAAGGCCTTCTTTCTCAGGATTTCGCAGCTCGAATGGACTTTAGTAGAATAATGAATAAAGTGAGTGAAGACACTACTTTCCTGGATAAGGTTCTTTTTAGCGATGAGGCAACATTTAACAGCATAGGTGTTGTCAACAGGGATAACATACACTATTATGCGACAGAAAATCCTTACTGGGTTAGGCAAATAGATTTCCAAAATAAATGGAACTTGAATGTCTGGGGAGGAGTTATTGGCAGACAAGTTAGCGGGCCTTTCTTTTTCGACAACAGATTAACAGGTATAGAATACCTGAATTTTTTGATCGAGCATTTGCGTTCGCTTTTGGAAGATGTCAACCTGCAAACTCGGATGCATATGTACTTCCAGCATGACTACGCACCTGCGCATTATCATAATCGTGTGCGTAACTATTTGGACACCTGGAGTAACAATCGTTGGATCGGTCGTGATGGGACTATATCTTGGCCTCCTAGATCACCAGATATGACACCGATGGACTTCTTTCTGTGGGGCTACGTTAAGCAAGAGGTTTATAGATATCCACCAACTACCCCGGAAAATATGAAGGAAAGGATTAAGGATGCTTTTCTGAACATAAGGGAACACATGCTGAGGGATGTGCAACGATCATTTATCCAAAGACTACGGTTGTTTATTCAACACTCAAAATCTAGTGATTTTATCTAAATCAAACTTTATACCAAAAAAAGATTATAAATAAATTGAATCCAAACTTGCACAAATATACAGGGTGATGCATTTGAAATTTTTGAGAAAAACCACAATTTGCGTTTTTGACCACCCTGTATGAGCAAAAATCAAAATTCGAAAAAGTAACAAATAAGATAAAAGCATGTGTAAGTTATTTTTGATACAAAATTCAGCACTCCAAATTTCAACATGGCGGATTGAGGAGTTGCCGAAGTGGACGGTTTTTATGGACAAAACACCTTATATCTCAGTAGCTAATTACCAAAACCCCATAGTATGTTATATCAATCTTCTTCTTTTGAATTGGTTTATCCAAATATGTAATAAAATTTGAGGCATTCCATTTAAAAAATCACTTTAATATGTAGGTCAAAATTGGGAGACCCTGTATAATTGCCAATAATTTAGAAATGTGCATTCTAATGTCGCGTATAACGTGTCGTGAATATATTGTCCCAAAATGTATTTGTTTATGAGTAATATTCCGTCCACACATGGATGGGCCACCCTGTATACAATACAGTACGAACTGAGATATGTAATTGCTTGTATTACGAATTCACCTAAACCGTGTCAGTCACCATTTTTTATTTCGTAGCTGCTCTTGATTCACAAGCAGCTCAGAAAACATGCATTGATTATAAAAAGCCACTGCAATAGGAAAAGTAAAGCGTCTTGCCTCATTTAAAACGCCTTCTCGCATAACATATCTGGATGTCATGTCAGAACATCCTGTATTCTTCGATTTGAGATGCAAACGAAAGTACATATTAACCAGGATGCCTCGTCCTTGAACAGATCTAGATTGATGCCGTTTATAACATCGGGAATAGAATAATTGATCCGATCCAGTCTGGTTTACGATCGCTTGTTCCTACCTTTGTTATAAATTGATTTGTCCTCAAGATAGAATAACTGATTTCTTCCAAAGTTTAGCAGTATCTTAACATGTATGTACATTTTGAGTTTGTTCCTGAAGTAAGAATAGAATTACTGTGAATCACGACTCGCTCAAATGTTTTTTTTGAATGTTAAAACAGCTCTCACTTAATGAAGCGAGGTCATTAATGTGTAATCGAAACCATGTTGGAGCGAAAGCCCATTCTTGGGAAACACTCGCGTTATGTGTGTTTGATGAGGTATGCAGAGGAGAACATATCAGCCACCTAACTGCAAGAAAATCATAGGATGGATTATATATATTCAGCAAATATTTGATGAGTTCATAGAATTTTTCACGAATATAGGAGGAAACTTAGCAAATAATATCAAACAAAATGCTGATATTCATCTGCATGAAACAAGACCGAATAATTCATTTGTATTAACTGAAGTAGACTATCAGGATGTTTTCAATGCCATTATGACTCTAAAAAATAAAAGGAGTTGACGAAATTAGAGCTGAACATCTAAAGATACTGGCCAAAAAAATAACAGAACCACTTGCTTATATCATTAACAAATCCTTCCAATCTGGAGTATTTCCATCAGCTTTCAAGACAGCAATCATCATATCTATCTATAAATCTAATGATAATACGGACGTCACTAACTATCGACCTATTTCACTTATATCAAGTTTAGCTAAAGTTTTTGAGAAATTACTCCTTAATAAAATGATTAATTTTCTTAATAAATTCAAAATTCTAAATTCAAATCAATATGGTTTTATAGCGGGCAAATCTACAACAGATGGGGTATTAAGTATAGTAGATGAAATAACCCAAAATATAGATGGAAAAGTACCATCGATATGCGTATTTGTGGACTTACAAAAAGCGTTTGACACAGTTAACCACAATATACTTTTGGAAATCTTAGAAAGAATAGGTTTTCGTGGAAAGATGTATACTTTAATGGAAAATTATTTATCAAATAGACCGCAATCAGTAAAATTATTAAGCTCGTATAGTAAAGAAATGTTTGTTAAATGTGGTGTTCCACAAGGTACAATTTTGGGTCCTCTGTTATTCAATATTTATTTAAACGATATATTCAAAATTAACAGTACTAGTAAAATAGTCAGTTTTGCAGACGATACTGCTATACTCTATAAAGGTAAGGATTGGAATGACTTAAAAGATATTATCCAAAATGACTTTTGCAAAATTATTCAGTGGTTTAATAACCGAAAATTAACAATTAACTTTACTAAAACTCATTTTTTACCATTTTCATCACTATCTAATCATCTACCAAAATATAACCACCTTCGGTTTAAGGTAAATGATAAAAATATAAAAATCAATAGAGTTAATGATACAAAATATTTAGGAATTTATCTAGATCCCCACTTGAGATGGGATGTACATATTTCTCACATACTAAAGAAAATTAGATTCATAGCATATAAAATAAAATTTCTAACCGGTATATTAACTGAATATTATCTACGAATAATATATCAAGCTTTAGTCGAGCCACACATAACATATGGTATAGTAGTGTGGGGTGCTGCATGCACGACATACTTTAACGATTTAGATGTACTTCAAAGAAGAATTTTAAAATCAATGTTAGGCAAATCAAAATTATACCCAACTAATGACTTATATAATGATGCACAAGTATATGATACTAAACAACTTTACTTCTTGCATACCATCACTCATTATCACAAAACTATTAGTGAACACGACATAATTAAACATAATCATAAAACCAGATATAAATTACGCGCAAAAAGTGTTCATAAACCAAACAAATCCCTAATGAAACGATGTCACCTGTATATAGCTCCAAAATTGTACGAACATTTACCAAATAATTTAAAACAATTACGCAATACATTAGGCTTCAAAAAAAAATTAATAAAAATTTATTAACACGATTGGGAGAAATCAAATTAATAAAATAATCTCAAATATTACACAATAAATGCTCTACCATTATTACCAATAATTTCTTTTTTCTCTCTATTTTATTATATTTTGCAATTCAACATACATATGATCCATGCACAGGCGTTGTCCTCCTATGGATATATTATAATTATTTACTCGTTTCATGTTCCCTGTATTTTAGAGTAAATAAATATTATTATTATTATTATTATTATTATTATTATTATTATTATTATAAGAAACCAAGAGAGCATGGTACAGTGAAACGTCGCAAACTTGAACAAATAACAGAATGTTCTCTGAATCTCTGGTGCCGGAAACTATACCGCCTACCAATCGTAGGGGGTGCCGTATAATGCTTTTTCACACTCATCAGCACAGTCACGGTGAGACGATAAAGAAAGCAGGGCAAAATAATCTGATCAAAGGTCAGAGAGTTGATATAAACACGACAGCGCGGTATATACCATAAGCGAGACAACTTGTGTAATCTGACCAACCGGTCGGCACTATTCCATGCTTATTAGCAATCATCAGCACAGTAATTGTGAGACAACAAACAGAAGCAGGGCTGAATAACTCCATCAGATGTTAAAGTTGACGTAGATACGACAGCCCGAGCGCGGTCTACCAGAGTCATTGGCCAAATATTATCACCAGCATCACCGGTGCCCAGCGGTCATAGTAATGGATCATTTGCCGTAGTTCTATACTACTTTTCAAATTGCAGAATTGAGTAACTATCTACCACGCCTATGTGTTATTGCTTCTGATGTGTGTATTACGGCGATATACGTAGAAAATGTTATTTGTAGTGTAATTAAAGAAACAAGTATTGCAGCACGCACTCCATCACTAAGACAAATGGTTTTTTTACTTTGTACATAAAAATAACATCATGAGGATCGCTTTACTGACAATTAACGATACACAAACTGATAATTGGTATACCAGATTTCCTGTAAAATATAGTAACCAAACAGCTGGCGTAGACAAATATGACATCAGCCATGAAATGAAAATTTTCATTGGATCTCAAAGATTCTAAAGAATATTTGCATTCTGACAAAACTTTGCAAACAGTCAAAACGTATGTACGTTTGGATGCCTCTTGTTAGTTGAACTACCATACCGATTGTGAATGATAAGGTAAGTTTTTATTGCAGCTTTGCACTACATGTGGCGCGTCTGGTGCGAATTTGTAGAATGTAAACACTCTGCAACGTATTGGAAAACAGATACCGGAAACAAAAGTATGCCATGTGATTGTAGCCCGCTACACATGCGGCAACTTGCGCTGAGAATTGTAAAAGACTAAAATATGTAGTATTAAAGCTTTCTAGATTAAGACATTAGATTCAATTTTCTTACAATGATACCAAATGCAGATAATAATATTGTACTGTGTTTATATTGAGTTATTAGAAATTATTGTTTATCCGTGCATTTTAGGTATGTCATTACCTATTCTACTGGGTCCGGTACAAGTACCTTTGTTTTTCAAATGGCTAGTACTCTCCGCCTATTCGGGTGAGTGTGGTGGGGAGTGTGCCGTTCCACTCGAGCGTTCCTATACTACAACTATGTAAAACTGTAATGACTCATACGCGTGATCAACACGTGATCAGAGCTCGATCCCGGCTTCCTTCCAGTACAGCCTTATAGCGTACGACATATGTCGTTTCTGTGGCTTTGCGGTGGTCAACAGCACAGACAGAGATGGAAATAATGGCTGATTGTTCTCCGCCGGTAGAACCAATGAAATCAAAGACACGCCTCGACCGGCAGACTCATAGGCGTCGGCAACGCATTGGAACGTGTTTCGTTGAGCGATCGCGTATTGTGTGTTTTTATAAGAATTGTTGTGTGATTGTTATTGTTGTAGTTTCTGTGGTTACTGTTTTGGTTATACTTAACCATGGAGAGTACAAATGGCACGAGTGGAAGTACTGAAAGCCAGGGAACAAGTAGACGGCTTCGTAAAGCACTGAAGAGGGACGCGAAAGAAATCGTGCTCAACGTGCTCAATTATCTGAACAGAACTATGTCGCAGGGAGATGCACTCGCGCGTTGTGAAAGTATGGCAGGCGTTCCAGAGAGGACCATTCGCAGGGTGGTGCATGAAAAGAAGAAAACTGGAACTACTACTGATCCAAAGTTTAATTTGAAGGGACGAAAGGCCGTTAAATTGGATGACGATAGCAAAATGGCGTTAAGGCGAACCGTACATTCATTCTTCTTTAGGAATGAGATACCAACCCTCAAGGCTGTATATGCAGCGATCAAGGAAAATGAAATTATACCCCAAATGAGCGTCGAGGTAATGAGGAAATCCCTGCACGAAATTAATTTTTGTTACGAAACGCGTAATCGGAAGTCAGTATTGATAGAGAGACCTGAAATAGTCGCCTGGCGTCGAAAATACCTACGCGAAATGATTGAATATAGGCGACAAAGCAGAAAAATCTATTATTTGGACGAGACATGGGTAAATGCAGGTCACACAGTTAAAAAAACCTGGATAGACAAAAACGTAGTGAGTCACCGACAAGCAAGCATTGAAGGTTTGTCAACAGGGCTTCGTGGACCGTCAGGGAAAGGATTGATCGTAACTCATATTGGTAGCGACAGTGGCTTTTTAGAAGAGTGTGACTTGATTTTCGTCTCTAAGAAAGGAGGTGATTACCATGACGAAATGAATGCCAGCTGCTTCGAGAGCTGGTTTCAAGGGGTGCTTCAGCGAGTTGAGCCCAACTCTGTGATCGTCATGGATAATGCTTCCTACCATAGTCGTCGAGCCGAACGTGTACCGACTATGGGATCTCGAAAAAGTGACACGCGGCAATAGTTGCGCGAAAAAGGAATCCCGTTTGACGATTCATGTCTGAAAGCGGAATTGTATGAAAAAATTAAACAGCACAAACCTGCGAACATTAGTTACGTGACTGATGAGATGGCCCGTCAATGTGGTGTCATTGTTCTGCGGTTACCGCCCTACCACTGTGAACTGAACCCAATAGAGCTCATCTGGGCTCAAGCGAAGGGTTATATTGCACGCCATAACACAACCTTCAAATTACCAGACGTTAAGGTTTTACTTGAGACTTCCATACAGCTAGTAACAGCTAGTGGCAGAATGCTATCCGTCATGTTGTGAAGGAAGAAACAAAAATGTGGCAGCTTGACCACCACATCGACACCATCATAGAGCCAGTTATAGTCAATTTCAACGAGGAAAGCGATAGCGACAGTTTATTACTGTCAGATGTAAGTGGAAGCGACGATGAATAAAGGTAATTCCCAAATTTTTGACTTACAATATGTTTCAAACCACTCTTTATTAAGCATGTGACAAATCTAGTTCACCCATGTTAAACATTCATACCTCGCCTATGAACAGCCGACTACTGGTAGTTAAGAGATGTTCACGTGAACATCGATGAGTCATTACAGTTTTAGATAGTTATAGTATAGCATTTCTACCAGCAGACATCAGGGGGGTTTAACGTCTGATGGGCGAACCGGCAACACCAAGGTCTTCCTCCCTATAATCCTCTCCAGGCAAAATCGAGGTAACTGTATTACTGGCAGCTCGTGACGTGTGCTTGCGGGAATTCAGGGTTGCTAGGCGTGCCGATTTTTCGCCAAGTGGCGATTTGACGGCTTTAAATGGATAGCTTGGCGATTGGCTACTTTGATGGCGCCCAGTATCCAGCAAACTGGTGATATCTTTCGATTTTTAAGATCTCTGACGCCAATTAATTTGTAATCAATTGAGTTCAATTTGAATGAGAGAGAAGCGCGAGAAGTGTGTATCAACACGTTAGGAAGAGATAGAAGCCGGCTGAAGAGCGATAACCTAGCAACGGCTACGCAGAAGCTCGTGCAAGCTTCGGCGATGCCAAAATGTTAAAACAGAAGATGTTCGCACATCCTTCTACAATAGGTTAGGTTAGTGTCAAACCCAAGAAGGAGACCTACTCGAACGAGGCCTATCCGAAGCAGGGCGACACTCCGCAATGAGCGTTGGATGGGTATTGATAATGGAGGTGGAAACCCTGCCTTGGAGTGTACAAGATCCGTAGAGAGTAAACTAACGCATGTTTTCAACATGCACCTTAATTCAAGGAACTGGTGTAACATAATGGCAAGGAGGCGCAGATTGCCGCGTCAGCGTTGATAGACAATGCGGTGATGAGCTTCGCTATCCAGCCGGCTTCTATCTCTTTCTAGCATATGTGTCTATAGACACTTCTCTGGAACAGATGAACTTGAGCCGTCAGACTAGTTTGGTTTTCAGTAGAGATTAATGAAATATGAAACGAGGAACAGCGGCAGTTCTGTTCTCTAAGCACAATTATGGCCAAATGTCATGTCAAGGTATCGTGTGATCCGAGCATATCAACGACATCCCATCTTAACACTTTTGACGCAGTGTTGCTTGATGTACGATTATTATATAATTTTTGTACAATAACCGGGAGAGGAGAGAAACACCCCCCCCCCCCAAGATTTACTTGAAAAAGGTAAATACGCAGAAAATTAGTGTCTCCCCGTTCTTCAATTTTCAATAGTCGGTAACCTCCTCCTCGTTTTTCTGTTGTCACAATATCACACCTCTGGATCCGCCCCCCTGAAAACGAACTTCGTTTCGTTAATATTGCACGTGTCTAACAACCCCCCATCCTCATCTCCTCCTTTTCAATCGATTCTTGGAGTATTATTATGCCTAACCCCGCTCTTCAGTTATCGTCAACAGGCAGGCTACTTAGGCGCTTAGGCCAGTCACTACTTCACCTCCTCGGGTGACAAATCCATTTCAATCTCTAACCTGGAGTTTTATGGTTAGACTCTTAGTTAATTTGAATTGGCAGTTTCTGACGATTTTCTCATCAAAACTTGATGATCACTGTGACTGAAAACCTGGCAACCCTGTCAGGATTCTCTATCTTTAACTGAATTTCTGAATGTAAAAATATCAAATATGGCGTTTGTTTTGATTAATATCTAAAGTGTATCTAACGAAGCTACAAAGTAATCGTAAACAGTGGTTGATTCGTGATCAACGCGTGATCGGTAGCCATGGCGCTCTGTCGGCCTCTTCCTGATTGGCTTGTAACGACGAGCCTCCAGACAAAGTCGCACGGTTGCCACGCTCGGCGAGTTTTCGCCAGAGTGGTTGATCACATTCGCATGGATCACAAATCAATCTGTTGGTGCAATACGTGCAATAACTGTTGTAAAGGACATTATATAACAATAAATGGCATCACAAAGGTATATTCCAATTTGATCTGCAGCAAATTATGAACGGCATATACGGAGATGCGAAAACAAGCTCAAAAAGGTGAAGAAAATTTTTGTGCAATCTTTATAGTTAAATTTTTCCTAAGAGATAGCATCAGTGAGGGAATTTTTTTCTATTGTCTTATTTTTCACATTAATCGATGTCGAGGTATGTGGCCCTATCGCAATTGAAAATAAGGTTTCGATAATCCTTCCATAAAGTTTCGATGAGTACATCTGAAATATACCTTGAGATATTCTTCAGGGAAATACAAAAATCTCCTTTTGTGTTTTTTTGTGCAGATTTATCTATTAAAATCCTATCCGCAATCTATTTTCCGTGCACACACCTTCAACCCAATGTATGCCATATATGATATTACCGTTTCCAACTTTCACCAAGGTTAATAGGAACCATAACAGCTCCCTACCCTTCCCCCCTATAAGAATATCGATTTGTAGCCTCACATTTCAAGGTTAGACTTCTTGTAATGTTTCTGTTCAACATTCGGCGATTTCTGGCAATTTTCCCAATAAAACATGATCATTGTGACATTAAGCCTGGCAACGCTGCATAGTAGAGGGAACTCTCAGCGTCACGTTGATGGTTCGTCACCACGCACAGGATTGTAATCAGTTACGGATACCCGTTTATGAGCGCGAACGTTTTATGCACGTCTTGACTTGATTTTTCTTGCGGAAATTTAATATTAGTCTAAAATGTCTGACACAGATACAGCTGATGAAGTGGTTGAAATCAGCTTAACGTCACCCATAAAAAGGGCTAAAAAGCTTCATCTTAGCGCAGGTGAAAAACAAATTATTCTAAATATCTACAAGAACCAGATGCAAGAGAATAGTGGATTGGCTATAGAAAATATCGTATGTAAGGTTGCTGAAATTTCTGGAGTAGGTCGATCAAGTGTTTACAAAATCTTGAAGGAATATAGACAAAATCACTCACTATCTGAGCCAAAAACATATCCAGCGAGAAAAAAAATCATCGAAAAAATAGATGACTTTGACAAAAGTGCCATTAGAAGAAAAGTACATCACTTTTTCTTCAGGAATGAAATACCTACAATAGATAAAATATTGAAGCAAGTGAATGATGATGAGGACCTGCCAAATTTTAAAAGATCTACGTTCCATAAGCTGTTGAAAGAACTAGACTTTCGATTTTTGAAAAGAGGAAGGAATAGTTTATTGATAGAAAAGGAGGAAATTGGTATATGGAGGAGAGAATACCTTAGAAAAATTAGGCAATTCCGCGCTGAAGGAAGAAAAATTTATTATTTAGACGAAACATGAGTGAACGCGGGGCATACGCAGGGAAAGGTTTGGGTAGACAGATCTGTGAGGTCCTCAAGGCAGGCTTTTTTAGATGGCCTTTCGACGGGATTGAAAAATCCTGCAGGTAAGTTTCGAAGTATATGAACTTTTTTGGATGCAGATAATTCATTTTCTGATCGAATCAATGATTTGGAAGCTCCGAACTCAGTTTTGCTATCTCATCCAAGTTTCTGAGTATTTCCTTCACCCAAAAACTAATCTAAGACCCTATCCTACACTAACCTAAAAAAAGTAAGTTGCTTAATTTCGTCATTTAGTGCGCTCGCTGAGAAGTAAAATAGCTAATTACTTTCAGGCAAGGGAAAACGCCTGATCATTTGCCACATAGGTAGCGTAGATGGATTTGTTCCTGAAGCATTGTGAGCATTTGAATCCAAAATAACTGGAGACTATCACGAAGAAATGGATGGTAACTCATTTGAAAATTGGTTCAAAAAAATTTTGCCGACACTTGATGATAACGCAATTATTGTGATGGATAATGCCCCGTACCACTCCAGAAAATTGGAAAAAATTCCAACAATGGCCACCAAAAAGGCAGACATTCAACAGTGGCTTGTCTCAAAGAAGATCGACTAAATATAGTCAAGCGACATAAGTATAAATATGATTTAAAAATTGTTGACGAAATGGGCAAAAACCAAAATAAAACGATTCTCAGGCTGCCTCCCTATCACTGCGAACTGAATCCTATCGAGTTGATTTGGGCCGACATCAAGCAATACGTGGCGTCAAATAACAGCACTTTTAAGTTTTCTGACCTTAAAAAACTGTTTGATGTTGCTGTCGATAGAATTACGCCAGCAAAATGGAGAACATGTATTGACCATGTCCAAGAGAAGGTTGAAACCAAAATGTGGGATATGGACAATATCATTGACACCCAAGTTGAACCCCTTATAATTGACATCAACAATTCTGATGATTCAAGCTCCTCGGAATACAGCATATAAATCGATTGATACCATTAAGACTGGCAGTTTAACGGGCTTTTTGGCACGACAGGTAAGTTCATTATAGACTGCAGTCAAAGTGTAAGTTTCTAGTTATTAATGTGGAAATTCCAAATTTATAATTACACAAAATTAGGGTTAATTTAGGAGTTCCAAAGCATAATAGTGCCATTTTGACCTTCTTCCTATTTCTCATGTAAATTTTAATAGCAATCAAACTAACAAACTTTATGGAGTCTGTAATAAACTTTTGTACTACTACTACTACGTCTGTAGTTTCTATTTGCTCAAAAAAATTTGCTCTGCATTGTGAATAGAAGGTTGATTTGTAAATATTATTGGGTATATATGTAAGTTAATAATAAAATATGAACAATTTCAATTGAGATGGTCCACAAGTTTTT
Organism: Acanthoscelides obtectus; assembly: GCA_963669975.1. Classification (NCBI taxonomy): domain Eukaryota; kingdom Metazoa; phylum Arthropoda; class Insecta; order Coleoptera; family Chrysomelidae; genus Acanthoscelides; species Acanthoscelides obtectus. The sequence continues at coordinate 73,757,431 of CAVLJG010000008.1, read as the reverse complement.
TTCGTGTGCGTTTTAGTAACATTTTGCTGAAATGGTGAATACAGAATTTCTTGCACTGATTCCTAATGTAGAAAGGCGTGGTATATTGCTGATAATTTACTATGCTTTTGATAGAATTTACAGAAACACATATCTTGTACGACATTTTTTGATAGATCAGTCACAATAGCTTGATACGGCCCTGTAGCGTCTCCTACGGTTAAGTTCTTGATCACGTGCAATACGGGTGTATATGTTTGATTTTACTTTGTTTCTTCGATGGATACAGTTTAGATTATCAACTGTGATGCTTTTGGAGATAAAAAATGAGCATAAAATATAAAACAACACTATCAGTACCTGTAATGGTATACGTGAAATGTATTGTGACCATTGTGAGAGATGCAGAAGTTCAGGAGACTCTGCCATGTCATAAAGTGCTACAGGTAGGCTGTGACCTCAACATATGCGCATGATGTATTAAATATGAAAGGCCAACAAATTCAGGGGATTGAACTGAGCAAACTAATGAAAAGTGACTAGCTAGCTAGAATTATGAATTACATTAGTGTTTTCTGTAGTGTTTCAGAATTATCAAGAAGCCGTACAATGAAGCGAGACACTTGTGTTTTACAAGACTGAACATGAATTTGAAATAAATCTATCTATATTTTCGTGTAATACAATTTCTATACCATCGGCCACAGCATATGCATATTTTTTGAAACTAAATAAATTTGATGCTTCATAATTATTAGGGTTGGATTTTATTATGCTGAACCTTTTTCTCAGGAAAGTTGTTGAAACAGATATTACCCTTATTGGGGATATTTTTTGAATTATCCTTCAATATCGGAAATATCATTTTCAGCAGATTTCAGCTTTATGGTGTCGAGAGAATGTATGTATTTCCCAGTTCTACTATACTTGACCCACCCCAAAGCTTGAGCTTCACTTGATTCCTATACAACAAGTTACACCGATACTTAAGTTTCATTTTCATGATCGCCGAGTTGGTAAATAGTGTGACAAATAGTACTGTTGGCGCCATCTGTTAGGCGAGTCTCCTACTCCCATGACCGATCTCTGCTTTTACGCGAACCACGACCGCACAAGCCGCTTAGCGACGTTTGTGAGGACCGTGGCAGTGACTCACCTTCTAGATCGACCCGAAATAACCTCCAATCTTCTAGATGCCGCTTTGTGATTCACCAGACCTTTCTCGAAGCAGCAATGGGGACTATATATAACTGGGCGGCCGGGAGATGGAAGCAGAGTACTGAATACGGTAGAGTAGCAGAGCGGAGTGGACTGTAGTGCAGTCAATGGCGACATAAGAATTAGTCAGACATAGATAGTGGTGTACATAAATGTTCTATCAAGTTAAATAAACTAGTGCATTTCTTTTTGTGGAATCCACTGTTTTAATCCACAAACAGAAGTACCCAGAAAAACGCTACAATACGTTAAAGAAGTTAAAAAATAAGTTCATCTCAGCTAGATTATAATGTTGTTCTGAAAAAATAAAGAAGTCTGTTCTTATTATTATTACTATTATTATTATTATAAGCAATGGTATGATAGCTCAGTAAAATGAACGGAGCGGTGAGTTGTTTGTTCTACTTCTCTAGATTAAAGCAAAAAAATCCATGAATCATTGTATACTAGGACTGAAATTCATAAACTCATAAATACGAACATCAACTAAATACATAATCTACTGTAGCTAATTTTTGTCCTTTTTTGTCATTTGCATTCTACAGTTTCAACTTAAATTTATTGGTCCATGTACAGGCGATGCCTTCTATTAGGCCTGTTTTGATTTTATATTTATTTACTCATATTGTTTGTTATCTTTGTACATTGAGTGAATAAATATTATTATTATTATTATACTTTGCGGTAAGCGGAGTCTTAGCCAAATTAAGTCCGGAATGGACCCGCATTAATAAATCACGAAAGTGGGTGCTTATTCAGAAGATACTACTCACTTATCATCACGCTTACAGGGTTTACCTTAAAAAATAAAAGATGACGTCAAGTAGGTTGAATCTGTACTTCCAAAGCAACGCCGTTATCGGTTCATAAAGGATTATCACAAACTTGACAAAAAAGCCAGTCAAACAGCTCCAAACAATTGGCCAATAGACAATCTTTTCCTGCCCTACCGGTAGTCCACCTTCGCTTCTCTCCAATACCTAACCTGCAGCTAATAAACCGACAAAATGTCATCCTACAGTCAAGGTAGTTTTTAGTGTGCAAATTCCACATTTGCTCGCTATGATCGTCATCAAAAGCGTCCATCTATGAAGGAATCACTCAACGACACGACACGCTCAAGCATGCATTATTGAGATTGAGTAGCAAGATCGCATCTGGATGATTATGTGTATAGGTCTGCATGTGTATAAAATCAGTTATATTTGCTATATGAAACAAATTATTACTGAATATGCTTCCAATGAAGTATATCTATCATCTGTTCCCGACGGGCTATTTATATGTTGTCCTTTCTGAATGCATGTATGTTGTCCTTTCTGAATACATGTTGTGTTCAAAGTTATAAATTATGATTATGCTCTCTTGTAGCAGGCGCGGAATGAACTATTTGAGTCAACATTCTATCGGTTTTTTTTACGTAGAAAATGGCATAATGTCAAAAGATACGACATAGTGTCACTATTCTAATTACGTAAAACCCCGCCGTGCTGCTCTTCAGACAAAAATTTGGATGTGTTGAAAATTGTGGAATGGAGATTGTGGGAGGTGAATGTCTTGTTAGTGACAGACATTCTATTAAAAATAAGTTTCTGATTCCCGTAATATTACGTTTTATTACTCAATAATATTCGATACATTTTCCATTGAAAGATAAATATAATTTATTTTCGCATTTACAAATATGGTGAAGGTGGGAGTATCCTCTGAGCCGGCGTAGAGGGCGGTTCGTATCGGCCAACGTTGGATCAGGTTGCAACCGGTGCAGGAACTCCAGCTAGATTCCTTCATCAATTCTTAATTTATTGCACGCATCATTAGTCGATTGGCAAAAGTTTCAAGTTTATTAGTACTGATTTGTATCAAATATGTAAATAGTTGGTGTTCTACAGATGGTTTAGAGCCAGACAACTCCTAATATACATACTGGCGAATAGCATAAGAATTTGCTGCTACCATAATTATCGAAAAAGGTAAATATGGTGAAGGCTATAAATTGATCCCTCTTACTTGTTATATGATATTCCAAAAGAAAAACTTGTAAATAAAAGTTATTGATTTAATATGCGGTTTTTCATGTAATATTTTTTTGCATAAAGGGTGTGGTGTCTCAGAAAAGTGCTGTCAAAAAACTTCGGTGAAAATTACAGTCCTCTTTTTTCTGATTCAAAATGTATGTGCTTTATCATACTTATTTACATTAATTTGGCGAATCCGACTTCAAACCAGTTTGCATCTAGCCGCCTATGCACTCTAGTATAGGGCCAGAATACATATAACTAAATCACACACACACTTCAAGTTTTTGACTAAAGTAATAAAAGTAAGTTCAACAAATCATATACAGGGTGTAAACATTATTTAAATGGGTGATAGAGGGGGTTAAAAGAAGCAAAAAGTTTCATATAACATGGGGGTCAAAACGGCATGTTTTTAGAGAAAAGCGACTTTAAAGTAAAATAAAATCTGACAACGCCGCAATGCCAGACGCAAATTACGACGGAAGGCAGTGTAAATAAAGATGGAGTTTGTTGTTCTTGGCTCTTAGGTATTATTTCATTATGTGATAATGTACTCGTAAAATACAAACAATTAAAAAAACGGACTTACCACTAACTGACTCAGCGCTTCACCTGGTGTGTGAAAGTTTATTGAACGTATTAAAAAATCCACTTATAAATAGGGAACACAATTTTGATACATACATTGTTTTCCTTTTTAAAACCCACACTACACTTTTTTGTATTTAAGGAAGGTATTCAAAATGTCGCCCTCCACTTTCCACACAAGCTTCATTACGACGAACCCAGTTTCTTCTTACTCTAGGTCCTCGAAGTTGTCCATTTATTATTTCAGCCGCATTCAAAATTTTTTCGCAAAGTTTTGCTTCGGTTGTTGTTGGACCAGCCCCCTAAGCCATCCCTTTACGTACTCCTCAATACCAGAAATCCATCGGATTGAGAACAGGAGATCTTGCTGGCCATTTTCGAGGATCAGGAGCATTTCGACCGATCCAGCGATTTGGTTAATGCTCATTCAAATACTGAATGACGCCTCTAAAAATGAGTGGTGGTGCCCCGTCATGAAGAAACGACAAATTCTGTCTCCGTTGTAATGACATGTTGTCTAAGGTCTGAAAGCTAAGGTATCCTTCTCCTGGCAAGTTTGGGTGTAACTCGGAAGGGCCCATTGCCTGAATACCCGCCCAATATTATAAAAATTAAAATTTGTTCCTCCAGCTCTACAGTAACCTGTCTTTCACGAGTGCGAATATTAGTGGGCTGAACACTTCCTGTATCTCGAAGTCTTTGGTACACTTGCACAAATGTCCTTCTGTCTGGGTGTACCCGTTGGCGAAATATGTCGCAAACAATTTGAGCTGCAGGATTTGAATTCTGACTTGTAAAAATAAGCAGGACGACGTACGCGCACAAAAACAAAACAACATACTAACCACTGTTACCGTTTGCGATCGATTGCCGGTTCGATAAGAGTGATGTAAAACCGACGCGCTGTTGTCGTGTGAATTTTTAATATTTAATTTAATGAAACTTACTTACTTACTGACTACAAATTTTGGCATAACTTAGAAAAACTTAATGTCATTTATTTGTTAATTACCCAATTTAAAAACGTTTCAGATTAGATTATAAAAATTAGTAAAATTGTGGTGATTGTGGTCGATATAAATCACTTAAAGTTGTAATCTATAAAGCCATTTAGACAAAAATCTATTGACTCTTGGACCATGGGTCATATGAACTTTCTGACTTATTTTGACCCCCTATTACCCATTTCAATAATGACGTTTACACCCTGTATATTTGAAATAAGAAAAAATGTTTGCGGAAAATATACAAGCTGTTTGTTCTACTTGAAAAAATAAAACTTTATACGATATACGAAAATTATTACATGAGAAACTGCATATTAGACCCCATAACTTCTCTATACAACGTTTACCTATAGAATATCATATAAAGAAGTCAGGACACCCTGTTAATGAAAAAATTCTTTCAGAAATAATTTTTAGAAAAGTGAACATACCTAATTAAATTTCAATATCATTTGAGTCTTTTGAATGGAACTTGACCCAATTTTTTTTTTGTATACATGTGCAACTATCTTCTAAGATGAGCTAATTTGTACATGCCGTCCTATACAGGGTGACTTCGAAGTTGAGTCATTTATTTTAACAGTGAGTAGATCTGATCAAAAGAAATGTTTTTTTCCTTTAACATTTTTCTGTTAAAATTAAATTAACAAAGTTATAGCCCTTTAGAAGTTTGAGTACCGCCCTGTCTCAATAATAATATTATGTGCTCGTGTTTGGCAACAACGGATATAATCCGCCTTATCGGTTCATCGCATCGGAAATAAAAAAGCGAAAGAATTTGAAACGTTTATCACGATGTCAGTCTGTTTCAGTCGGCAACGCGTGAGTGAATAGTGGTGTTTGTTGCGTGGCTCAAACGAAATAAAAAATGGCACATGTTTACGAAAATGCTGAACTTGTGGACATTCTTATTTAATCGAGTGCAACCAATCCCTCGTGCCTTTGTTAATGTAGTACAAAGGGCTCGTGAATCAGGTGACTTAAGACCTCACAGGGGATGGCATGCCGGTGCTCCAAGACCGCACGAACAAATACAGGTCCGCACTGAAATACTTGTCGGGAGGATACTTTATAAAACAAGGTAACATTTTTTTTTATTTTTACACACATATTTTGGTTTATCTTCCTTCTACAATCATTATCTGAAAATTAATGACTCAACTTCAAAGTGACCCTGTATAAGAAAAAAAAACAATTTGTTAGAAATCTACTTACTCCATGGAGCTTGATTCTGAATGTCTCATGCAATTGCTTTGGTTGATTTTTGTGAATCACAGTTCATATGGCGTCAGGTTTCGGGATAAATGGTACATAACTGATGGCACAATTGCGGGAAAGGTACACAGTAAATACACCTGATGCATTTTTTTGGAGTACACGCGTCTTCAAAGCAATGGCGTACAATAAGCTATGCTACTTCCTTTGATTCCGATACTTGACCATTGAACTATCCTGGGCGAAATGATCCGAATCGTCTGGCATTTCGGATTCAGAAACATTGAGTCCTTTTTAACAGATCAGCAGGATATTGTAAAATATAAAAAAAGCAGAGAAAACTTACCCATGTAGGAGCGCGGGGTCGGCGTGCGATTTTAGATGTTCCAGTTCGCGTCCATTTTATCAAATCCTCTTCGATTGGATTCCAGGGAAAGATGTTAGCTAAAATAATTGCATCTAATTACTAAACCAAACTGGTATATGTATAATTTCAACCAGAGATATACTAATTGATACCATATTTATAACGGTGTGATCTTTTTGTATAGCTAGAACTGAAAACGACAACTTAAATGGTGGAACCACATTTATCGGATATTGAACACAACCTTCTATGGTGCCCTGTGAAGATCTAAAGATAGAGACCAGTCAAGATAATTGATTAACTCTCTTTGATATAATGACCCTCAGATATTAAGAAAACAATAGAAGAGAGAGTATGAAATGTTGCTTGAATATATATATGATGATACATGTTTAAAATATTGTTTACTGATGACGACGTTTCGGCCACAACGGTGGCCTTTTTCAAGTACAATTTGATCACTTCAAACATAATGTGGTTTTATTTAGCGGCCAAACAAACATGGAGGATTATTAGCATGAAAACTGTAGGGTGAGTTTCGGGTGTTACATTAGCCATGTTTATTCATTCAACAACAAAAAATTATAGATGACATATCTAAAAATTATTTGTGAAAGTTTTGGCATTAAATTTATTTGGGATATTTTCGGTACAGTTAAACAGGAAAAAGACAAATTGGGAATGACTGGTACGGTTGAATCATCGTGGTAAACACCGGTCTGACCCCTCGTTTGTGGACAACAGCTTATCCTTACTAGTAGAGTACATCAGAACAGAGTGAAGTTCAACAGATTTCTAATTTTATTTATTGTAATGGGCTTATAGTACGGTGTATTGAAAAGTCAACAGGTATATTTATTTTTTGTGGTTTTTTATTTTCAAAATTTCCGTTTTGTATGCAGCTATTCAGAATATACTAATAATAATATATAAGTATATACGTAATTCATATACTAGCTAGTAGATTTCTTTAAATTGAACAGAAAAGCTTCTGTAATCCTATGTATTTTACGGCTACGTTACTAATGTATTCAAGTAAATTTCATTCAATACATACATTATTAATTTATATTAAATTGCTCGACTGATTCAGATCTGTGAATCGATGGTATACATTAAGGGAATTAATTAGAATAGGTAATAGGCGACCCTGAGACGGTGCTAATAAAATTTAACTCGGATCCACCGAGCTCAGCTAAGGATGGCTCTGGTCTTTGTGAGTATGACCAAGGGACTTTTAGAACAAACAAAACAATTTTCCACCTGCTTCTGGATTAGCAATTTTAAAATATGTAGCTAAAAAAGTAATCCTAATGATAAAGCCCACAGAAATAGAAAGATGTTGAATGTTCCTAGATCGCCATAGTTTTATCTGTTGAGGATAATAAAAAGTAATAAAGTTCACAGACTTTGATTCATATAAATTTAAATATATTCTTTTATTTTGGTTGTAAATATGCTTCATCACAGTCTGTGGGATTTTCTGTTTGTCTCGGGTCCTGATGAATAAATTTAGGATGATCCAGGGGTCGTCTCACATTAAAGATTAATTATATACTCAATTAAATTGCTCGTTTACATTCAAGAAAGGCCATTGATCACAATCATAAAGAGACCAGTTAAACTCTGAAATACCTTGTTACAATTTTATAGCGGCGCCCCTGGAATAATTGAGCAGGAAACAACCATTAAAGAATAGGGGAGACCGAGGAGGGTTGAAACATAGGTAAGTTGAAACAACAGAATTTTTGTGGACACCAAAGACGTTATGGAGCTGGCAACAACGCTTATTTGCCTCTGCTGCCACCTGCACACAAGTGAAGGTTTCGTTATCGCTCTCCAGTCCACGCTTACATCGTTATCAAATGTGAAAATTTAACAAAAGTAAGTTTTTGTCATATTTTAACTTTATCAATATTTTGATTTATATACTGTTTTATTACAATGTGTTGTATGTTTTCTGAAAGCTTAATCATTCAAGATTCAGTCTGTAGCAATGTTTTTGTAACACTGTATTGCACAACGAGGTAACACCGGCTCAACCATAATGGCGGCAGATTTTTGTACTCCAGGAGAGTTGAAACAGCCTGTTTCAACTTACCTCGTTTGCGTTCAATTTTGCAATTGACTTTTTATATACGTTTTTGAATTTTATCAGTATGCCTGAAGTCTGTCTTATGCTCTTTTTGTTTTAGGATGCCGAACGAATACAAGCGAAAGACGAATCGGGGTATGGCAAGCAAAGAAATTTACGAACTGGCTTCCGAAGAAGTGATGCTACGTAATAAATCTCTTCGTGATGCTGCCACAAGTTATGATATAATCCATACGTCGCTTTACAGATACATTAAGAAAAAACAAGCGTATGAGAGCAATAAGACCATCCAACCACCCTCAATTGAATATCATCGCCCCACAGTGTTTACCAAAGAAGAAGAAAAATCATTGTGTGACTATTTGACCTGCTCTGATGCCAATTTTGGGTTGAGTACAAAAGAAGCAAGAAAACTTGCGTATAAGCTTGCTGTGGCATATGACAAAAAGTGCCCTTCTTCTTGGATGCAAACCAAAATGGCTGGTGAAGTTTGGCTCAGATTGTTCATGAAACGCCACGAAGTTTTGTCTTTGAGACTTCCACAAGCGACAAGTATTGCTCGAGCGACAAGTTTCAATAGAACCAACGTGGAGCTATTTTTAAAAAAATATTATTCGATACTTGACAAATATCATATGGAAGCAAGAGACATCTGAAATGTTGATGAAACAGGCATAACTACTGTCCAAAAGCCTGATCGTGTCATTGCACGACGAGGTCAAAAGCAAGTCAGCGCCATGACGTCTGCAGAAAGAAGTAGTTTAGTCACTCTAGCATTAGCTGGTAATGCTATAGGTAATTGCATTCCACCAATGCTCATATTTCCCCGTAAGAGTTTTAACGACCACTTTATTCGTGATGGTCCAAGTGGGTCCATTGGAACAGCCAATGGTTCTGGATGGATGCAAGAAGATGATTTTTATTGCTTTATAGAGCACTTCAAGAATCACGTCCGATCTTCCAAAGAAAATCCGGTTTTGTTATTACTAGATAATCATGCTTCGCATACCGCTGTCAAAAACATCAACTTTTGCAAGGAAAATGGAATCGTTCTGTTGACGTTTCCACCACATTGCACGCACAAACTTCAGCCTATGGACCGAGCTATCTTTGGCCCTGTAAAAAAAGCAATCAATACAACTTGCGATAACTGGATGCGTTCACACCCAGGAAAAAGTAATGACAATATATGACATTCCAGGAGTTGTCAAAACTGCCTTTGATATACCAATCACCATAAAAAATGTAACTGCAGGATTCCGGACGACCGGGATATGGCCATTGAACACTGAAATATTTCGTGAAGAGGAGTTTTTGCCCAGTCAGGTGACCGATCGAGCACTGCCACCAACAGTACTTGTACACGAAGATTCCGTTGTTCAAACTGATGATCCTGAAGTTCCAAGGACCAGCAGAGAAGCCTAACGAACTCCAAGCCCACCGATCAATGATTCACTCTATTATAAACCTACTGTTTCTAATACAATGCAAATGCAGAAGTATCATGCACTCCCACAATTTTGTCTTCAAATCAAGACGATGCTCCTACCCCTGATTCACTTTATCCTGTGCCATCAACTTCGAAGGTATATACGAGTATTACGTCGGCAGCCATTAGTGAGGTTTCTTCAACTTCAAATACATCTACTGTAACTACTGCAGTCAGTGTATTTTCTCCGGAAGCAATAAGACCTCTACCGAAGGCAGAGGCTAGGAAGAATACGCAAAAAAGGAGAAAGATAAAGTCAGCTATATTAACTGACACTCCTGTAAAAAATGAGCTAGAAGACATTGAAGCTAGGAGAAACACCAAAAAAGTAAAAAGACCTGCGTTAAACCTAGAAAATAAAACTAAGAAATCCGTTAGCAAAACAAGGAAGAATTGTAAGAATAAAGGAAAAATAAGTGAGAAAGAAAGTAGTGACAGTGACGATAATAACTGCTTCTGCGTAGTTTGTATGGAGCCGTTTTCCCAAAGTGTCCCAAAGGAAGAATGGATTCAGTGTATAGAATGCAAGTCATGGGCTCATTTGGCCTGTAGAAAAGGCGACTTGTTCTACGTGTGCCATAATTGCTTCTCTGAATAGGATTTTCTTTGTTCTTTGTTGCGCTTATTATTCTTTTTTATTTTATTTTATATTTTATGTTGTTTTTTATTTTAAGATCTCAATGTTGTCATCACTGACAAATAAGGTACATTTTAGTTCAGGAACTTCAATATATTACTAACTCATAAGCTGCTTTCTTAAAAAAAGAAACCTTCCAAATACTTGTGTTCCAACTCTCCTAGGTCACCGTTTCAATTTACCTCAGCAAGAGGAGAATTGCAACAAAATTAATGGTCGACTTATAATCGATTTTTTTGAAAATGAAGTAGACCGTTTGACTACTCATTAGCCAAGTAAGCAAGGTTTCATATGGTATATTAAACTTTGTAGGCTACCACTTATTTATGAAGTTATGTGCCATTATGTGAAAATTGTTTCAACTCTCCTCGGTCTCCCCTACATCACTTCACACCTGCTTTCAATTCAGATACGCAGTTTAATTCAAGTCAGGCAAGTAGTTTAAGAGAAATCAAAAATGTGTGTATTAAAAAAACATGTATCTTAGTAACGAAGCTGTAACATACATAATTTTACATGTTCAGATGTATAACCGCATTTATAGACAATGGAAATTAAGAAAATTGAAAACCAAAAAGCGCAAAAAAATTATGTAGATCTTTAATACACAATGTAATAAACGCATTTCAGTAAAAATCTCAACAAAAGTCTATTCATTCTAAGTTTCGAGGTTTTTATGTTTCTACCTAACGGACCACTATCATATTGATTTTGACGTACTTTTTTCGAATGTCTACACTTATCATTTCAACCTGGTATTTTCAGTCCTTCACCATATTCTAGACTTCTGACTGGAAATCATTATTCGATAACAAAAACGTTGTGTGTTGTATTTTGATGCGTATCATTAGTATATCAATGGTATATGCAGGAATTGAGCATATTTTGTGTACCAATTAGAATAATTGCAGCGCATTGTTATGAGGCCACGACCGTTTGAATTTTCCATTAACAAGTTAATAACAGTTTGGTATAATTGTTCATACAGGGTATTTCATGTTTTACGTCATTCTAAATTGCATATGGAGCTCAACATGGACAGGTAGTATTTTATGTCATGTCACAGAAAACACGTTACAAAGCTGGCAGTTCATTTACTAGAATAAACCCCTCAATTGCACTTTATGTCAAACTTGCTTGACAGAGAAAGACGTTAAACAACTTTGCTGCTAGCCTGCCGCAAATGGGTTTAATTTCACTGTGAATATAGGCCTTCTAGCAATAGTAAAATCTATAAATGTATATATTGTGGAGAAGACTATATTACCATGGAGACGTCTTGAAGTCCAAGCATGCTTATAGAGGGTACTTAAAAGAAGAATCCTCCGTAAGTACTTCACACTTGACTATGATCTCTCAGTAGTACCTTGAATATCTTAGGGCTAAAGACAATACACATTTCACCATGCTCAACGGATGTTTGGTGCTTGAGAAATGGGTTGAAGTTTTGCCAAGAGCCTCATCTTAAGGTTAATAGGCTTTGATGCAAACTACATTTGAACCATGATTAGATAAAGTATTACGGCACCTAGGTCAATCAGGCAATACTGCAAAACTAATAAGAACCTGAATAAACAACAGGCAACGGATCTGGAGAGCTCCGTCAATACATATTGCCGTTATATACTAAGTGACATATAAATCCGAACACCCAGTTTAAATGGTTTTATTTTAATAAAAGTTGGTGAATGTATTTATCTTACTGTAAATAACAAGTGAAAAAATGTTCGGCCTTATCAGTTGGACATTCCGGTTTTTATACTGCTTTTTTTTAATTCACTAACGCTCTAAAAATGAATATTTCAGCCGCAGTAAAGAATCAACGTTGGCGGATTTTGGTTCTTGACATCCTGTACGATCGGTTACGATGTCTAGAGTACGGAGACCTGTACGATTTCGTCAACTTAGTGAGTTTGATAGTGGCCGTATAGTGGGACTTCGGGAAGCTGGACTTTCTTTTCGGGCAATTGCAGTTAGAGTGCAAAGAAGTGTAGACACTGTGGTTAGGTGTTGTCAGGCATGGCTTCGAGAAGGCCGTACGCAAAGAGCAAGGGGCACTGGACGCCGCCGTAGAACAACAGACCGTGAAGATCGCCGCCTAAGAATATTGGCCTTAAGGGACCGTTTCTCCACTACCAGGTCCATTGCAAATGAATGGTTTGCAGAACACGGAAGACCTATTGGCATGCGAAGTGTTTACCGACGAATGAGAAGTTTTGACTTGTTTTCATACCGGCCACACTGGGTCCTCCCTTTAACTCGAGAACACCGACGTAATCGCCTTGAGTGGTGCAGACAACGGTCAATCTGGGATCAGGAATGGAACAGTATTGTCTTTAGTGACGAGTCTCGATTTTGTTTAGGCATGCACAATGGTCGTGCCAGGGTTAGAAGGCGACGTGGTGAAAGGAGGAATCCACAGTTTTTTGTTGAAAGACATGTTCATCACACTGTTGGAGTTATAGTTTGGGGTGCTATAGCTTATGGTTCCAGGTCACCTTTAATCTTCATCAGAGGTAACATGAACGCGCAGCGTTATATCCACGAAGTTCTAGAACCCCATCTTTTACCCTATCTTGACACCCTGGCAGATCCAACTTTCCAACAAGATAATGCCCGACCACATGTTGCAAGAGTCATAATAGACTTCTTTCAACATAATGATGTCACATTGTTACCATGGCCACCAAGATCTCCCGACTTATCCCCAATTGAGCACGTGTGGGATATGATGGGTAGGAGATTGCTCAATTTGCAACGACCTCCTCAGACTCTAGAAGCACTTCGAGAGGAGTTGGTGGTTGCCTGGAATGAGATACCACAGGAGGACACTGACCACCTGATGAGAAGCATGCCTAGGCGCGTTGGAGAATGCGTAGCACATCAGGGTGCATCCACACATTATTAAAGGTCAAAGGGCTTTAAAGCAATGCAATCATTTTGAAATTTTTATCATTTACTTATTATGCTTCATTAAGTACTTATACAAAATTTTATTAAAATAAAACCATTTAAACTGGGTGTTCGGATTTATATGTCACTTAGTATAGTTACTAGGCAAAAATTGACCTTGTTCTAGAAAAACATATATGGACAGATTTTACAGGGCAAATGAAAAGGTCATCTTCATGAGGTACAAAGAATGTTGAAGGGTAGCTTTTTTGTTAAACCTCAAATTTGAAAAAATTGCTGTTGTCAATATTTTAGAATTGTGCCCTCAAATGTCATGTATAACATGCCATAAATAGATTTTCCCAAAATGTATTTGTTTATGAGTAATATTCCGTCCACAGATGGATGGGCCACGCTATACAGGGACTTCGAAGTTGAGTCATTTATTTTAACAGTGAGTAGATCTGATCAAAAGAAATGTTTTTTTCCTTTACCATTTTTCTGGTAAAATTAAAGTAACAAAGTTATAGCCCTTTGGAAGTTTGAGTACCGCCCTGTCTCAATAATAATATTATGTGCTCGTGTTTGGCGACAACGGATATAATTCGCCTTATCGGTTCATCGCATCGGAAACAAAAAAGCGAAAGAATTTGGAACGATGTTTTTACAATTATTACATTCAGTTGTGTACAGTCAGTGTCAGTCGGTAGTGGATAGTGGTGTCTGTTGCGTGGCTCAAACGAAATAAAAAATGGCACATGTTTATGCGGATCGGTTTCCCAATCGAGTGCAACCAACCCCTCGTGCCTTTGTTAATGTAGTACAACGGGTTCGTGAATCAGATGACTTAAGACCTCACAGGGGACGGCATGCCGGTGCTCCAAGACCTCACGATCAAATACAGGTCCGCACTGAAATACTTGTCGGGATGATACTTTATAAAACAAGGTAAATTTTTTTTTTAATTTTTTTTTATTTTTACACACATATTTTGGTTTATCTTCCTTCTACAATCATTATCTGAAAATTAATGACTCAACTTCAAAGTCACCCTGTATATATATACTATATATATATATATATAGGGTGTTCCATAATTATTGCGACAAAATGATATGGGGTTGTAGAGTGCATCAAAATGAACAATTTTGCCTTATAAACCCCTGTTCGGAAATATGCCGTTTGGGCTGCAGCAACAAAAAAAGATCAGTTTCTTGAAACAGCTTACCTGCAGTAATTGCTCAAAGTGTCCCTCACCTTGCTCAATACACCGGTATGTCCTGAACATGTGCGGACGCGGCCATCACTCTTCCCAGTAGCTCTTGTTGGTTGGGAACAGGAGTTTCGTACACTAAAGCTTTCAGATGGCTCCAGAGAAAATAATTCAGTGGCGTCAGGTCGGGTGACCGAGCAGACCAAGTCACAGGGCCACCTCGGCCTATCCACCTATTTGGAAATTTGTCGTAAAATACTGCCGCACTTGTAAAGAAAAGTGGGCTGGAGCGCCATCGTGTTGAAACCACATGTTGGCTCTTATGTTCAGTGGCACATTTTCTAATTGTTTCGGTAGCACATGCTGTAAGAATCGACCATAAGCATGCCCATCCAAACGTGGTGGAAGCAAATATGGCCCGATGATATGCTCGTCCACAATACCGCACCAGATCTTAATTGAAAACTGATGTTGGTCTCTATGGATGGCTATGGCATGAGGGTTTTCTTCATCCCAAATGTGACTGTTACGGCTATTAAAATAACCGTCCTTTGTAAAACAGGACTCGTCAGTGAACAAAACGTAGCGACCAAAGTTTGGTTGCCTGAACTCCTGTTGCAGCCACCAACGACAAAAACGTCGACGCGGCAGATAGTCTTCAGGACCCATGGCTTGGACTTTTAAAAGGTGGTATGGGTGTAGTTGCTGGTCATGGAGAACCCGCCAAACAGTAGTTTGAGACGCTCCTATATCATGTGCAATAGCACGCACGCTTGTACGCGGATTGGCCTCTACATGATGCAGAATCGCTTCCTCAAATTCTACTGTGCGCCTCGTGAAGGGCCGCCCTGCTCCCGCGAGGTGTCTGATGCTGCCACTGACACGAAGACGTCCATGAATCCTTGCAAAAATGGCGTGATGCGGATGAGGTCGTTCTGGAAACCGTTGGGCGTAGATTCGCGAGGCTCGTCTTCCGTTACCACCAGCTTCTCCGTAAATTAAATGCATATCCGCAAGTTCCGCATACGAATAACGGTGCATTTTAAGACTAAGGTACTCTTATTTACTATCTAGTTTGACGCACCACTCAGATAATTTAAATGAATCGGTGTGGAGAATTTACGATAACAAAAATGTGAACACAGCAGGCTTTTTTTACAAACCGGCGATACCATGAAATGTGCTAGATGAACATTTTGCAGCTGGTGAATTTTTTGTTTCTCCTATGAGCTCTTAAGGTAAAATTAGCGGTAGTGCTCAAACGGCATATTTACGAACAGGGGTTTATAAGGCAAAATTGCATATTTTTATGCCCTCTACAACCCCTATCATTTTGTCGCAATAATTATGGAACACCCTGTATATATATATATGACTATAATGAAAAGTCACTCAGCAGAACTTTTTGTATCTCTAGGTAAATAACCTTCAACCCTCAAGAATATATTTCTCTCATAAGATCCGTATATGTATTTTTTATAAAGTTGTATATGTCCTGGTTTAATTCGGTTCACAGTAAATATAGTAGTATTCGACTCATCACTTGGATTGGGAAGGAATTGAGAAGACTGACGAAAACATCCTGTCTATTCTTTCTGAAGAAGAACTAATCACGAGTTGTTCTTCAATCATCTCTATACACAAATTACTGAGACGAAAGATATTGCAAAAATACCCTGTATTACTACCATGCTTCTACATGCTTTATACAGCAGCTAATGTTTCTATTTTCGCCTACGTAAAAAAGGAGGTACTAGTTTTCATGATATATGGCGCCGTACAGCTACAACTGTTGTAATACATAAAGCACGCAAACAGTGTTTCATGGTAAAGCGGGGTCATATAAAAATAGATCGCAGCAAAGTGCATGTTCCAATGGATGTATTTGGGATAAGGAAAATTCATCACGCATAAAAGAAAACCTTATTTGTAAAGATCTCTCAATTTTAATTATTATATATGGATATAGATGGTCACAGAATAGGTAGCTATCTCTCGGATGCACGCAGAACACAAAAAGTAAGTTGAATAAACTGAACTCAGGCTGAAAACGTTGATTCATGTTCTTAGCAATCATCAATACGGTATACGCCTAATCGTTGAGAAACAGATGGCAGAAAACAAATCAGAGAATATGAGACTATTGACCGCCTTTGTATTTTGCACAACTTTCTATAGAAATGTCCGAAAATTCGTGTTGTTTCGTTAGTATAAGCTGATTTGTGTCCGTTTACACCGAGCGCTATGCACTACAGAAGCGTGTGGCTAGACATAGTGCAAGCATGACCATTACGTAATTCAAGAATTAACTCGTTTGGATCGCCAGCAGTGAACTGTAGCTCCTTTCGGTGTTTTGGCGGTTACGTTATAATGCCACACGGAGCATCTTCCCTAAGTCAATAAACACTGCAACAACAAATTTATATCGAAGATCAACGAAGGGTAAACTCGCACGCTCATACCAAACAGGTTGTCATACTGACAATCATACACATATATGTGTAGGATACATACGTTGGCGAGAAAGTTTTCAAGGCGGTGAGAGAAAACAAAAAGACGTAAGTCTGTAAGCCTACACAAACAAACGCCAGCGCATGGAGGCCAATTGCATATATTTGAGTAAAGTAATTCCTGTAGTGTTACTGTGATCTGTCAAAAACCGTGAAAAATATTACTCTTTTTTAAGATCCTGTATAATATTAGCACACAAAAAAACTTTGAAAAGCTGCAGAATTGTACCAACAAAATGAGGCATCTTGTTTCATATCATTTCTATCTAGATTGAAATATATACTGGTTCCGCAATTTTTCAAACATCGTAACTATGATAACTGGTTTATAATGTGTTACACAAACTTATTGTGGCACATAATGTATGGCGGCAAGGTATCACCGAAATAAATTTTACGGGTTAAATCAGATGCGAAAACATAGACTTTAGAAGTATTTAAGTTTCAAGCTTTTGTAACACTTCTTGGGAATTAACTGCGAAAAGGGGCAGTATTAAAACGCAGCTTTTTCTCGAATACGGTGTAAATCTGACTGTCAAACCTTCGTTGAATCATCGTATCGTTAAAAAGCTATTTGAAATTAACCGATTTCCACTGGCGTCTTCAGGGACCTGCATTTATATTTATACGACATTTTATTTATTTATTACAATTTGGGATATTCACAGTGAAATCCAACATACACCCACTGTGTTACAATAAAATATGAGTTACGTGTACTAAATTATGAGAGATTGAGATATATGTAATATTGACTACGACTACGCTTAAATATTACGGAAAAAGCGGCCCCAAATGACATCCTTGTGAATGTTACAACATATGGTTTAGACTTACAGTCATTAACAGTAGTGATTTGTTGTCTCTTTGTTATAGGTCTATGAGGCTATCCATTGGCACATTGAGTTCTCCACACCCACTTCAGAAATTCTATCTAACAATATGGAGTGATCTATCTTGTTAAATGCCTTGCTAAAGTCCTTGTAGACAACATCAACTTGCCACCCTTTAATATATTACAGGAATATTCAACAAAAGATAATAGTATAGTTAGTTTCAATAGGGCGCATGAGAAAAAAAGCGTTAGTCGGTAATGCGACAGTGAAAAATTCCCAATATTATTTCGTAAATGACTTTTTCAGAAGCTCCGAAAATATAATCAGTTTGATAATTGGCCTATGATTATTAACAGAACACCTATCGCCCTTTTGTGAATGGAAATGTATTCGCATTTAACGACAAGTTGAAAATCAAATATAGATAACAGATGCTAAACGCACATTTTTTGTAAGCAATGGTGGTGTGTCGTCAGGCACATATATTTAAAGAATCTATGAAATCAGAGATTTATTCAAATGATACTTGAGGATTGTCATTTTAGAGATGTTTGTTAAAATTATTTGAAATGGGCAAATCGATTGATTTATTGTAAACACTAGCAAAATAACTGGCAAAAACTTTACAGGTATCAGGTCCAGATCTTGCTTCATAGACATTATATGTACTTAACTTGATTAGGAATGGAAGATGGTCTTTTCTTTTGCTAAAAACATATCTCCAATATTTTTTGTGAGATTTGGGATCTCATACTCGATGTTCATAGTACATTCATCAAAGCTTTTTTTATTTGTTCCTATGACTTGGTCCTTAACCTACAGAAATGGTGAAGTGAGCCTGTACCACTATACGTAGCTTATATGATATTTTAATTTCTTTTGTTATTTTTACAGTTTCAGTCAGAAGATAAATGAGGAATTTACTATTATATTTTATGTAATGGCAGGAATCTATCAATTACGTCATATAGCTTTTTGTAGAATAAATCAACGGCCTCATCCACGGACTTGTGTTCTATGAAAATGTTCCAGACGACACTAGAACAAGCGTTAATACTATCAAAGAGTTGTGGAAGCTGGAGTTGTGTTGCGAAAATGGTTTGTAACGCTCACACTGATACGAGATAGCATTTTGTAATAATTAATATTTTTATATGCACTAGTGACATTGACTTATTCTGCTTCAAGATAAGCGATTACATGGATAAACTATGAAAAATAGCCAACAATTGCTTAATTATTCCAAACACTGATTGATTCGACAATTGAATATTTCGTATTACTTACATAAGCCAGTTAAGGTTGATAAGCGTTATATTTGAAACGCCATCGCAAGACAACATAATATCTTCCTGTAGTTCATTCTAGCACTAAAGCACGCACGTGAAATGTTGCAAATAATATTTATAACACATCCCAACCACCTTAACATTTATTTTATGGTCGTGTGGTGAAAAGTATGCATTAAGAATGCCGATAAATAAATTTGATATATTCATTTAGCTGGACACGCATTTTTCGATACACCTCGAATTGCTAGACTATTGCAAATATATAGTACATAATTTTCTACATTTTTGTTTCTGGGAAATTTGAAAGCACATTCTAGTACCACCGTAATACTTAATACAGCCACTTGCAAAAAGGTAATGTTGCAGAAGCATGAAGAAGCAGCATCAACGACTACCTATAAATATATTCATAGTCCTGAACATCAAGTATGTTCTTAGCGATTCCTCGAGGAAATGTAAGACTTACTATGCTGGTAAATTTTTCATACCTTTCCACCGCGATCGAATGTACATTTGAAGTCTTGTTGTTTGTGATTTGTTATCTTGCTATCATATTTAATATCTACATAGAGTATCTATTGATATACATAGATACTGACTGTCTAATATGGTGTCTAATATAGCTAAAACGACGACTTACCTTGAATTGAAATCAAAGTTTTTTTTACGTAAATTGTTTTGAACAATCTAGAAGATTAGAGAATTATGTTTTTATTTATCCTATCATTTATAAATTCCGCGTAATTCAACAAGAACCTCAGATTGGCAACAAATATGCAAATATATTTGAACGGTGTATTGTAGATACTGGTCATGTATTATGTAACAATGACAAGGCTCAAAAACAGCTGGATCCCGTTCAATAACACGATCCTCATATAAAACCCGCGAAACCCGCCCTGTCAACGGCTCTTCCATTGCCCAACGCACGAGCCACATTTTTGACCTTTTGACCTACATTCCTTCTTGCGCCCTACCTGCCTATCTCCGGTCGTCGGTGTCGGCAATGCAACGGAAACTGATGGACGCTGCAATGCTCCTACCAGAAGAGGTGCGAGTAGCTCGACGACGAAGAGGCCATCGAATGGCCCGCGATCGGACGGCTGAAGGGCTGCCTCCTTAAGGCTGCCGAGGGCCCTTACGCGACTGATCTGGATCTCGCGAGTCCGCAGTGGGCTATGGCGGCGGCGCCAAAGAAGGGGCTTGGTCCATGGGCGGGGAGGGGCCGCAAGGACGGAGGGTGACTGAACGCGCGAACTCAAGGTCGTTTCCATGATAATACACTGTGATAGTTTTGCAGGGTACGGGGTGTGTAGTGTGTGTAGTTAGGCTATTGGAAAGCTACCTGGGTCAATCTGTACCGGGTATTTTAAATTGAGTCGCTTAAATGAGGGCAAAGACTTCCATAGGGAGACGAAAAAAAAACAGATTTTCCCAAAATCGTTTTAATTTTTTCCTGACTTAATTTGTAGAGGGATTTCAAAATAATTTTTTCCCACTTTTCTTCCTTTACAAGATGGAATAATTAGAATTTCAATATGACGTTTCATCTCTGGTCGTCCAGCAATCAACTTTCTTTTTCTTATGAACACTATATTGGACTTTAACGCAGATGAATAGAGCTTTTAATTCTGATTTCAAGAATTTATAATATGTCATACATTGACATTGCCAAACCTTCGTTATTCCAGAAAAACTGAAGTTCCTAGGAAGGCCTTCAAATTATCAGATTTCATTTGTTTCGTATACAAGACAAGACCTGAAATTGAACATAACAACAGAGTTTGGAAGACTGAGAAGAAGAGAAATAAATTGAGCAGTGAACAATGTACACCAACAAATGACTATCCGATAATTTCAAGACCCACCTATGAAATTCTGCTTTTTTAAATAACTAAGGTTTGGCAATCTCAATGTATGACATAGATTTTTTGAATCATAGTGAAGAACTCTATTCATCTGCGCGAAAATCGAATATGGTATCCATAAGAAAAGATAATGTTGATGATGGAGGACAACAGACGAAACGACATATTTAAATTCTAATTACGCTACCTTGTAGAGAAAACAAAGTGGCAATGTTAATGTGCAATTTATTTTGAAACTCAACTTCAAATAAAGTAAGGAAAAAATTAAAACGATTTTAGGAAAATTCGGCTATTTCTGTCTCTTACCAGAAGTACTCTGCATGTCGAAACTTTCTAAGCAGCATTTCGTTGAATTCCTAAATACTTAACTTTGCCTGAATTTAAGCGACTTCGTATCTCTTACAGTTTCCGAGATCCCAAAGGTGAGGATCGAATTTGAAACACCCTGTATAACAGAAATTAAAGGATAACCCCGCAACTATATGACAAAATGTCGTTTTATTAAAATTATTACGATTTTCGAGATTTTCAAAAAAATTTTTTTTTGACACATACTGGCGTGCATCAGCTATTTCCATGCAATTTATACAAATAACAAGGTTTGTTTCAAAACACTTATAATTGAGTATTATTAGAGTATTATTTTTTCTTAATATTGCAAATAACCCACAAAAATAATACCCCAATGTCTAAATTTTAATGAGAAGCCTTTTTCGTCTGACTTTGACACCCAATAAATAGTGTTTGATCACTCTGCCAATTGGTTGTTAGCAATTTATAAGTGCTCAAGTGATCATTATTGCTGTCGCATGCTGCTGTTGTTCTATTTTAATTACAGTTTTAACGGACGATTTTATTGGTTGGAGGCAAAAAAAAGCACAATTGATGTCCAAGGATAACTTATATTAAATTTTCTAATATTTTAAGCACCATTATCCATACCCTATGATGCCATAAAACGTTTTTAAATCTGCAAGGATAAGTACTAGCGGCTGGTTCAATTTTGTAACACAATTCTGTTACCAAGGTAGGTAAGCTCAGCATGGTAAACAAAGTCTTTAAAGCAACCCCACTAAAAAAATTAGTGGATTCAGTTCCAGCGATCTTGGTGGCGATGGACTATAGCCGATTCGCCAGATTCATTACCAGCGTCATTTTACTTGCCACGCCACTGGGCAAAAACAAAAGAAATCGCTCAAGCATCGTTTTTCAGACGATCCAGATCATTTTTGAAATAATAGGGGTTGTGGGTTGTAGGGGGTGGCGGAGAGTATATCTCAATTATTTGATGTTGGTAATTCTGCGCACCTATTGGCCATGTTTCACATGTCGCCGGTTTCCCGTACATTTGTCTTTAAAACTTAGTATTGTCGAGAAATGTTTTCAATACGCATTTTCTTCTGCTATCTGGGCTCCGGTGGGCGCTGCCGCGTGTCTGACGATATGGAAAGGAGCAACGTTGCCAGGCCTGTTTGACTGACTTGTACCGTTTAATTTCTGTATTGTGCATGTTCGTAACTACTTTTTATCAGGGAGGTTTTAAGTCGTGTTGATTTTAATCCTTTATGAACTGATGACAGCAGCGGAGGAAGTGTAAAATCAACCTAGTTGACGCCATCTTTTTACGTAAAATGAGGGGGAACCCATATGACGACTATTCTAAACGCTAAATTGTAAAGAAAAACCATTCTTACGTCAGACGTTGACACCCTATACTGAGAAAGTCCAGAAAGTTATTTTTCCCCCAATAGCACGAAATATTCATTTATCTTACTTATATGTTTGTTTTCTTAAACAAATATTTGGAATATAATATTTTTATTAAATATTAAAATTCAATGTCTTATAAATATTTTAAATACAATATTTTTTTTTATAATAATCATTAAATATTTACTTTTCAATCAATGGAAAATATTAAATCTCCATTATTTAGAAAATATTCATTAAATATTTTCGGAGACGGCGCATGTGCGTGTGACCCCGAGAGACCAATAGCATGATGGCAAGCCGACCTGAGCCGACCAATGGCCGGCATCCTTTTTGCCTGTGACTTTCATTATGATAGCGTGCTTCCTATGTACCTCCAAGTGGTACATTATTTGAGTGTTTTTTTGTGGAAAAGGGAAAAGGTAAGTTTTTCGAAAATTACATAGCTTAGTTTATCTGACTGGGAAACATTATTGTGCCAATTGAATATAAAGGTGTTTACAAGACCATAAATAACTAGCCTTGGAGTATAACATTTATTTGTGATTTGTGGATTTATCCGAGAATGGATATTAAAATTATATTCATAACATCCCAATGAAAAGTCATATAATCATAACTTGATCGAGATAAATCAAAAATGCTTTTTTAAATCTCAATTATTATTATTATTTTTGTCCTAATAGGGGACAAATCAGCAGTAACCATTTTAAAATTTTTAAATTCAACGTTCCAAAATTTTAACAGACGAAAATACTATATTTTTCCCCTTGAATTACAATACAAAATCACAAAATAGTTGTGGCTAAATTAGCCCCCTTACTACTGCAAATAAATTCACATTTCAACAAAATCGATGTGGTCTATTTTTTAAAAAAAATTCTTTGAAAGTTAGTCAAAGGATTAAGTTGGGCCCGTGGACATTTTTGATCAAGATATCTAAAATAACATACCAAATTTTCTTAAAATTAACCAAATCTCGAACAGTTATAGGAAGAAAATGTGGGGTCCTTCTGGCTGCATTATAGAGCTGCTTTTCAGTGACCCAGTTGAGCTACTCGGAGTAAATCTGCACTGCTCAGCACCAATATTGTATTCAATAATACTTCATGATTAGTAAGTTTGTTTTTTTTTTAAAGAGTGGATTTGCAAGATGCAGAAGAGGCTTAGAATGCTTTTTTTGATAGAAATTTTTGTCTAGCAAATTAAATCATTATATCTAGAACGAATTTTCTCTATTAAACCAATTTTATAAAAGCATTCCTACAGATTTTACTAAAATAACCAATGAAGAATTTCTATATACACTGAAAATATGTATCAGATTAATGCTAAAAAATTTCGCAAAAATATATGAATTATATATACTACAAATATCTATAATGAATGGTTTATGAGTATATCGGAAATATATTTATTAAATATTAAAAAATCTATCGCTACAAATATTTAACAAAAAATTTTTTTTTAATATCTAATAAATATTTAATGCTACCGGCACAGGTATCATGTTAAAAACTACAAAACGTCAAAAAAAACCTATAAGATCTCAACTTGCAGACTCGGTAGCTTTTAGAGCGCAAACAGCCATTCCACGTTTGCTCACTAGGATCGTTGTGAACGTCCATCAATGAAGGAATCACTCAACTAAGCTACACGCATTATTGGTTGCATAGTTTTGTGAGGCTGAGTGATCCGTGTCTGTAGTTTTTATCTCTGAGAAGAAAGTTGGTTGAATAACAAGATCGCATCTGGATGATTATGTGTAATGGTCTGCATGTGTATAAAATCAGTGATATTTGCTGTGTGAGAAAATCATTACTGAATATGTCGGGTTATTTATATGTTGTGCTTTCTGAAGAGAGGTTATGTTCAAAGTTATAAATTACGAAAAACTGAGGAGAATAACGGGAAATCATCACCGCGCCCGCGTTATGTGTAATTACTGTTAGCATGTATATGGCTTGTAATTCGAGAGTGTACAGTGAATATAATTATTTCTTATCTCTCTCATTTTTGAAATTCAGCAAATTTGTATATGTAATTTCCAGAATGAATAAGAAAAAGTGGATGCGCAACAAATTTCTAGCTCTGAATCTCAATTAAGTGTATTTGAGACATGAACCCAATGTAATTATCACCAACACATACAACTTACGGCTTAGACCTCCAGTAATGCCATCTCAGAAGCAGATTTTACATCACATCAGAGCCAAAGCTTGATAACAAGCCGCATGACGTTTAGGCAACACGTACAACTAAGTGTTAATTCAAGGACTTGGCGAAAAACCTACTTAATGTCAAAAAAGACAGCATAATGTCAAACAAAATGGCATAATGTCACTTTTCAAGATACGTGATACCCGTGCGGGGCTCCGCTAGGATTTCCATGAATTATTCACACATTGTTACTACTATGCCAAGTACGCAAAAGCTTGGTAGTTTTTGAAATTGGTCCAGTGGCGGCGGAAAAAAGGTAAAATCAAAAATTGCTCTAACTTCGTTTTTTGACGTTTCAGACTATCCTGACCAATTTCGTACAAACTTTTGACGTTGGTATATTTATACGCCTCCAACCCCAGTAATCCTACTCACATATTAGGTATATTTCACTCATCATTTTTACCCTTAAACTTAGAAATTATTAAATTATTATCTCCTACAGTCGCATGTTGATTCGTGTGACGTGGTCCCCGGGATGGGCAATCGTCATCGTCGGTGGTCGAACGTCACAGTGGGCAATCGCTTCCACACTGCTGTGAGCTGCGTCTACTGTGCCTGGTGAAGGCCAATATCGTCATTCACGCGGGATTGGTCATCGCAACGATGATGTGCTCCTGTAGCAATTCTTCTCAGGGAGAGGAGGAATGTCATTTAATTTTTAGCTATACACGTTCGTAGGTAACTTTTTCTCAGAAGGTATAACTTGTGCCGAACATATTTTTTTTTTGCGAACTGACGACAACGTAGCATGGGAAGTACAGAGTCAACTTGCTTGACGTCTTTTTTTTTGGCCGAAGTCCGTGTTCCGGTCCTAGAGGCCACTCGTTTTTAGAATGCTCGTGAACAATCCCCGATGATTTTCTTCCTTCTGCCAGAAGGCAGAAAAGTATTGTAATCGCGAAGAAATTTGGAAATGAGATATGTTTTTTGAGTGTTACATTATATGTTATATCATCACTAAAAACTACGTCACTCATTTCCGTCTGTTTGTCTGTCTATAAGCCTGTCGTTCTGACTGTCTATCTGTGTGTCTGTCGGTCTGTCTATCTGTTGGTTTGTCTGTGTGCCTGTCCGCTAATCCGTGGCCCGTCTATGATTTGGAAAGTAGCGGTAGCATTTTGACGAAGTTCTCATACAAGGTTACTGCTATGCCAAGGACGAAAAAATTTTGTAGTTTTTGAAGATCGATCCAGTGGCGGCGGATAAAAAGGCATGACGTCACGGTATCGGCAAGTGAGCAACCAATCCTTTGTCGCTGTCATTGATTATCAACCTATGAGCTTGGTCAGTTTCAAAAAATACTGATTGACACGGAATCCGTCACTGAGCTATCTAAGTACAAAGGGTTATGCCCCTTTTCCAACGTAGATGTGAAGACCGCTTGAGAGCGAACGTGCTGCCACCAGCAGGTGAATTTCGCCGCCAAGACAACACATAGGAAAAACGGCATAAGAGAAGTAGGTCCTTTCAAAACTTGACAGCAAGTAATGACGGCAAATTAATCAACCATAGAATAAAATTACAAGCCATAAAAGTTGCGACGTCACTGCGACGCGCGCGCAGAATGCGTCATTTAAATCAATGTCCTAATTAAAAAGATATACAGACATTTAGATGAATGAAATATAACTTTACTTGACTTGACTTCTTCTACTGATCAGGATACTCAAAAATTACTGAGGTATCTAACTGGCCGAAAAGCGAATCTCTTCAACAAAGAATACCAGAGATAGATTATACGATTCAGTCTTGTAGTACCCTTAAGAATGGGGTATAAATCACGAGATATCATAACATTTTGTTGTAATCGATTCTACATGAGGTTTCCAAAATAGACTTGCGTAGATTGTTAGTCCCACATATTTTACTTGATATGCTCATGGAATTCTTTGGTTACAAATAACTATGTTGTCTGGTAGTGATTGTCGTCTTTTATACATTTCCTGGGTTTTCCCAGCGTCCAATCTAATTCTCCAACGGAAATACCAATCCTGCGGCTGCTCCACAGCCTCTTGCAGTCTGTCTGCAATTTCTTGATTGGGGACAGACCTAGTTACCAGTGCTGTGTCATGTCAGCATATAGTAGTATGTCCGTGTGAGGAATATCCGTAGTGTATATAATGTATAGTGTCGGAACCAAAACAGAGCCTTGTGGAACACCCGCTTGGATACTTCTTAGAGAGGAAAGTCACGTTTCCATTTTAATTCTGAATTTTCTGCCTTCAAGAAAACATGAATGAATTTGTGTTGACTATCTAATATTAACGAAAACAATCGACAGAAAATACAAAAAAAGCACGCATATTCTCAGATGCCTTTCTACCAAATATCAGCCCCCTCCTAGCACTACGCCGCTGCTTTCGAATATTAAAGGGTAACAACGCACGAGCCGCGCACCGCGGCGGGTATTGGATGAGCGGTACCGCGGGGAAGTGCGGATTGCTTTACGGAAACCGTCGCGGATGGCTGGTTGGTAGGTTAGTCGTCATGAAGTATCCGCGGTAGCAGCTGCAGCCATTTGGTTTTTGTACAAATCTATTCCGAAAAAACGAAGGGAACGTTGTTGTAAACGAAAATATTGGGTTCATCCTCTACTCCAAAGAAGTAGCACCAATGGGACTTTCGTAATATTGGACAGAGAGTTGAGAAACTACGAAGATAAGTTTTTCAACTATACGAGAATGTCAACGGCATCTTTTGATGAATTACTGAACAAAATTAGAAGGAACATAACTAGAGTAACTACGACCATGCGCCCATGTGTATGTCCTGCTTCTAGTTACATTAAGGTAAGTTACACAGAGAGAACAATATATTGCCTTATGAAATTAGCAAGCTATGGATACACCATTTGAAGGATTAAAATAAATTAAAGGTCCTAATTTATTATCATTAAACACACTCATCATATCAAATTCTAAATTTTCTTACATCCTCAAAAAGCGCAATTTAAAATACTAGTCGACGTCTCCGAAATTACTTCTGAGAAAAACTATGTTTGACTTACTGAATTTATTGTATTGAAAAAACAAACAACTCGTAATAATATAGTAATCATAACTGATTTTGTGTAGAAAAAAATTCATAGTAATTAGATATGTGAGAATGCTCTGAAATTGTAGAACTAGATTCAGGAGAACTTGTGTTTCTCACAGTGTCATACTGATCTGGAGTATTTCTATCGAAACTGCACGAAGGAGTATTTGCCCAAGAAGCGTTATGTGTATAGTTTTGGGGTAGTGGTGGACGCATTTGGTAATTGTAGCGCTGGTCGGTAGCCCACATAATCACTTTCATTATATTTATTTTAGTTATTGCTTTCAAACGTTCGGTTATGCGTTTAAAATCGTTTAGCAACGATAGTAGAAAGTGGCGGTCTGGGTCATCGTCATTACTAGACACATTTTGTTTTAGAACGCTTATAAGCTCTGAGCCTATGTTTTCACCTTCTGCTGTGTCATTCGTCTTTTTCTTCTGCCGTCTTGGAGTCCTTTGTATTGTAGTGTCATGTGGTCCTGCTCTCTCCTCCCTTTGGTCTACTTCGTGTACTTCAATGCCCGTGTTTGTGTTTCTTCAATAAAATTATTATATCTTGTATTTATAGCAACATAGTTTTTCTCAGAAGTAATCTCGGACACGTCATTGATTAGTATTTTAAATTACGCTTTTTGAGGATGTTAGAAAATTTAGAATTTGATATGATGAGTGTGTTTAATGATAATAAATTAGGACCTTTATTTTATTTTAATCCTTCAAATGGTGTATCCCTAGCTTGTTACTTTAATAAGGTAATATATTGGTCTCTCTGTGTAACTTACCTTAATGTAACTAAAAGCTGTTCTTGAGGACATACACATGGGCGCATGTTCGTAGTTACTCCCAGTTATGTTCCTTCTAATTTTGTTCAGTAATTCATCAAAAGATGCCGTTGACATTCTTGTATAGTTGAAAAACTTATCTTCGTAGTTTCTCAACTCTCTGTACAATATAACGAAAGTTCCATTGGTGCTCCTTCTTTGGAGTAGAGGGTGAATCCAATATTTTCGTTTACAACAACATTTCCTTCGTTTTTTCGGAATAGATTTGTACAAAAACCAAATGGCTACAGCTGCTACCGCGGACACTTTCATGACGACTAACCTACCAACCAGCCATCCGCGACGGTTTCCGTAAAGCAATCCGCTCTTCCCCGCGGTACCACTCATGCGCCACCCGCCGCGGTACGCAGCTCGTGCGTTGTTACCCTTACCTTAACAACGCACGAGCCGCGAACCGCGGCGGGTGGCGGTCACGCGGATATTAAATCAAATTCAAGCGGATAACCAAATGGAAATGGTGTTTACCATTTTGGGTTGGTATTTACCAATCCGTTCAAGCGAGTGTAGTTATCAGTTTGGTTATAAGATCCGTGACGTCACGAATCAGCTGTTATATGTCATAGGTCATAGTTATCACCGCAAAATTGTGGTATTTACCCAACTCAAGAGTAGTTTTATATTTCTGGTTATTATTTGAAATGTGACAAGTTAGAATTTTGCCGGGTATTGGATATTGTTATTGTACTCCAGCTTCATTTTTGAGAAAAATGATACAGGCTGACTTCAGTTTTACCATAAAGTGGAGCACCTTATTAGTTATACTCATTACGGTTGTTGGGGACACTTTAAATGTAGTTCCTATGCTTAACAAAGTATCCTGTGTAGTCATATACCACAAGAATATTAAAATATGGTCATATAAACTCACTAGATTTTCTTTTTAGATCATTTCTGCTGAATCAATAAATGTTTTCTTTGACATGCGGAAAAATTTAGAGAATTGAAAGTTATCATAGCTACAAAGCCATGGTTCCATCATTAAAAAAAATCTGAAAAAACATTTCTCCCATGAATATTATGAAAGGTTTTTTTATTTAAACTTTCCATATACAGTTGTAGACGAAAAAGCACCGATTATTAAGTGATAATAAAAATAATCAGAGATTATATACGCGCTTTTCTAAAATAAACAACTTGCAACAAAACCGCGGTTAAAACCAACGCGTTCAAGCGATTCGTGTAACTGACGTCATCAACCCGTGTGTCATCTTGAACCATATTATAACCGCGGCACATAACAAAGAAATTTTGGTTATTCGCTTGGATTTGATTTTAGTTTGTGTAGGAATAATTGGCAGACAACTGCAACCGTGTAACCGCGCGGATGAGCGGACGCGGCGAACTCGGAGACCGCGCGGACTCTCATGACGACTACCTAGCAACCAGCCATTCGCGACGTTTTCCGTAAAGCAATCCGCACTTCCCCGCGGTACCGCTCATCCGGCACCCGCCGCGGTGCGCGGCTCGTGCATTGTTACCCTTACCCTTAGTGCCAGTGAGTTGACTTCCAATTATTCCTACACAAACTAACATCCGCGTGACCGCCATCCGCCGCGGTTAGCGGCTCGTGCGTTGTTGCCCTAATGGTGAAAGTGATGACATCTAAGTAGCTGGAGATGAAGCCGAAAGTTGTCAGCTGTCACTGACATGTGAGGTTCTGAGGTTATCATTTTTTGGTTATGTTTATTTCTAAGATACGTAAAAGATAGGCACTATTCCAGGCCTTCAGTGGAAAGAATGGATGAAAATTACATCGACAAGTTGCGACAGACTATTTTCAGGCACAGGGCAAGTTCATGCACTGAAAATAAAGGTGGTAACAAATTGAGTTTAGAGTGTTACAAGTCAGAAAACGTCTTCGATTTGTCTTCAAAACAGGATTCAATAAAGAATAAAAGACATACGCCACCTTCAAAAGCTAGATCCGAGAAACGTAAGGTTGTTTCTGAGAGCAGTGACGATTCATTTGCTTTGGCTTCTAAAGGAAAATCACAGTCAAAAAAGTTGAACTCCAAGAAGAAAACTAAGAGAAAGAGGTGCTTTCAGACCTTTAGTTCAGACACTGATGAAGAGACAATGTCACTTGTGCCTTCAAGATCAGAGACAGGTACGCATATTTGTTAATAATATTACTCGCATTTTAAATTGGGACCAATGTATCTCACAAAACCAGTAGCTAAATTATTACTGCAAACTTTTAGCCCTTATGCAAATTTCATACATCTGTGTTTACTGTGATCTGTCATTATTTACTACGGAATGTGATACTTATCGACTGTATAGCCAGCATAACAGTAGTTATTAATATACAGGGTGACTTCGAAGTTGAGTCATTTATTTTAACAGTGAGTAGATCTGATCAAAAGAAATGTTTTTTTCCTTTACCATTTTTCTGGTAAAATTAAAGTAACAAAGTTATAGCCCTTTGGAAGTTTGAGTACCGCCTGTGTCAATAATAATATCATGTGTTCGTGTTTGGCAACAACGGATATAATCCGCCTTATCGGTTCATCGCATCAGAAACAAAAAAGCGAAAGAATTTGGAACAATGTTTTTACAATTACTTTATTCAGTTCAGATATACATACAGTCAGTGTTAGTCGGTAACACGTGTGAATAGTGTCTGTTGCGTGGCTCAAACGAAATAAAAAATGGCACATGTTTATGCGGATCGGTTTCCTAATCGAGTGCAACCAACCCCTCGTGCCTTTGTTAATGTAGTACAACGGGCTCGTGAATCAGGTGACTTAAGACCTCACAGGGGACCTCACGATCAAATACAGGTCCGCACTGAAATACTTGTCGGGAGGATACTTTATAAAACAAGGTAAAAAATTTTTTTTTTATTTTTACACACATATTTTGGTTTATCTTCCTTCTACAATCATTATCTGAAAATTAATGACTCAACAACAAAGTATAAGGTTACGTAGAAATCTGGTAACTGTAGCTAGCTAGCAGATCAAAACGTTTTTCAAGTATTAAATTATTCAGTCAGGTAATTACTCTTTTATCTTTCTTAAACGCTCAAAAAACCAACCAACTTAAACAATATGCAGTAAAAGTCAGAAATAAACGTGATTCGGGAGCTAACCGCATTGCTTCAAAGAAAATGCATAACTTGGGTTTAATTCTTCCCAACTTGCATTTCTGTTTCAATCTCCCAAAGGTAGCCCAAAAACCAATAGAATTTAAATTCAGAGTTTCAAATGGTCATGCCATGGCAATGATTCTATTAGGTAATTTTATTTTGAGGAAGTTTGTTGAATGGGGCCTAGCATTGCCTGCATCCAACAAAAATTTAGGTATAAGATGCTGAGCATAAATATACCTTTTGAATTACTTACTTTGTGCTGAAAAATATATCAAAATGTAATGCCAAAATATGGTTTCAATTTTAACTTGTCATTGTAGCTGCTAAATGCCATGGTAAACAACATATGCCCATTTGCAATGCTCATGATTATTTAAAAAAAAACTTCGGAACATACTGTACATAACTGCACTTTCAAAAATGGTATAAGATGCACATCTGTTTTGTTGCACATTA
Organism: Acanthoscelides obtectus; assembly: GCA_963669975.1. Lineage (NCBI taxonomy): Eukaryota > Metazoa > Arthropoda > Insecta > Coleoptera > Chrysomelidae > Acanthoscelides > Acanthoscelides obtectus. The sequence goes on along the minus strand of CAVLJG010000008.1, from coordinate 73,724,843 downwards.
GTTTCTTGAAAAATATAAATCAATTCTAAGATCACTGAAAGACTGTGAATGATTACATACCTAAACTGATGCTTAATTTTTTATTAGTAGGTTTTGAAATAACTTAATCACTATTCTAGAGACATCATATGTATCTGCAACCGATAAAATAAAAACATCGTTTGAGGAAGATTCTCATGTTGTCAGCAGTGATAGTGATGCTGAAGGAGAATCATTGAAACCTATCAAAGGTCAAATAAAAACAGACATCTATGAAATTAGCAGTGATAGTGATAGTGAAGACTTTAATTTGGATACATTTTTCTGTACCAGAGAACAAAGCATTACAGAACCACTAGATTCACATGCTGAATTTGATTTTATTAGTGATTATATAAGAGATGTAAAAATCAGCAACAAAAAGGTTTATGATTCAAATGAACTCAAAAGGAAAAGTAGGAGAAACTCATATTCCTCAAATAAAGAAAGGAGAGTTAAGAAGAGTAAGGAGGAGTTTGAAATTGAAGTGCAGAAGAATATCAAGCCTGATGTATCAAGTTTGAGTCAAAATATGGCAGATCACTTTAGAAGCAAGAAACTGAAATATAAGACAGATGGTAAGGCATATTATTTTTTAATATATTCACAATTTATTTTATTCTAAATCTTCTCATTATAACAAAATGTGTCAAATCACAAAAAGATATCTGATATATTTAACATAACTTCTACTTTATTGTGACAAAAGAAAGTATTTCTTGAATACTCTGTATTCTTATAGCATTGATTATATGCCCCTAAAAGATACCCACATGTTAGGCACTTTTTTTTTGTTGCTGAGTAATACTGAAATTCATTAAGCATGGCAATAATCACAAATGAGGTTGAGACGTGAATTTTGCTTAGAAAGTTGATGTCATGCTTGAAAAATGAACGTTTTTCTTAAAAAGAAAATGGAATCTGTTCTTAATCTAAGGGAATTAATGCGATCTTATGTGGCAACATGGTCATATTTTTGGAAAACATGTCTGTCAATGTTTATTACTTACCTGGTATCATTAAAAGAACAATGTTGTAATAAACCGAAAATAACAACGTCAAAATCAGATAACCAAAGAAATATACTGCAATCAATTTTATCATCGGTGTAATTACCGTTATGACTGCCACCGCACGCGGTATTTTTCTGAAGAGCTCGATGACAAAACGTGAAAGGGTATCCGAAGTCTCGAAAATGTTCGAAAGCAGAGTTTATGTGATTTCTATTTTTTTTTTTGTTCGTAGCGTCACCACCATTGGATCCATTTTCAAAGTCTGCAAAACTTTTTCATCCGTGGCACAGTAACATTGTTTCGAGATTCCGTTAAAATTTAAACTGTAATTTTCGAGTTATAGTGGAGTCAAAGACCCACGGAAATGTGTGACATGTTTTTCGTGATGTTCATGCCATATAAAATCTAAAAAAAACAATACATTTGTACATATACAAAGTAAGTGTATCTGCAGAATGGATAACAGTAGTTACTTGAAGTTTTGCACAATAAAATGTTTTACACCACTGACTTTTTCGAAACGTCAGGTGTATTTTTTAATAATAGGTACATCCGATCTTAAATGATTAGCCTTTCTTTAGAAATGTTTGTCAAATTGTTCCTTCATGAGAAAGATTGTTTTGAATATCTATAAATTTCGCATAAATATCAAATATCTATTATACTTTGAAAATACGCTGCGGTTAGTATTTGATATGATTTGTCTGTAAAGTTCTTGCTGACTTTGGTGATTAATTCACGATGTCATACGAAATAAATAAGTAGACTGACTAACTGTAATCATGTGTGTACCTTAACTTTCCTAAAGGAAATTGGACACTGCGCAAGTGAATCCTTATAGGGACCCAGAAGGAATCAACAAAAATTTCTGCTTAGTGTTCGAAAATAATGTGCATCCTTATCTGAACAAAATTTACTATCATGAGGAAAATGTTCATTCTAATCATAAATTCAATTTCAGGCTTGTAAATTATGCTGATCTCTGCACATTAAAGTCGGATGCTTTAGGAGATTATGGTATGTCCCTCCGAACCCTATGACTATGTTTCCCCTAGACTCAGTCTCAGGGACAGACCGATCAAAATGTCTCATGTGAGACTATTAATTTAAAATCGGATATATTATTAAAAAATGCAACTGACGTTTTAAAATACCCTGATAAACAAGAAGCGCCCTGGCGCTCATCCGGTTTCGATTGATCAGATTCCAGATCAAAGGATTAACAGCAGTCGCGGTCTCGTGGTGCTTAGGCTTCTGCTTCCCTGGCTTTAAATCAATACGTGGACACGTTAATTGGCGAGAAAGCTAATATAAATATTGCAAAAATGAGATAATTTTACAAGAACATGCACATCACGAAAAAACATGCACCTTCTGCTCGTGGAATATTGCCATTTTTTAATAACCTTGTGTTTCAGAGCTTGCTGGCAAGATGATTAGTCGCTCAGAGAAAGTCCAAAGCGATGAGGAACCAGACTTGGTAGAAGAAGCATCTTCAAGATTCATTGACTACATTGAAATTGATGATGATGATGAGTATGTGGAACCTGCAGAGGATTCCACTGTAGATTCAGGAACACTACATGATGTACTATCAGAAAACACAATAGATGTTGCTAATTCAGTGCCGAATTCAGGGTTCAACACTTTGATGCTAGAAAACCAAATATATTCTGAAGAATCCTCGCACGATGCTGAGGATGCTGAAAAACATTTTCAATCAGTGTATGAAGTACGAAAACCGAAAGCCGATTATTATTCCATGAATGATGATAAGATAATCGTGTTAAGAAGAAACAGTACCTTACCATTTTTTGGTCTGTTTAAACTGAAAGTAATCTATGGCAAAGTTGATATACTTGGTTATACTTTAAATGAGCAGTCCCAAGCTGTGAATGTTTACTCTCCAAGAGGTTCAGCTTGGCTTTACATAAAAAACGTAACGGATGCCAGCAGTACCAACTTGAATGATTTTGTATCATTTTTGGAAAGCAACGAATGCCTTAGGAAAGTTTCAGTAGAGGAAACCAGCGCTGTGATACAGTGCTCAAGACTGAATGAGAACAAGATATGTTTCATAGAAAAATATATTTCACAACAGATATTCCCAGATGATATTTCAAATAAGTTACCACAAGTAGCTTTTGAACCAAAGACTGGAAATGTTATTAATACACATCAGAAGTGGGATGAATTAATAGACCAAATCAACCCCAGCACAAAATTTATGGTAACTGGAGGTAAAGGTGTGGGTAAGAGTACGTTTGTGAGATATACAATCAACAGGCTCCTGGGCAGATTCAAAAAGGTTAGAATGGTTGATTTGGATCCGGGCCAGTCAATGTTTACAGCACCAGGAATGGTATCTGTACTGAATGTTTCAGAGCCTGTCTTAGGGCCAAGCTTTACACATTTGAGACAGACTGAAAGGTGAGTGGTAGTTAAGTCTTCCCTTAATCTGTGAATGTTATTAGTAATGTTTGTTCGTTTTCACCTCGAAGTGACATTTGCATTCCTAGGTAAATAATATTTTAAACCATTATTAATATAAATAATGGCCTTTTCAAATGGAGTAAGTATTCATTTTTTCACTGCAAGCACTATATACCACTACATGAGATTTAAATATCTAAATTGTATAATGTCATTTACCTTAACCTATACGTAAATCAACGATCAAGACGTTTCAAGCTCATTTGTGTGTGTCAAAACCAACAATTTTTTATTTATGCGGACTGATCTATTTTAGTTAGGGGGTAAGGTACTAGTGTTGGTTGTGTTTTCATTCTGCTAGCATTCTAAGTCGTTCTCCAACAGCTTCCCAATTATAGAAATATTGAAGAGAGTAGGCACATGACTGATACGAATATTAGACTAGACTAATATTAGTTATTTCTGACTCGTTTTCAAATATTTTGACATATAAAGTTTGTAGCAGGATACCATATTGTAAATGACATCCATTTTGTACCTAGGTGTTTTTGTGATTGTTTACCTAGAGAGAAAAGCTACTTCTCCATGGGGCATTACGGTCATCATTTCTCTGGTTAGTAGGGAAAAGTAACACTGTACATTACATACAATGGGGTTCGAGTTTGGCTGACGTAGTGCAATGTGTACGAGAGAGAGGCACGAGAAGCGTCCAATATGTATGTTAGAGAGAGTGCGCCAATGGCGTCCGTGGCCTCGTACTCGGGTTGCTATGCAACGAGGTGCTTCTATCTCTTTCTAAGACACGTATTGAACGCCTCTCTCTCGTACATATTGCGACGTCAGTGGTATTTGGTCTTCAGAGTATGCTTGACCGAATCTTTGCATATCTGATAATTCCTTAATATTCGGCAACACTGTCAGATAAAGCGACGCGTTCGCTGTAGGAGAGAGATGCTGCCACTACACGATAGTGTTTGATAAAGATAAATCAATTCGAATATATTAGAGGGAGCCAAGCCTATATTCACATTGCATTGTTTTTCGACAAAATTGCGTCTATACGTGCAAAGTGACAGCATAGTATCAACATAATAATACTTAGCAATGGAAACATCTATCTTTATTAGGCTTATACAACTCTTTGTAAATTATTTAAGAAGTACTATGTCCTGAAATCATCTAACACCATAATTCTTACAAAGAACAAAGAACTGAGCACAGGTTTGCTACACGCAACTGTTTTGTGGTCCAACGTTGACGATTATAAGTACAATTCAAATATTAGCAAATACTTCACTATGATATTAACAACGTACCTGATGCCGGTTTGATATGGAACCCTTTCTATGCGTATTATATAAGCATCTTAGAAAATGTGCAGAGGAAATTTCTTAAATTCTGTGTTTATAAAATCGATGGCACATATCCAGAAAGGGGGGTCTCTCAATTTGTTCTGCTGCGTCGTTTTGAACTAGAGTCTCTACAGTTAAGACGTTCCACTGCTGGCCTATCATTCATTCATAAGCTTTTGCACGACAGAGTGGATGCACCAGAACTTCTCCAGAGGTTAAATTTCTATATTCCTCGGTTAAATACGAGAAGAACTCTAACTTTCTACTGCAGTACCTCCCGTACAAATGTATTATTTTATTCTCCGCTACATTCTATATGCAACAATTATAATTCCATAGCAGACAGTTCTGACATTAATTTTGATTGTATCAGTAAGATCGTGTCGAATTTCAGGTACTATTATAATAGCTAGTTCTATTTTTTTAAATTAGTTTTAGGTATACATTACATGTATGAATTATAAGTAAAGTTACCATGATATTGTCCTTTAATTGGAATAGTTCTGTTGGGCAATAATGTATAAATAAATAAATAAATAAATAAATTACTTTCTAAATTCTGCTCAAATAAAAACAATGGATAACTTCATAAAAGTTAGTAGCTGTATGTCTGGTATCTGATATTTTTTTACGGAAAATTATAAGTCATCGACGGAAGGATAAGAAAGGGTTGTGTTATACCCATGGATTTACGTTTGACATGCAAGAACCGCATAGAAACCACCACTAGCATATTGGACTTAACTGACATAAACGGTGACGTCACAAAGGGCAAGTTCGTAAAGTCATCATTTGACAGCTGCTACATACCGAGTGGCTTAAAATGAAAAAGTGACAACCAAACATGACCGGTTATGATTGTTGGATAATTGGTAGATGGTAAATTGCTTTACGAGAATTAGAAGACAAACAAATACGTGACTGGTTTCTTCTACCTAGTCTGAATTCGTTGGTAAAGATGGAAGATTCTACTTACGTCGGCACATTGGCTTTCCAGTTTCAAATATTCCATTTTATTGAGTAAGCTGGGTCTAACATGGTGTCAAAATATTGGGATAAATAAATACAGTCAACAACAATTTCAGTCACATTTACTAATAATTTTAGTTAGTAACGGGGACAATTCTGCGGTCAGTAAGCAGAAAAACCATACATGAAGACAAACGTTCATTATTTACCTAGGAAGAGTTCTCTTTAGAGGAGTGCAGTAAATAATGGCATATTTTCAGTTTAGTAATGAAAGAGCTATTTAATCACTAGTTTGTGTATATAATGTGTATGTTGTTTCAGATCATATATGTCAAGCATTGATGTCACCAGAAATCCTTTTATCTATGTAAAAGCGGCGAAATCGTTGATGGATTATGTTTCTAAGTTGGACAACGACGTGCCTACAGTTATTAATTACATGGGCTTTGTTCAGAATCTGGGTTTACATATAATCTCCTCTATAATCACCTATGTGAAACCCACCGATGTTGTTCAGATAAACAGTAAACAAAAGAAGAAAAACTTCAAGAGCAGGTTGAACATAGATTTAATCAAAGATAATTACGACGTTTTTGGTCATGATCCGATCGATTTTGAGTTCAGATTGCATGAATTGAACGCATTGAGTGACAATAGTACAGGTAGGCAAAAAAAATTAAAAATCAAATAATTTCGATATGAGCATGCAATTATTCTATTTTTAGGTTGGACACTTGAACCAAGACAATTGAGGGAATTGTGTGTTTTGGCATATTTGGCAGAACTGCTACCGCCAAATGTATTTTCGCTTACTAGCTGTCATTTGCCTATGTATAAAGTGCAACTATCGACCTTGAAACTAATGAATTTGAAGTGTGAGCAAGTCAGTTGTGCTGAAGTCAATGCAAACCTTGTAGCACTATGTGATAAGGAGGAACAGACGGATCTGTTTATCTGTTATGGATATGGTAGGATATAGTTTTCCTAAAAGTAAATTAATTTTGAAAGCAAAAATATACTTTGTAAGAAATAGGTGAATTCATAAAATCGTCCTGTCGCTAACTTTATGCGCCTGTGTGCTAATAATTAAAATGTTTGACAACCATAGTTCTTTTTTTAAATTATACGTTTTCACGTAGGGATTCCATAAAAACTATAAGTCTTGGAAACTCTTAGAGCCTCTGTACAAAAGTATTTCTCTCTTGCTTAATTTCCTAATTGTCATGTCTTTAAATTATTCATATCTGGAAAAGTGTTACCAGAATCGGTGTACTTTTGACTAATAGTATAGTTTACAAATAGCACCGAGTGAGTGTTTTCACTACTAAGGGCCGTATCGTCAGTCGTTCCTACAATTGTAGGGCGCCTTTATGGCCACCGTGATTTTCATAGTCTGTCCTCTCCTTCAGAAAGACGGATATTTCTAGATTTCTACTGTTCCGCATGAACAATTTGTTGCAAATAGATGTGTAACATAACCTTAAAATAGAGCGCTGACACGGAAGAGTAGAAAACTATGAAAATCAAGGAGGTCATAAAGGTGTTGTCCTACAATTGTAAGACCGACTGACGATACGACCCTGAACCTTTTCGACCATAACCTAGGTCTCATCAGCGCAAATGACCAAGTCGATAGTGAAGATTGATGAAGAGCCGGATCCTCAGTCGCATCTACAATTGTAGGACGCCTTTGTGGCCTCCTTGATTTCCATATTAGTTCCTCTCCTTCAGAAATTCTGGGGCATTTCTAGATTTGTACTGTTCCGTCTCAGCCTCAGTGCTCCCCTATTGTAAAGTTGCCTTGTTATGTATGTATCTTTTTGAATAATAAGGGGTTTCAGGCTGATAAAACAGTTGATAAAAATGAAGTTTTATCAGCCTGAAATATCTTAGAATTCCAAAAGAAAATCTATCCTCAAAATAAAGCGCTTACACGAAACATTAGAAATCTAGAAATACCACTGCCTTTCTGAAGGACAGGAAAAACTATGAAAATCAAGGAGGCTACTGAGTGCATTTTATTATCGTTAAAAAAATAATATTTGCTCTCCATTTTCTACTCATTTTAATGATTTTCTAAAGGATGTATGCTCAAGGGTGCTACAACTAGGATGAATCAACTGCAATACAGTGATTTGAATGATTATTACCGGCAAAGATTTATAATTCAAACTTGATATTTCAGGTGTGGTAAGAGGTGGAGATACATCTTCTCATTATGTCGTTCTGTTGACACCGGTAGATCCAGAATACCTAGAGAAAGTAGTGTACTTGGTCCAAGGCGATGTAGCATTACCTCCTTCAGTTTACATGACCCCAGATGAGGTCATAGGAAAGGTACCTTACGTCATGGAGGGAGAGCTCGTATCATTGGGTCAAATCACCAGAAGGTCATATTTACCAGCTGGTAAGAGGTAACTATAATATTCTGCATCTGTTTTTGTTAAAATATACAAATATATTTCATTTTCATATGAAGTTTGTTTATTTATTTGTGTAGAATGACCTGAGGATCCCCTATGTAAAGGACCAAATTTAAAATGCCAACACAATTCCCAAGTACATAAAAGATACTCATAAAATATATTATTTTTATTTTTATTTTATTTTTCAATATTGTGAACATTGTAGTTTGGGGTATTCGCCAAAAAAAAATATTTTAGTGCCCTTCAAACTTGAAACTTGAAATTTCACGCCAAAGCGGTAATTCTTCAACATTCCGTCATTAGAGTGTGACCCACTTCTGCCATGGAGATTAGGCTTCGAACAAATGTGACAAAAATATCCAATCCATTGACAGTTTGATATGTTAAGAGTATCCCAAATAAAAATTAAATCTTATTGTCTGATCCCTCTTGCGGGAAGTCCAGAGGATCTAAACAAGTTATCTTTCACTGGACGAATGACAAATCCTTTGTTCCAACACATGAACAAATAACTAGGATACACTACAGTATCCTTGAAAAATGGATTTAAAAAAACTGTTCCAGTGTTAAAGATAAAATTTTTTCTAAGAAGAGAAAAGCCCATGGTTTCACTGTGAACTTACTTAGAACCTGGATATGAATACCAAACCATAATCATAATATATCAAGTATCTTTTTTAATAGCTCACATAGGCATTGACATATTTCCTTACATATTTTGATTTCAAATTTCCAGTGTATTTCCAATTCACAAAATCGTTTTTTACACGTATGCTTGAAAGCAGCTAGAAGTAAGTTTAACTACTACATGTTTAAACTAAAACCTAAAACAATTCTCGCCAAACTACTTGATTGGCTTAAACAGGACATTCAGTCTTTCTATTGGTTGGATACCAAACGCCTTTGGATTGATCGTAATTTTTTCTGGTGTGTCTGGTAGTCTCTCGACGCTGAAATTAGTCAAGATGTTCGTCAGGGCAACTTTCAAGTTGAGACTTGCAAATCTTTCACCTGAAACCAGCATTTTTATCAGATTAAAAATTGAGATAGAACAGCCAAAAAAAAAGTAATGTATCGTCGTAAAAACGACCATTGGGACAAAAACTGGGAAGGTTTGTGAGGATGACCTTACCTATGCAAGCTCTAGGTCCTTCCCCAAAAGGCAAGAAATATAGTCCATCCTGGTTAAGCCTGTTCAAATATCTGTCAGGGTCATACTTCTCAGGATTTGGAAAATAGTTCTCATCAAAGTTATGTCCATAGGTAGGTATAATTATCCGATCTCCTTTTCTCAACACATAGTTTGTGCCTGGTATTTTGTAGTCTACTGTACAAGCTCTGTCTAAGTAAGAGAGTGCTGGATATTTTCTATGCGTTTCTATAAAGTAAATAAATCGACTTTGTTGTAATGGACTATTTTTTAAATGTATTTTTTGAGTGTTACCATTTTTCTATGTACAAGCAGTGACTAAACTCGCCCTCTAAAGTTCTACAAAAAAACCTCGCGCCAAAGCGGCGTCGTGGCGTGTCCTGCAAGTCTGACACAACATATGGCGTGGAGGTTAGGCTGCCGTATGATGTGAGGAATGACCTTTATTCTCTGATGCTGACAGTTTGACAAATGATGCGAATAGTTATGTTCTTTCGGTATTAGAAATGAATACCAAACCTATTAACTGATTCTTTAAGCGGGAAATACAGAGGATTATCTGATGACTAAGGAAGAAGAGGTTCATACGTATCGTCGTGTTCCGGAGAAAATCCCTTATATCCCTATTGGAATTTTTTTTAGGGGAGACAAAAAACTTTCCTGAAGATTGTGTTTAACTAATAACTTAACAAAATGTATACTGTCTGTTGAAAAACCGGCCACTTGTAGGTTGAAAACGAAAAAAAAAACGTGCCAAGTATAACACTTAATTTTTTTAAGGAGTTACGCAATTTTTCTTCTTGAGGTTGGGGACATAGATACTTATTTTTCTCTCTTTTCACTTTCTTCCAGTTTGTCACTTTTCGTCCAGTTCAATACTGTAGATTCTCTTATGCTGATCATATTTAGAAACATTCCTTTGCAGACTCTAAATTCTTTGTTCTCGACTTTGAGGTAATAATTTAGTGAATAGTTTCTTCGACTTTTATCTTGTTTTTACATCTTGAATTTTCACCAAACTCTGGAAATACGAGTACATTTTTCTGTTGAGTAGTCTCGGTTTTCCTGAGTCAATTTTCTACAGTCTAGTCCACGAGATTTAGTTGTAATCTTACAGTCGCAAGCATTAAATAACATTTTCTCGTTTCGAAGAATCTCGTATTTCCATTTTCCATCAACCTTCACTTTGCTTTTATACGCTAAACCCTTTTCTCGGTTCGCTTGATTTACGTTTTTTAACCACATTGATTGGTCAACATTGCTTAGCCCTTTTTCTCTGGAATAACACTTCTGATTGATCTTCCATTTCATATCCAACGTTCTCTTCTTCTTCTTCCATCAAATCAACTATTTAAAGACGCGATACGATTATCTAAATTACATCTTGACTATCAATCATATATGTTTTCGACTTAATTACCTGGTTTCTTAATTTGAAATTCAATTCATATTTTCATTATGACGTACCTTGTGTGACAGCAGAAATGTCAGTACAGTATTTTTTACAGCCGTTTTGGTTTGATAAAAAAACAAAAAGCGAAATTCTTAGATATATGTAAGTTCGCAAAAATTATGTATCTCCCTCAAATGGCATCTATACACAAATACGCAACGTTATAGAAAACTACGTATCTCCAGAAGCATACACAATGGCTTTTATGAAGATTATTATCGAATGTTGAATACTGAAATCACTGATAGAACATACTTAGGATACTCACCGTCCACCTTGCGCAAAATAGCTTTCCAAAAAGTTGATTAGACACGTTAAGAACAACAAAATATGCGGAGCAACAAGTACTGATACGCAAACTGCAGTATTTACATAGGGACTGGGCGCTTAGGCATTTTTCGCGAAACACTAAACAACACCAGGAGATACACGTATATTGCGTTGGCGGTTTTTAACGTGTAAATAGTGATTTTGGGACTTGGATATTTTGTGCATCGAGAGGTTACCTTTATAGCTAAAAGAGGGCATAAAAATCTCATTTTTGAGAAAATGTGGAGTTACGTGATTTTCTCCGGCAGGCGACGATATGTGACACTGGCTGGTTTCGCTATGATAACATTTTCAGTGGAATATTAATACAGGGTGCGGCAGAGACGATGGACGGTTTTAAAAAAATCATAAAATAGTTAATTTTTACTCGAAAACAAATTTATTGATGGAATCAGGTTGACAAGGAAATAGCATTTGAGACAGTCAAGTGTGGAAAATCACATCAGGCATGTGGTGGCCGAAATCGTTGATGCAGTGCTGGAGGCGTACTTGGAAGTTCGCGTAGACTCTCTCCAACATCGCTCTCTCAACTTGGGCGACTGAGGTTCTCATTTTGATCGATCAGTGCTTCCATCTCACGTGCGAAGTTCATTCGATGTGCATAATCTCCGGGCTGTAACTGTTGCACAATGGCCAATTTGTAGGGGTGAAAGCGGAGATCCATATGCAAAATTGGCCTTACCGAACGATCACTAAGGCGAAGTGCAGCAGCATGTTTCCGGGCAGATCGAGTCGGACTGCGAAGAAAGACCTGTCGAACGCGTTCAACATTTTCAGGAGTTCGAACTGTTCGCGGCACTCCTCTTGGTCTTCTGTTGATGAGTTCACCACGCCTGCGAAGTGATTCAACCCAACGAAGGATAGTGTTTCGAGAGGGAACAGCTCTATTCCGATGAATGTTGAAGTGGCGACGAAACTCACGCTGTACGACGATGACTGACTCATTATATCGGACGAAACAATCATAGGCGAAAACGCGGTACTCCACCGTCCAAGGCTTCATAACGACAACTGGTAAAATAATGCTAGGATCTCACGAGTCAAACGGCATCCTCCCTACCTCTCTCGTAGACGGAGGCAGAGAGTACTACCCATCCCAAAAACGTCCGTCCTCTCTGCCGCACCCTGTACTTACAATACAAACCCGTACTTAACGCAGTGAAACTTCTTATAAATATCTTACCATTCAAGAGCATATCCATATAAGCATACTTCTTATCCATCAGTGCTTCATATGAGATTTCCTCATAATCATTAACCATCTCCTGTGCTACTTTTCTCGTTTTTTCTTGCACCTCTGGGTTGAGAGCCAGTTCGTAGAGAGTATGAGTTAATGCCAGCGTAGTAGTTACAAAGCCAGCAATGAAAAACATGAAGGGTTGTGCTAGTACCTTTTCTCCTTCTGTAATGAGCAATGGAATTGAAAAGGTGCAAAAATATTATTCATTCAAATTTGCTTTAATTTTTTATTTATGACTTTGATCAATACAAACAGGTTAAAAGTGATGTGAAGCGGAATGCCCCCTAGCCCATGGATCAGCATCAATTACGTCTTGCCTGTCATTTGTTATTGGAAAGGAAATAACAGCTACGTATCCGATGTTCGAGAAGGTAATAGGACTGACGTCATCAGTTGTCGGCTTAAAACACATTTTTCAATCGTCCCAATTTTCCGTCTATACAAAAAATCCCATCTTATTATTGATCCTGCACAATGGCCACCTGGATCACCAGTATCGCACTTGTATATGAAGAAAAATTTAACCGAATAAAATAGCAGAAGTGAGTTATGTAAAAAACTAAAATAAAGACGTCATTCTAATGCGAATGCTGCATGAGGAATATTCAGTGTGGTTCGTACCTTCAGCTTTTACTGATGATTGCGTTACCGTCGATTGATTACTACCTAACCTAAACCAATATTACTGACGTCCAGGCTACACGGTCAAATAAATATCACATTCCCTGATAAATACTGACAAATCACTGTAAATACAGATCATGTGACATTTGTCTAAAACATCATAATATCTATAGTTCTTTTCACGGTTTCTGTCGTCATCAATGCCATACGAAATAAGCAAGCCATACGATTAACCATGTATGGATATAGAGCTCCTTAAGTAAATTGCACACTGGGATCGTAAACACAGCTACTCTTGCACTGTTGAGTCAACAAAGGAGCTTTGCTTTCATTCGCTTTATCAAAATGGTACGCCCATGTAATGTGAGTTATCACAATGAAAGTAGCAAGCTGCGATTTGGAATATTTATACGTTGCCAAGAAAATTTTTGAGCTGGCGAGACGAAGCTGTAGAAAGTTCGCACACAGAGGCAAATTGTGCATATGCATGTGTGAGGGAGATGGATGTATAAAGGTTGATTCTCACTATACATTCCGTTTCCATTCCATATCAGTTTCGTAAACGTTCCGTACAATGTGGTTGTATACACAGTATACCTTACGGATAATGTGCATACACACGCAATAGCCTGCTTTAAGCGAAGGCGAATATTTAATTTCAATAATTTGCGGAATGAAAACGGAATGTATAGTGAGAATCAACCTTAAAAGTGATGCTGGTAGTTTGAAGTGAGATCCACCAAAACCGTGCCATCTATTACTTTTTTACCTATAAGTTTATGTGTTACCATATGAGTCAAAAGTCATGTGGTATGCATAAATGAACTGTCAAAGGTATGCCATTTATAATCATGGTTTCGTTTACAACACAACAACGTATTTTGGTTATCCAAACTTATTACGAAAATGGTCGAAATATAAAAAATATTTTTCGCAAACTTCGCACCAGTTTTGGCCGACATGGACGCCCTACAGAGCCTGGAATTCGTTGGATTGTTAATCATTTTGAGGAAACTGGTCCAGCTGAAGGTCGTAGACCATACCAACATGCTCGTCCATCTCGTACTCGTGAAAACATAACTACATATACAGTGAGTGAAATTGTGCGAGAAGATCCAACCACCTCGACTAGGCACCGTTCGCACCAATTGGGAATTAGTGAGACCACTTTACGCCGGATTTTACTCATTGATTTACACCTCCATCCATACAAAATCCAAGTAACACAAGAATTGAAGCCGGCAGACCATCAATAGCGGCGTGTTTTTGTTAATTGGATGCTGGAAAGAGAAGACGGATTTGCGGCCAAAGTGCTGCTTTCTGATCAGGCTCATTTTCACCTGTATGGGTACGTAAATAAGTAAAATTGCAGATTCTGTAGAGCTGAAAATCCACACCAATATCACGAACAACCCCTCCATCCTGAAAAAGTGACTGTTTGGTGCGGATTATGGGCTGGCGGCATCGTTGCACCATTCTTCTTTGAAGATGCCGAAGAAAAGGCCATTACCGTCAACGGGGAACGTTATCGCGGCATGTTAACAGATTTTTGTAGCCACAATTGGATTGTATTGGTGCCGACGATCTTTGGTTTCATCAAGACGGAGCAACGGGTCACACATCTCGTCAAACAATCGCACGAAGTTCCAAGACCGCATAATTTCACGAAATTCAGATGTCAGTTGGCCCCCGAGATCGTGCGATTTAACACCTCTTGACTATTTTCTTTGGGGATTTTTGAAAGGAAAAGTGTATGCGAATGGTCCCCGGACAATTCAAGACCTAAAGCGCAATATTCGGACTGAAATTGCGGATATAGACCCGATTATTCTGGGAAAAGGCATTGAAAATTTTGATGTTCGGATATTGGCCTGTAAACGAAGCCGCGGTGGTAACATGACTGATGTTATTTTTCATACATAAATGGCATAAACCAACCTTCATTTATCAATAAAAAAATTCACCTCGTAAAAAGCGTGTTGATTTTTCAAATTTTGTCCCCTACTGAGTGGGGCCGTGGCAAATGCTTGTTCCGGAAGTTGTTGAATCCAGTATATAACTTCTTCCCGTTCAAGCGATTGTCCACGTGTTAAGGAATACCTCAGTACCTACCGATTGCCGGGTGGCGGTACAAGTCCGCCAACAAGCCACTTTAGGTCTATTTAACATCACTAATACGTCAAAAGAAGGTGGTAGACAAGGACCAGTCGACAGAGGCAGTACCACCCGCTAGCTTTTCCCAAGGTGTCTTATTAATGCCCGCATGTTTCCACACCTAAGCTATGCAGTCGGTTATCCTCCAAAACAAAGAAATTAATGATGTTGGATCCCTCGAGCACTAAGAACTCCGAACGTAAACTCACTCCACTCTCGGAATGTCCGGGTGGAGGGTGGGCTCGAGGGAACAACATCGAAGATAACATTTGTTTTTCGAACATCTGCGGGATTAACAGCAACATTGATGCTGTCCATCACTACCTGCAATCCAATCGTTCCGCCGTGCTTTTCTTGACGAACACAAAAATCTCAGAGTCTGCACCGATTAACCATCTTAACTTCCCAAACTACGAGGTGCACTCCAATCTGAGAATGAACGGGGGAGTTGTGGCTTTTGTCCGCAGCAGTCTTTCCTGCTCCAGAGATGTTTCTTTAGAATCAGATCGGAAGGACATTCTGTGGCTTCGCCTCAACTCCAAAACATCACCCAAATTTATTTGCTGCCTTTATCGCTCTCCCTCGGACCATAACTGGGATGACCTACTCGAATACCTCGCCGTCCAGATCGACTTCCTGAACATCAATCATCCCGCTTCAGAGGTAGTTCTTCTCGGTGATTTCAATGCCCATAATGCGCTTTGGTTGGGCTCAAACAAGACCGACGCAGCAGGTCGTGCAGTCGAAGCGTTCGCTCTTACCCAACGGCTGACTCAGCTGGTGACGAGCCCTACTTTTTCCCCCGCATCTCGTCACACGCCAGTAGCCTGCTGAATCTCTTTCTGACCACGCATCCTGTCCCTTACAGCACTGCTGTCGTGTGCCCCCTGGGTAACTCAGACCACGGTGCTGGGGAGGTTAGGTTTCGGTCAGAACCCGCTGTGGTAGCAGAAACTCGTACAGGCCGCAAAACTTGGCATTACGGACATGCCGACTGGGAGGGGCTCAGAGATTTCTTCTCTAGCTTTCCTTGGAAAGATGTCTGTTTCACTGACGCGGATCCGTCGGCTGTCTGTTCTTGGATAACCGAAATTATCCACGTCGGAATGGAGGAATACATCCCTCGCACAGTGAAAGTGCCTAGACCAGGGTCCAACGGCTGGTTTAACAAATCGTGTGACGCTGCTCGCCAGCAGAAGATCAAGGCACACAGAACCTTCTTACAAAACCCCGCTGTAGAGAACAGACAAGCCGACGTTGAGTCCAGAAACAAATATAAAGAAGCGGTTCGCAATGCCAAAAACCAGCACGATATAAAAGTTAGGCACAGGGTAATGTCGCAGCGCAATGGCAGTCGGTCTTTCTGGACGCTGGCCAAGCAGATTGAAAAGAACTTCTCACATAGTAGCCTTCCACCACATACGTGTCAGGATGGAACTATTGTATTCAACTCAAAGGCCAAGGCGGAAGTGCTAGCCAAGATCTTTGCTGCCAACTCCACCATGGACGTCCCTCCCAACGCCCAAGTGCCGTCAATTCAAAGGGTTCCCTACATTATGCGGGAGGTAACATTCAGGCATAAGACCGTAAGACGAGTGCTCTTATCGCTCGACATCAACAAAGCTTCTGGTCCGGACTTGATTCCTGCCATTGTACTGAAGAGGTGTGCACCGGAGCTTGATCCAGTTCTTTCGCGTCTCTTCCAGAATCCGGCACCTTCCCAGAAAACTGGAAATTTGCCATCCTAACCGTGTCGAACTTCGTACATCCAGAACCGGCCGATACGACCGCTCCTTTATCCCGAGGGTGTCGAGATTATGGAACAATCTACAAGAGGAAGCTTCCCATTTCTATTAATCTTAGGCAGTTCAAAAATCGTATTAATAAAATTTCTTTGGGATCATCAAGGCAGCCGCGGTGTTCCGGCATTTAGGCTTCTGCCTGCGCGGCTGCTTCGATATAAAAAAAACAAAAAAAATAAAATAAAAAAGTAATAGATGACGCACCCTGTATATACAGTTTTAGTCAATTTGCAGTTTTTTCTTATTTACTTACACTCTATAGACCTTAATAGTTCACTCAAATGTAACGAAATTAAACAATCTGCAACAACTGAAAACTAATAGATGCTTGAATGCCTTGATCCACTCTTTCCGGCTTTGCACCATTTTCGGTTTAGCTCAAAATTGTTCAAGATTGACTGAATCCAAAAATAAAATGATATTATTGTTTTTTGATGGGGTGTATCTTACGGTCTTTGGGTTGACCCTACACTATTTACCACGATACTTCAACAAATTCTGTCGTCTGTTTAAGTGCCCCCTTTTATTGATTCATTAAAATTCAGTTCTAGGTTGACTTCAAATGCAGTCAAAATCATTAGTAACTATATTGGCTGCCTCGTTCTAATTCTAAAAGTGTTACATTCACTTTATGCAAGACAGCTCTCTCAAAAGCATCGCCATCGTTAGGAACTAGGAAGCAGTACAAAGAACTCCGCTGTCACTTGACGATAACCTATGTCCTAAAAGTTTTGGCACAAAATATTTACCGGAATTTTTTTAAAAGAAATTTATTTAAACACT
This sequence comes from Acanthoscelides obtectus, assembly GCA_963669975.1. Lineage (NCBI taxonomy): Eukaryota > Metazoa > Arthropoda > Insecta > Coleoptera > Chrysomelidae > Acanthoscelides > Acanthoscelides obtectus. Next base: position 73,707,096 of record CAVLJG010000008.1, on the reverse strand, counting down.
AACAAGTAATCATAACTTACAACTCAATACTTATACACGTCAAAGTGACGTGACGAGCGAACATCATTTTTGGTCGATTCCGAGATTGAATATTTAATTAGTGCCGAAACTTAGCTGTTCTGTAAGTAGTTTTAGGTATATCAAGTCTGAGCAGGAGCCCCGCAACATATATGAGTGTCTCCCAAGGAGGCTTGCCCCCTGGAAAGAAAAGGAAGGAATCGAAGGATTCAATGGATGCAACTATTGAAGATAATTCCCAGGTCGGTAATGATAATACAATTGACTATGATCTACAATCAGGAGTAATGCAGGTAGAACTTCCAACATTATCTCCCAAAAAAGCAGATAGACCGCTTTTAACATATAAGCAAACTGATAAGGGCTCCTATCATGTTTATATCGAAAACAATGAACCAAATTTCTCAGGTAAATTAAAACCAGTTAAGGTTGGTGAAACCATTCTCAAAAATATTCCTGAAGTTGACAATATGATTAAAAGAATTGAATCGATTGGACGCAATAGGGTGAGGATTGTGTTCAAAAATCCATCAGCAGCAAATGTCCTGTTAAATAAAACGATTTTATTCAAAACTATCAATTTAGACGTTTATATACCCAAATTCATTTTATATAGACAGGGTTATTTCGGTGGACAAAGACTTATCAGACGAATACTTGTTGGAGAGGATCAAACCTTTCGATTCTCACTGTATTTTCTCGGTGGATTCGGTTAAACGCATGCACCGGAAATCAGATCAAAATAGTGACATTAAATATCTACCTATAAATAAGGTTGTAGTTACTTTTCAAGCGCAAGAATTGCCTAAGCGTGTTGCTATAAATCACGTTCTTTTTGATGTAAATCATTATATACAGAAGGTAATTTTGTGTCATAACTGTATGCGTTATGGTCATTTGGGTAAGCAATGTAGAAGCAAGCCTAGGTGTGCAAAATGTCACGAAGAACATGTTACTAGCTCATGCCACAACGACTCTTTGGAACAAAAATGTTTAATTTGCGATGGCAGTCACTACTCATTTGAAACCTCAAAATGTAATGAATTTGAGAGGCAAAAAGCAATTAAAAAGCATATGGCAATGACTAATTCTTCTTTTAGAGACTCAAACAATGCGGTGCCAAAAACCACATATGCTTCAGTTACAAAAAATAATCCCATTACGCCTCAAGAAATCAATAGTTCTGATCTTCCATCTCAATCATCAAACACTCAAACATCAATAAATATTCCAAATGCGAATTCGCACTTTACACAAAGGTTGTCTAAACCTATGAAACGGAACTCGCCTTCCTCGCCAGATTTGACAGAAGAAGCTAGGAGACAAATTGTGAGTCAAGTAAACACTCCACAGGTACCCGGGGGTATCACTAATAACCCCAGTTACTGTGTACATGAATTTAATACGAGAGATGAGACGTTCATCCAACATGTTTCAGAATTGGTTATATTTGTTCTTACAAATTTTAGAGAAACAAACATCAACAGCTTGAATAAATCAACTATAACTAATCTCATAAGAGAAAGATTAAATATAGACAAATAAGTTTAAGAATTAAGAAAATTACAGTATATTTTTAATCATTTTACACTTTTACCAAGGTGTTCGTACGTTATGAAAAACATAAAATAGAATCTATACAATGCATTTAGAAACCACAATGAATTTTGTGAGGATATGTCAATGGAATTGTAGATCGGCTATAGCAAATAAAGGTAATTTGGAACACCTTTTAGAAGAACAAAATGTGGACATCGCACTTTTATCTGAAACCTGGTTTAAAATGAATACATATGTAAAATTTAAAGGTTATAACGTTATCCGTCAAGACCGGTCAGATGGCAAAGGAGGAGTGGCTATACTGATGAGAAATAGTTTAAAATATTCTCAAATATCATTAGTTGCTTGTAATAAAATAATGAAAGTATGTTCTACAGTAAAGTTTCAAGGAATCTCAGATATTACATTCGTATCAGTATATATTAAACCACAAACCAAAATCACTAAACAGGAATGGATACAATTTTTTAGTTCCTTACATAGTCCATGTATTATAGGAGGTGATTTTAATGCACATCACACTTCATGGGGTTGTGCTCAGGATGACGTATTTTGGAAAATCCTGATTGAAGCTCTAGATGACAGTAATCTCAGTTTTATTAACAATGGAGATCCAACTTATGTAAAATATCAATCAAAATCAGCAATAGATCTTACATTATGTTCACCTCAAATTCATCATCAGCTAGAATGGCGAACCTTGCCAGACCCATGTGGTTCAGATCATTTGCCTATACTAATCAATTGTAATTTTACTCCAGAAAAATTGTCATTTGCATCAAATAGAAAATTGAACATAAACAAAGCTTGCTGGAATCAGTTCTGTTTCGAGAGTATAAATAGATCTTATGTAGAACCTGTTATAGATTACAGCACTTTCATCAAAAATGTTAACCAGTCAGATGAAGCTTCTATTCCGAAATATGAAAACAAAAATAATGTCAAAGGAAAACCATGGTGGACCAATGAATGTAATATAGCAGTAGAAAAACGTAAGGATAGTTTTAGACTATATCAGACAAACCCAAACCTCGAAAACTTACTTAATTTTAAAAAACTTGACGCGAAGGCCAAACAAATATTCAAAAAGGTTAAAAGAGAAAGTTGGCGTCAATATTGTTCATCTTTAAATAGTAACACCCCACTTAAACAAATTTGGAAGCAAGTTAACTTGTATAAAAATAGGCGACAGAGTAATTATCATGTTATAGAAGCTTCAGCAGAGTGGGTACAGGAATTTCATTGTAAGTTGGCCCCAAATTATGTAAGTAACAACATCCAAAGAAGAATCTCAACGTGGACTAACCATGAACTGATGCAACCTTTCACCATGATAGAATTACAGAGAGTCTTCAAACAGAACAACAATACATCTCCGGGAAAGGACCAAATTCATTATTCGATGTTATACCAACTACCTACAACAACGAAACAATCGTTATTGGATATTTTCAATCAAATATATTGTGGGAACGCTGAAATACCGAAAGATTGGTACGATTATATAATTATTCCAATTCTGAAACCTGGAAAACCAGAACATCATCAAGATTCATATCGTCCCATTGCACTAGCTTCATGCGTTTAGAAAACTTACGAAAGACTCATCAAGAACAGGTTGGAATTCTACTTGGAGAAAAACCAATTGCTACCAAGCTCGCAATATGGATTTCGAAAAGGACGGTCTACTCAAGACTTACTGATAAAGTTAACAACTGATATCCAAATTGGATTTTCGAATAACACGCATACTTCTGTAACATTTTTAGACGTTATGGGAGCTTATGATAATGTAGACTTGAATATACTATACAGTAAAATTATAAATATTGGTCTTCCAAAAGAACTTGCCAACCATTTGTTATTACTGTATAGCAATAGAAACATTTTCATCAGAGCCTCTGAGCAGACTATTGGACCACGATCAACATCTAAAGGACTAGCACAAGGGAGTATATTGAGTCCCATCTTGTATATAATATATTCCTATGACTTTGAAAGTGCTTTTAATTCAAGAGATGCTAAAATATATCAGTTTGCAGATGACTATGCCATTAGTATCCAGAACAAAAATTTATTTCAATCTATGAAACTTCTAGAAACAGCGACTTCCATTGCACACGAATGGTTTGAGAATAATGGATCTTCCATTGCCTACTCAAAATCTTGTGTATGTACGTTTACCAGATCTCGCCTTAGTCCTTCAAATATCATCACTCTGGCTGGGCATAATATATCTTATAAAACTTCTGTCAAATATTTAGGAGTTATCCTAGATAAAAAACTTAACTGGAAAGAACATATTACATACATTTTAAAGAGAAGTCAGAATGCTTTTAACATTCTGAAGTCCTTTTCACATCGGAAATGGGGAGCAGATCCAGCAGTGTGCTTAACCTTTTACAGGACCTTAGTTCGATCAATCTTGGACTACGGATCAATACTTTATGGAAATGCATCTAGAATTCATCTTCAAAAAATAGAACAGATCAAAAATAAGTGCCTTAGGCTATGTATCGGATATTTGAATAGCACTCCCATCAATGTCATGGAGGTTGAATGTATCGAACCTCCTCTTCAATTGAGACGACAAATGTTGAGCGATAAAGCCCTGGTTAAACTGGTCAGCAGGGGATTCATTAACGAGATCCACCAATTGTTTATTCATGGATTAACAGCGAAATACTGGCAACACAAAAGTTTTCCTCTGATCATAGAGAGTTATGAGTGGCTTCTTCCTACCGTCAGGAAGGTACGCTCTAATCAAATCAACCCATGTTTCATACCTGAATATTCGGCATATAACTCTCCACCCGAAGTTATCTTTACGAAAGATTCCGAACTAGATTTATCAACACCTTACAAATTCCGGCATGATATTCGAACACGATGGAGTGGATGGGAATATATCTTCACGGATGGTTCGAAGAAAGACAATTTAGCGGGATGTTCATTTTATCACAGCAACAATTCGTATCACCAAGAATTCAAGTTGCCACCTGAATGTTCGGTATACACAGCAGAACTGGTTGCGATCAACCAAGCTATTGAATACTGTTTCCAATTCCATGGAAATACGAATTTTGTTATTTTTACCGACTGTAGAAGTGCTGTAACAAAATTGGAGAATTGTCACCCCACTGCAGATCTTAATCATCTAATTGCGAACATCATCAAGCGCATTCAGGAGCTGAATAAAATCGACAAAACTATAAACATAGTCTGTATCAAAGGCCACTCAGGTATAAAAGAAAACGAGATGGTAGATAATTTTGCAAAAAGAGCTACAACTACAGGCGATTACGTTCCGGGCATGGAGATTCCTTTTACTGTCGCTCATTTTCTGATCAGACAACGACTAAAGGATAAATGGAATAACCATTACAAAATCAGTCCAACAGGAAGTTACCTGAAACGTATACAAGAGACTCTTCGAAGCAGACCTTGGTTTCAAGGAATTACCAATCGTCCTTACATTAGAACCGTGAGCAGAATAAGAAATGGTCATGTCCTAACGCCCCATCATAAATCAAGAATTGGATACGGAGATGATCCACTTTGCAGTTGTGGAAATATAGGAACCTTGCAACACTTAATATTAGAATGTACAAGTTCTAACAACGAAAATTCTGAATTGTATAAAATTTTAGCGAATCACCTTCCTTTGCCTCTAAATTCTCTAAATTTAGAATCAATTCTCAGTTCTGAGAACCAGCAAGTTTACGAACTTTTATACAAGCATTGTCGGAAAGTAGGCCTAACATTATAAAATATAAATTACAGTAAGTTTGTTTGAAAAAATGAAAAAAAGAAGAAAATATTGAAAAAAAAAAACAAAAAAAGCAGATCAGTAAAAAAAAACAATCTTATAAACAAAATAGAGAAAAAGAAAGAATAAGTAAAAAGTATTGGTTAAAAAAAAAACAAGAAAAGCAGATCAGTAAAAAAAAACAATCTTATAAACAAAATAGAGAAAAAGAAAAAATAAGTAAAAAGTATTGGTTAAAAAAAAAAAACTCAATACTTAACTAAACTATACTATCGAATTACGTGCAGTGGCCTATTCTCCTCTACCAGACGCAACTTTCTGCGAATGACTAAGTTTTTCGTAAATTCGTCGTCTTAATTGTTCGTCATAGGCTTCGCAGCCTCCATGATAAACCTTCCTACACAGTAAAGCCCAATAATCCTCCGATCCTGCGGTAAATTTGGAGGATTATCGTTTTTGGGAACAAAAGGTATGTTGTGTTATCGAAGCCAGTTTACAGTTTTGGGTATCTCTTGAGTAATGGCATGATGCTAGGACTGGCCAAAACATAATATGATCATTAGCATGATATGGACAAACTAGAGCAATTTGGAAAGGCAGTTATCAGTATAGCTCCGACTATTCGAAGCTTACCCCTCACTCTTCACACAAAAGGTTAGGATACGCCGCACCAGACAAGGATTTTATCTTAAATTCCACTTTATGTTTGTATTTGACATTGTCACGGCATTCCACTACGTTGTCCGTATAAAATTTGTCGCTTAGTTTAAGTGAAATACTTGTCGTCATCTTAAGATAATGATTTTTTCATCAGCAAAGTTCCCCCTCGAGTTGACGACAGCATCTAGGTATACGAAGGGTTTGCGCTTCAGAGTATTTGGGGCTCTTAAGTCTCTTTCGGTATTTAATGGCATTCCTCCTTAATTCCAACGATATCGTACTCTTAGAAGATCAGTACTGATGAGGCAGTCTCCTTGTTGACATTCCAACAAGATTTTATGCTGATCTCACCAATCTCTCTGACCTTGGTGCAGTAATTGCACGTGGTCTTCCACTTTTTGGGAGATTCAAACATGGTATTCCCTGCTCGCACTCCACTGTTGCTCGATAAAGGTTCTGCGTGAAACATTTTCATTCTGGAATATTCGACAGATATCAGCTTCGGGTACCCGCCCAACCAACTTTTTCTTATTTCTAATTTATACGACATCTTAATGCGAAAAATTCAAAATAAATAAATGTCAACTGACAGTAAAGTAGGTAAACAAAGGTAACTTGATATTATATTGTGTGTGTTAAAATTGAAGCCAATGAATTTAATGCTAAAACTTTTAGGACATATGTTATGAGGTATTTTAAAAGTCAATACACGATAGCTGTTATTCATTTTTACGTCTGATTTTTAAGAGTCGTGGAATAGATTTGAATAAGTGAAAATAGGTGAAAAAAACATAAAAAGTAGTACCTCTGTGAGATTCACACTTAGATTTTTTGTATTCTATCTTATTCCTTATGGTAGTACGATTTTCGCGTGGCCATATGCTAAGAACCAACTTATAATAAAGTAACTGTTACTCACCAAATTCGAAGGTATCTTTGAATTCCTTAGTTTTCTTCAAGTCATTTATGATATCAATGAGATCGTTGACTCTGAAAGTACTATTCTCTCTAGCCTTCAAGGCTTCTCTGAATGCTTCGACACAATAACTCCTCAGCTTGGGATCTCCAAAAGTCAGCTTGAACCAGTCAACGAAACGATGTTGGTAAAGATAGCAAAATATGCTTATTGCGATCTTCAAAGAAGGGTGTTGGGTTTTGATCAGTAGTTCAGCGAATTCTTTATTTGTTTCGTCCATAAGGTGTGCCTCCATTCCAAAGAATACCCTAGAAAAGTAATTATGGGCGTTCAATGCTCATAAAGCTTCTAATTGAAAAGCCGCTTTAATAAAGTATCAGGTAACCAAATAAGTTCGTGCGGTTGCTGTATATCGCACATTGCTATGGATGTCGTTGATCGATAGCGATTGTTTGTTACCTGTTGTCACTTTAGTATGAATGCTTCTTTTTCCACACACATAAAAAGTTGCTGAAAATTGTTACATACCTAGTTTTAATAATTGAAAATGGCGACGAATAAAACTGTAATTCAAAGTTGTTTACAGCACAGAAGTGGTTCAAAAAATTTTCTTCGGGAGATCTCAGTTTGAGCGATGAACCGCGCTCAGGGAGACCAAAAATCATGAACAAAGAGGATCTTCGACAGGTTGTGGATGCAAATTCCAGGACAACGTGCTAAGAACTTGCAGAAATGTTCAGAGTGATTCCTGAAACTATTCGTTTGCAACGGCGCGGTTAACAGCTTATCCCCCTCCAACCCGCGTTTCCGAGAAATTTAAGATTTAAATCGTCAACACTCTTATGGCCCGCCCTGTTTAAAAACACCACTCTCATAGCTCTCTCTCGAGTTGCACCCTCTGCGTTAAATAAATCATGTCTCGATCATTTGCTGTAAAAAAACAAAAATGTCGAAATGGACTGGATGGTTTCTGCATTAATGTGACAATTTACACAATTTCGCTTGGACGCTAAGAAGCGTTTTTACACACTTTTCTATCATAAAACACTAAAAGATTAGATCACATACCTAAAAATGCCTTCAGCAACATACTTGGAACTCATATCTTCTAAATCTATTTTCTGATGACGACTTTTAATGTATTCGACAAGTCTAAAACTATTGGCAACTAACATTGGACACATAGCTTTGAGTTTTCCAGATGTGAATACTGGAGACATTTTTGACCTCGTTGCTTTCCATTCTTCGCCTTTCTGAAAAAATAACGTCAATTAGATTGACTCATTACTTTCCCAGCAAGCATATGCATCTTTCAAATGTCCTATATTTATGTGTACAGGTTTTGAAACGATTCCTGAGGCCGCGTCACAAGAAACTTAAGAATATGATTTTATTGAAAATTCCTGAACATAAATATCCTCAGTGACATTACACCCAGAAAAAATAAATTTTTCAACTTTTTTTGGCAACATAATGACTATATTTAAACCATGCTGTGGTAACAATGTCAACCTTTTATCCTTTTGTTAAAATGTTATCTCCTCGTTTTTGTGAAGAAAGCAGTTTCTGAGAGCTGAGTACTACAATTATTTTTAGTTATTGCCCTTTCATTTACTAGTGTTAAGCATAACAAAATGCCTCGAGTTCGAATACGACCAAATTATCACCATGTTAGCGACATCGACAGGTGTAGAATTATATAGAGATGTTGGTTTGTCCTATCGCGAAATTGGTCGCCGTGTTAATGTGTAATGCGTGTGTGGATAGAAGAAGGTAGAGCAACATGAAGAAGGCCAACTGGATCACCGAGGCGTACCACAGAGGGTCAAGATAGGCGCTTCAGATCGCTGACCAATGGTTTGAAGAAGAAGGTGGACCTGTTACTATGCGTACACTCTATCTCTGCATTCGAGCACTTGGACTTTTTTCATACCGCCCATACCCCCTCCTTTGACTGCGGACCACTGTCGTCAATATTTGAACTGATCTTGAGAGACGAATCGCCATTCTGTCACGATGGTCGTAGAAGGGTAAGAGGCCGCCGTGGAGAACTGCGTGATATTGGATTTGCTGTTGAGATACATCTATACAGGACTGTTGGAGTAATAGTTTGGAGAGCTATTGCCTATGGTAGCCGATCACCCCTTCTGTTTGTTCAAGTCAATATGAATGCTGCGCGTTATGTTGATGATGTCCTACAAACCACTGAACTGCCGTATCTGGATTGCCGTCCACACGTCCTTTTTCAGCAAGACAACGTACGTCCCCAGATTAGTGCTGTTAACGGAGCGGTTTTCTCCGGAGGATGTTTACGCGCGCTTTTTCGCGGAGATCTCCGGAGAACAACCGGATTCATTGGTCTGTACAGAATACTGATTTGATTTTGAAACGGAGCGGCGAATGAGATGTAGTTGCTGTAGCGTAGTGGGCAAAGGCAAGGGCATATCGTATGATTCCCCCTTGGGTTGAGGGTTCGAACCAGCCCTTGCGAATTTTTTGTATAAGATAAAAATATGTTACACGTAATGGTTTTTGCCCTTTCACAGTTTATTTTTAATTGGATTACAAACATCGATTGTAGCGTAACAGTGCATTTGTACCACCTTACAAAAAATATATATTTTATATTTTTTTAATGTATTGAAGGCGTGCGTGCGCTTATCGTTCTTTGACTTAGGCTGATTTTCTGCAAGGCAAAACTTTTAAAAGGAACTTTTTTTTCATTTCTGGAAAAAGGTTGTGAGAAAGGAATGAGGTTCAATGTGCCCAAATAAGAAGAATAGTATGATTTATTTCATCTGTAAAGTGAAACGTCACGACACATATTTGACGAATCAAATAAAGTTGAAATGTTGATCGATTGTTATGAAAAATGGAGGAAAAGATTTTAATATATGACAAACATTATAGGTAATAGGAACTATGAATTATAGATGAAGTAAAACCCCATATCCAAAATAATTTAAAGGAATGACTATCACGATATCTAAAAAATATAAAAGGATGAAAGTCTCTATACCCCAAAAAATATAAGGGGATAAATATCAATGTATCCCAAAAAATACAAAAGAATAGATATCAAAATATCAAAAAAAAGGAAAAAATATCACAATATCCCCCAAAATACAAAGTAAACATCACTATACAAACAGATATGGAGGTGTTACTGTAACAGGGAGAAAATATTCATTTTAAACAAATGCTCTGTTACCATGTAAAAAAACTAGCATTTTTGCCTTTGCCGGCGATAGCGAATTTCGTCGCTCGGTAATAACGTAACCGGCCTTTGAAAAGAGGCGTTCTGATGGAACTGAAGTGGCTGGCACACACATATAATATGATGCCCCTGAGCAAGGGGTTTACACTGAACGTCAACGTTAGACCAATACTTTATCGGGTCTCTTTGATTGTTGATTGGCTGCACTTCCACATATTGTCTAACGAGAATAGTTGCGTCCACAGTGCAAGTGCTGGCCGTTGAATGTCTCTCGCCTTGATGATTTAGGTAAGAAAGAAGGCCGACATATGGAGCCGGGGTAAGGTTTCCTCCTTGTTGTGTCGGTGGCGGCATCCTCTGAACCTCTGTCTTGACTTCGGCCTCTATTTGAATTCGTGCATCCTCTGCCCGATTTTCAGATACAAACCCTTTCTTTTTAAAGTGGGGGTTCATGAGAGTTGCACCTTTTGCAACGCTGCGTTGCTCATATTGCAGCAATCTATCAATCGCCGATTGCTTAATATTGTCAAGAAACTCCTGAACCTCATATTTGAGAGCAGACCGGTCGATATCGTCCAGCATTCGGATCAACCCCTTAGTAAGAGGAATAATGAGAGAAGCCGTGACATAATTCTCACCAGACAACGTCCTCGTCATCTCTTCAAATGGACGTAATATTGAATCCAGCTGGACCAAAATCTGCCAGTCATCTCCTATAAAAACAATAAAGAGGTAATCGTAGTTTTATTTAAAGGAAAAAATTATATACAACTTACCGTTTAAACCTTGCGGCGCGTTTGGAAATTCAGACATGCATAAAATTAGCTCCTCGCGGAGTTCAATGAGACGACGTATCATCGCAAGCTTACTGTTACAGCGCGTGTCTATCTGCTGCACTACCCCTAAGCAACTTTTATTGGCGGCAGAGCACTTGGACTTCAACTTCTATGTTGCCAGGTAAACTTAGGACAACCTGCACACAACACTGTATACTTACATTAGATATCGTTTGTCTACATGGTAATTTGTACCGTGGGTCAAGGGCCTTCACAAATTGAACGAATCCGTCATCTTCCACAACACGAAATGACGGTCGAGGGCCTTCCGTTTTGGACTGTTCTCCTCATAAACACCTGCGACCCCATCAGCACGTGTTGCGATCGCTCCATTTTCCAGCACCACGCGATGAAATCTTTGCAGATGATCTAACAAGTTCTTTGTGCCGCCACCCCTTTTGTAAACATTTCTGCAAATTTTACACTTTGCCGAGTCCGGCTTATCATCTATTCGCTCAAAATGGAGCCACGCTTGGGACGATTTTCTAGGAGCCATTTAAAAGTTTCAAATTGGCCAAATGGCAGATTCGCGACACATACACACACCCATAACTTCTCTCCGTTAACAGCACTAGACTCCGTATCACCAGTCGCCTCGTTCCCCTCCGGAGATCGCCCTAACTCCCTACCTCCGTATCCCTCCGGATTCTCCCCACCTCCTACAGTAGTACCGGATATCACCGTTCGGTGCCAGCTCCGCGATCTCCGGTTACTCCTACAGTTGCTCCGTCTCCGCTAACAGCACTACCCCAGATTGCTCGTCATACTACAGACTTTCTTCAAGAAGCAGGTGTTAATGTTTTGCCGTGGCCGTCACCGGATTTAAGTCTTATCGAATACGTGTGGGATGTGATGCGGAGGAGACTATCCGCTTTGCACCATCGGCCACAGTCTCTGCCACAGCTAATCTACGAAGTTCGAGTTGCTTGGAATGAGGTGCCACAACCAGACATCGATCATCTAATTTTGTCGATGCCTAGAGACGCATACAGAAGTGTATTCAGCTGCGGAGCCGCCCAACACATTATTTTTCTTATTACTTGTCACTAAAATTTCGTGAGAATGTTATTGTTTCATTCTTGTCGTGAGACTACTTCATTGTCAAAAAATCAAGTTAAAGAAAGTATTTTTTCTGGGTGTAACACTTCTAATGTCACTGAGTGTATTTATTGTAAGAAACGCTATGGATTCATCGTGAAAAATATATATCTGCCAATTTTGAGCACTTTTTGATAAACAAATAAACAAACAACGAGCCATGTAAATGACAAGTGACAACACTCTTATTACTAAGGTTTTGAGCACGGAAAAAGCGCACTTTTGATGCTCCAGGAGGATTACTTCATGCTTCGTTCCAGAATTCCGAACGCAGGGAATAGGTATGTCAAACAATTACGAACGCTAAAAGTTACAGAGTAGTACACTTTTTAGCAATTCACGAACGCAGCTCAGTGCTCTGCCAGTGTTGCCATTTACATTTCCCGTGTTGCCTTAGTTATACGAGCCCCTTCCCACTTCAGTTGGCCCACTTCAAGATTTGTACCAAAATATGCCTTTATAAACTAAACATGACGAAACTATTTACTTCTAAAACAATTTATTTTCTCAAAAACATTTTAGATACACTCTAGTCGTAAAAAATACATATCTGAAATCACTTAGACCTATAACTGATAGAACATCTAAACAAATAAACAATGTGCGAATAAATGCGCGAAGTTAACAAAGCAACAATTGAAAGATTACCATTGGGTAACATCACCTTTATTTCTTATTACGGCTGAAATTCTTTGGGGCATAGTGTTAACCAAGTTTTGGCAAAAAATTGGTGGAAAACATTCCCATATTTCTTGAAGCTTTTATCTTAGTTCGGTGATTGTACGAGCAGAATGTTGTCGTAGAACCTTTTTCATCTCGTGCCACAAAGTTTCAATAGGTGACAGATCTGGACTGCTAGAAACCCATTCCAAAAGTGGTACATTATTTTCTTCCATCCATTTTATAGCGTTTTTTGAGGTATGGCACGCTGCACCATCTTGCTGAAACACAAAATCTTGGCTGGATGTCAAACATTCTTCCATCACTGGTAAAAGAGATTCTTCTAAAATTGCCAAATATTTGTTTGTATCCACATTTCAATCAATAAAATGAAGTTTTTCTACTCCTTTTGATGACATACTGCCCCAGACCATAATTGATCCTGGAAATTTCACTTTTCTCTTCAGACAGTCAACATGGAATGCTTCATTTTTTTGCGAATAACTCTACTGCGACTGTCACCAACACAAACTTCGAATCGGGCCTCATCACTCCATTGTATTGCACACCATTTTTGAGGTGTCCATTGTCTATGTTCTTTAGCCCATCTAAGTCGATTTTTCTTTTGCAGTGGACTTAATAGTGGCTTTTCTTTGGCCTATAAACAAGTTGTGCAACTTTAGGGTTTTTACTTCACTTTTTTTATAAGAAAACTTACCTTGCAAGTGCTAAATCCAATTTGTGGGCCTCTCTATGAGTTGTGGACCTCGAAATTCTCCTTCCAACAGCGTCACTCCACAGAGCACTTAATTGTAAATAATTGGCACGCCTGTTTTTCACGATTATTCTTCTTAATGCTCTTCGATCGGCATTTGTGATATTACTTTTTTTCACATATCGTGGCTTAATATTAACTGAACCAGTTACGTTATATCTTCTAACAATATTTCTCACACTGTACCGCGACAAGTCTAACAAAGTTTCAATTTCTGAGTTTGATTTCCCAGAATTAAAAAATTTAATTATCAGTAACAGAACTTTCTCACTAATAACCTTTCCTCTACCCATTTTGAAAACCTTAACTACCCAAAACTATTTTGAACGTATTCTGACAGCTGAGATTAATAAAAGCCATTGATATGCTGTAATTGCAACATGTGTTATTTTTACGCTGCAAATTTGATTAGGGAGTGATAAAGTTGGCGTTTTCTACTACATACTATCAAAATATTCATTGTTATTATACTAAGTGACATATAAATCCGAACACCCAGGTTAAATGGTTTTATTGTAATAAAAGTTGGTGAATGTATTTGTCTTACTGTAAATAACAAGTGAACAAATTTTCAGCCTTATCAGTTGGACATTCTGGTTTTTATACTGCTTTTTTTTAATTCACTAACGCTTTAAAAATGAATATTTCAGCCGCAGTAAAGAATCAACGTTGGCGGATTTTGGATCTTGACATCCTTTACGATCGGTTACGATGCCTAGAGTGCGGAGACCTGTACGATTTCGTCAACTTAATGAGTTTGATAGGGGCCGTATAGTGGGACTTCGGGAAGCTGGACTTTCTTTTCGGGCAATTGCAGTTAGAGTGCAAAGAAGTGTAGACACTGTGGTTAGGTGTTGTCAGGCATGGCTTCGAGATTTCCGTACGCAAAGAGCAAGGGGCACTGGACGCCGCCGTAGAACAACAGACCGTGAAGTTTGCCGCCTAAGATTACTAGCCTTAAGGAACCGTTTCTCCACTATCAGGTCCATTGCAAATGAATGGTTTGCAGAACACGGAAGTCCTATTGGCATGCGAAGTGTTTACCGACGAATGAGAAGTTTTGGCTTGTTTTCATACCGGCCACACTGGGTCCTCCCTTTAACTCGAGAACACCGACGTAATCGCCTTGAGTGGTGCAGACAACGGTCACTCTGGGATCGGGAATGGAACAGTATTCTCTTTAGTGACGAGTCTCGATTTTGTTTAGGCATGCACGATGGTCGTGCCAGGGTTAGAAGGCGACGTGGTGAAAGGAGGAATCCACAGTTTTTTGTTGAAAGACATGTTCATCACACTGTTGGAGTAATGGTTTGGGGTGCTATAGCTTATGGTTCCAGGTCACCTTTAATCTTCATCAGAGGTAACATGAACGCGCAGCGTTATATCCACGAAGTTCTAGAACCCCATCTTTTACCCTATCTTGACACCCTGGCAGATCCAACTTTCCAACAAGATAATGCCCGACCACATGTTGCAAGAGTCACAATAGACTTCTTTCAACATAATGATGTCACATTGTTACCATGGCCACCAAGATCTCCCGACTTCACCCCAATTGAGCACGTGTGGGATATGATGGGTAGGAGATTGTTCAATTTGCCACGTCCTCCTCAGACTCTAGAAGCACTTCGAGAGGAGTTGGTGGTTGCCTGGAATGAGATACCACAGGAGGACATTGACCACCTGATCAGAAGCATGCCTAGGCGCGTTGGAGAATGCGTAGCACATCAGGGTGCATCCACACATTATTAAAGGTCAAAGGGCTTTAAAGCAGTGCAATCATTTTGAAATTTTTATCATTTACTTATTATGCTTCATTAAGTACTTATACAAAATTTTATTAAAATAAAACCATTTAAACTGGGTGTTCGGATTTATATGTCACTTAGTATATTTTAAACCTATAACACCGTGCTACATTTTTATTATTTGTGTTTGATAAGAAAAAAACTAAGATTTCAATAGTTGGGCCAACTGAAGTGGAAAGGGGCCCGTATATTATACTGCTAGTAAGATACTGTATTATCTCTTATCGGTAAATTGACATGATACCTGAAAAAACATCATGTTGGTTTGAACCGCATCATGTCTAGCTGATGCCATCGTTCTGTCAACGAAATGCTGGAAATCCTTCACAACAATGTTCTTAATTATCTCTGGGGATTTGATCACCAGATATGGTACATCGAATATATATACTCCAAAATATGGCACGTCGCCGAACTTGTCGTACAAGTCTTTTATCCATACTGCTGAATGTTTGTTCAGGAACAGCACTTCCACAAAGTTGCCTAGGAAAGGTGTAGGAGGAATATGTTTGACTGCCCGTTTCTTGAAGAAGTTGTTGTTCCTTGTATAGAATTTGTACAGAAGGAAGATTATGATTGTGAGCAATATGGCGGTGTCTAGCAGCAGAGATGTCGTTAGTGCCATCTGTAAATAGAAATGTGGACATTCCTTTTAATAGCATTGGATTTTTATTAAGAAATAACCACGTCATTTTCTAAAAGATAAAAACATCAGACGCGTGCTAAAGAGAACTGTTTTCGCGGCCTTTGACTCTGGAACACAAAAATATATGATATTTTCTATTGAAGTTAATAATATTCGATATTTTTATCAAAGTTCAATAGCTCGAGTGTAGCCAAAATACGGAAAAACCTTGGATAAATGTCACAGCATTGCTGAAAGTACATATCCTAACAATATTTTTTATATGTTCTGGAAATCTAATGACAAAATTTTTTTTTCCAAAAAGCAGCCCCAATGCCATAAATACGTTATACAGGATATTATGGAATAGAGCGCTATTACTTTCGATGCCTACTGCCAAAGAAGTAATTCAGTCACGAAAAATGAGATATTATGCTTTTTTGGATGTTATTATGGCATGTGCATAATGAAAAACCATGTTACACATTTCCGTCCGTCTGTCTGTCCGCTAATCCTTTGCTGTCTAGGTATATCTTGGAAGGTGCCGCTCTAATTTTGATGAAATTTTCACATGCCAGAACTAATGTGCCGAGGACGAAAGAGATTTGTAGCTTTTGAAAATCGGTCCAGTGTCAGCAGCGTGAATGGCAAAAACGAGAAAATAAAAATCGCTCTAATTGCGTTTTTGATAATCCAGAAGCCTCTGATCATTTTCAGGAAAAAATATTGGATGGTAAAACAGTCGAGGTAATTTTACGCACCTATTAGTAGATTCTCCACATATAGGTTTCCCCGTACATTTGCCCTTAAAACTAAAATATTCACATACACGACAGGAGGTCGGTCGGGACTTTGGCAACCATCATGTGCCAAACCCTGTGTGCGTTTAGCTACATCGCCGTCTTTCTCGATCTTGAGTTATAGTTCCTTTCCGCTAGTTATAGTATCGTGGCTGGCGCTTATGGCATGGTTGACTGGTGTGACAGGACAGGAAAGAAACTAGCGTTAGCGCTATCAGATGGGTGGGGACTACCGAGTATAGACTAATTTTATGGGTCTGTTTGACAAGAGTGACATAATTACTGAGAGAAAGTTATCTACTTCTTATTTAGGGTCTTCAAATTCAGATCTCAATAAGATATTTTATGCGAAGTGTTATAGAAAAAAAGAACACCCGGTAATATTGAATTCATTACAACAATTTTTGTATAGATGTCTCTAAGGGTATGGTGGGTAATTGACCAACATTTCAAAAAAATTCAACGATTCGATAAAATGTCAGAAACGAAGTTGTTGGGCCTCCAAGATATCTTATGTAATCACAAACTCGTCTGGACATACTCCAAATTTGATGATCCATTTCCTCTTGGAGGTAGCTCATCCCAGGCTACCTGTACCTCGTTCCGAAGTAACGCTGGAGTCTGTGAGGAATGGGATAAACGGAGTAATATTTTTCCGATAATGTCATAGACATGTTTAATGTGTAAAAGATCACGTAACTTGAGAAGTGACATTATGTAGGTTTTTCTACAAGGTATTAACTTAGCACTTAGATGTACTTGTTGCCTAAACGCCATGAGGCTTGTTATCAATCTTTGACTCCGATGTGAT
Source organism: Acanthoscelides obtectus (assembly GCA_963669975.1). Lineage (NCBI taxonomy): Eukaryota > Metazoa > Arthropoda > Insecta > Coleoptera > Chrysomelidae > Acanthoscelides > Acanthoscelides obtectus. Next base: position 73,689,543 of record CAVLJG010000008.1, on the reverse strand, counting down.
GTAAAATCTGCTTCTGAGATGGCGTGACTGGAGGTCTAAGCTGTAAGTTGTATGTGTTGATGATAATTACATTGGATTGTTGTCATAAATATACTTAATTGAGATTCAAAGCTAGTTGCGCATCCACTTTTTCTCATCCATTCTGGAAATTACATATACAAATTTGTTGAATTTCAAAAATGAGAGAGATAAGAAATAATTATATTCACTGTACACTGTCGAATTACAAGCCATATACATGGTAACAGTAATTGCACACAACGCGAGCGCGGTGATGATTTCCTGTAATTCTCCTCAGCTTTTCGTAATCTATAACTTTGAACATAACCTCTCTTCAGAAAGCACAACATAAAAATAACCCGTCGGGTACAGCCAATAGATATACTTCATTGGCAGCATATGTAATGATTTTCTCACACAGCAAATATCACTGATTTTATACACATGCAGACAAATACACATAATCATCCAGATGCGATCTTGCTATTCAACCAACTTTCTTCTCAGAGATAAAAACTACAAACAAGAACCATTCGGCCTCACAAAACATATACAACCAATAATGCGTTTAGTTTAGTTGAGTGATTCCTCCTAGTGAGCAAACGTGGAATGAATGTCTGCGCCCTAAAAACTACTTAGTTTTCAAGATGACATCTTATAGGTTTTTTTTGACGTTTTATAGGTTTTTTACATGATACCCATGCGAGAACTTTAAGGGCCATGGCAACAAATCGACTTGATTGTCTTAAAAATGCTACCAACTCTGATGAACACTAACGGTGACTCTTCTCTAACACACAGTCTCGGGACTCTTTCGCACCGGCGGACCGTCGGCGATCTAGCTCCTTTCTATCGCTACACCAACGTGCTTTGCTCCTCAGAGCTCTCTTTCATGATGCTGCCGTGCGATGTGCCTGCCAGACAGACCCGCCTGACTTCGGCGTCCCATCCTAACCGTGTCCAACTTGGTACATCCAGAACTGGCCGATACGACCGCTCCTTTGTCCCGAGGGTGTCTAGATTGTGGAACAATCTACAAGAGGACTTTTCCCAGTTCTACTAACCTTAGGCAGTTCAAAAATTGTATTAACAAAATTTCTATGGGATCATCATAGCAGCCGCGGTGTTCCGGAATTTAGGCTTCTGCCCGCGCGGCTGTTTCGATATAAAAAAAAAACGGTGACCTTCTTCTATAAGCAATAGCCCCCGTTACCATAATTCCAGCAGTGTGTGGTTCACATGCCTTTCTATAGAAAAGAGAATATCGTCTTTCACCTCGTTGCTTTCTGAACCCTGCACGGCCATCATGCATCTCCAAAGATAATCTGGATTCGTCACCAAGCCAGCCGATCACTTCGGTGCCTGGGAGTGAGAAGCAGGACAAACTGAGCAGGGCATGGACTAAGTCCAAACTGTTGATCCGACGATAAACAATTTGCATTGTTATAGGCTTTCCATGGTGTCCAAATCATTGGTCCGCAATTGACCTTGTGGACGAGAAGTGGTCCTGTAGAGCCAAAAGCCTAAGGCGGCGATCTTGGCGAGGAGTAGTTCTTCTACCCTCTAACTCTTCTTGTACGGCCTTCCTAACTCCCGAAAACAAACAACCATCGTGCCGAGTCTGCGCAACCTAAAGAACCAACCGGCCTCATACAAGCCCACTATTCGCCCGCTTTCAAACTCGCAAAGCTGTTAAACATTTTCTCGCTCTAGACACAATAAACATATCGATGGTCGAGTGGCAAACCCACCTAACAGTTGCCTACTTTTTCATGAAACGCGAAATCCATTTTTTAATACGGGTTCATCCTCGAACCATCAAAAATAACACGTATCAAACCTTGGATTGTTGTGATTGTTGTTTACTTGTTAACTTTCATCATGAAATGAAATGAAATGTTTATTATTCTTAGCCCTAAAGCTACTTCCTATAGTTTATAATAGTGTCTTACTCCAGTAATAAACAAAAAATAGTAATTCTAGATTCCCTTAAAATCATAGTAACTGCAACCACAGTAAATGCAACAATAGCAAATGCGAGATAATGACATACAGTTATCTTAACACAGAAAGTACATATATTATGCCATTTTATCTAGATACAATTGCTTAACCTTACGAATAAATATATTTACAGACGTCGCTTCTCTAATGTCTGTAGGTAATGCATTAAAAAGTCTCAAACCATCACTAAAAAGACATTTTTGCATATGGGATGTTCTAGCGAATTCTATGTCAAAAGTATTACGTGACCTGATATTATATGCATGCCTCTCGGACCTCGGTATTAGATATTCCTGCAAGTATTCAGGCAATAAATGATTTTTTGTTTTAAAAATAAATAAGACATTTGACATTTCAACCTTTTGCTGTATTGAAAGCCATCCGAGGGTTTTTAACATTAAATTAATAGGCGTATAACGTGTACAAAATAATATAGTGCGCATAGCCTTATTTTGTAGTAACTGGAGCCTTTGAATATCAGTTTTTTGCATGATAGCAACAATGAAAAACAATAATTAAAATGTGGATATATGATGGTATTATATACAAGAAGACGACTCCAGTGACTAAGACTTTCAGATATTCGCCTAAAAAATCCTATTTTTTTCCCAATTTGTTTACTAACATAATCAACATGCAATGAAAAATTTAGCTGAGGATCTAAAACTACGCCCAAATACTTCATACTAGATGCACTTTCAATTTGAATATTATCTATCTCAATACAAAATTTCTTTTCTAAAAATGTATTACAGTTCTGCTTTGTCCCAAAAACCATGTATTTTGTTTTTTCTACATTCAACTTAAGCCTATTCACACATAACCAGTTATACAGAATTTCCAGTATTGAGTTCATACTATCTACAACTTGTCTAAAATCCTTACCGTACACATAAAGCAATGTATCGTCTGCAAATAAGCTCAGAAATGTATTTACTAAAACCCTGTTCAAGCCATTTATATAAAGTAGGAACAAAAGCGGGCCCAACGCACCACCCTGAGGTACCCCAATTTCACTATCAGTTGAATTTGACGCCACGTTATTAATCTTCGTCACATGACAACGGTCTTTCAACTAGTTCATAAACCATTTTAGTGCACTGTCTGTAATCCCATAGGTCTGCAATTTCTGGATCAGTCTTTTCCTATCAATAGTCTCAAATGCACGTTGAAGGTCGATGAATACACTTAACACAATATTCCCGTCATGAATGTATGAACGCCATATCGAACAGACATACTGCAGCGCCGACTCGCACGAGTGTTTTTCCCGAAATCCCGACTGTCCCTTAAACAACAGTTTTCTTGCCTCCAGAAACTCCCGTAACTGCGCACAAACCACGGTTTCCAAGATTTTGTCTATCACTGGTAACAAGTTAATGGGTCGGTATTGTGCTGGTTTATTTGATGAGGACACTTTTGGAATAGGCACTATAACACTAGTTTTTATTGCTTTTGGAACTTTTCCTGTTGTAAGGGATGCATTGATCAAGTGAAGCAAAAGGTATCCGAGTACACAAAAAGCCGTTTTCAAAAACTTAACATTACAAATATCATCCGCTGTTGACTTGTTTTTAAGGTCCATCACCCTTTTTCTAAGTTGATCAATGCTTATAGTGTTGAAGCTTGACAGACCATCACTTAACACTGGCAATTCTTGAATTGTCGGTGCAACTTTTGGTATTTTGTCGGCTATTTCCTTTATGCTTTTTGCATAAAAAGTGTTAAAATTTTCTTGAACAGATCCAGCATCTTCCTCAAATTCAATATTATCATATGACAGAACATTCTTGTTTTTTGCTGCCTACAACTTGCTTTAAAGTTTACCACATTTTTTTGCTATCCCCCTTGCATTGGTCAATAGTAATTTCATTTTCTTTTCGTTTCGAATAACACGAGCGTAAATGTTCCTTTTTTTCTTATACAGATTCCAGTCTGAATTTAATTTGGTTATTTTAAACTTTTTATAAGCTTCGTCCCTGTCTCTTCGGGCTTGGATTACGAACCTATTAATCCACGGTTGTTTGCGGGTTTGAGTTTTTTCAAGAGGTACAACTTTATTTACAGTTTCTGTAATATTTTTCATAAATAAATAATTAATCACAAATGTCGATTTCAAAGACGTTTAAAATATATATGTATGAATTACTTACATGAGTTCGCTATTACTCGGCATAGACTAAAATGAGTAGAAATAGATAAAATATTGAATCTTGGAAAATGAACAGAACATTGATGTTGTCTGGTATAGCATTAGTGATATTATCTGATACCTGTTATTACAGATAGTCGTGAAAAAGGGGTTTCTATGAGCGTAGATCGCCGCTGATCGTTTAACTTGATAGCTCAGTCTTAGACTGTTACGAAAAGCACAATTTTTAAAATTTTGATGATATCAAAGGAGCTGTCCTCCTCTCAAGCACTGCCAAATCAAATCAAGAGAATTTTTTTATAAAAATTAACTATGACTAGGTTGTTCGTGTACAGGGCTCTCCCCAAGCTGAGCTAATGTGTATTACATACTTGAAATCTACGTAAAATTTTAATTAAACTTTGATAAAAGCACTCTATATACAGTGCTTTTCTTTAATGTCCCCCTCCCCTTTGATTCTTTGAACGGATCAATTTAAAAAATTAAAACTCGGCTGGGCGCCATCTTGGAAAAAAAATTATATGAAAACGGGGGTCTTGTGGCACATCATTTTGAAGCTTCTAACGAGTACCTTAACCCTAGAACATAAAGTCAATACCTTTACCTACTACAAAATGGTGGTACATTTAATAATCACTTGGACACAAACCCACTAACATGCATATCTCAACAAATAATTGTAATTCTCTGCCGTATCCACAGCAATAGCGATAAAAACTTGTTTTGTTATTTTTTCTTGACAGTTACAAGAATATCAGTAGGAAAACAAACATCATTGTACAGTTAAAATATTCTCATCTAGTTTTTGGTTTCAGTGCTAGATACTGTTTGAACTATTTTTAAAATGGTTAATTCTCGTCCATCGGAAGAAAAAATCGTAGCAATTTTTATTTATGGTGCGACGCGTAACTTTCACGAGAGCGAAAGGAGTTTTAATGATCGTTTCCCGAATCGTCCTATCTGTAGAAAAGATTTAAGGAAACTTGTATCTAAATTTACAGTTACTCTTAGTGTAAACAACAACACGCCCCCAGGTCATCCGACCATCCCGGAAGGAAAGCAAGTTCAAATAATTGGTGGGATCATAGTAAATTCCCAACAGTCCACTTCCTCCATCGCGAGTGTATGTGAGGTTTGTCCTTCTACTGTATGGAGACTTTTGAAAAAGTATCACCCATACAAAATTCAAATGGTACATCAGCTAACTGAAGATGACCCTGATCGAAGAATACAATTAATATGGGGCCTGTATTTGGATATGCTGGAAAATAGTATTGACCCTCTAATCACCGAAATCGTCGAAGCGAATCCTAATGAATTCGATACTGATATTGTATTCCAGCAAGATGGTGCTCCACCACACTACTACAGATAAGTTAGGAATTATTTAGATAACAATTTCCCCGGTCGTTGGATTGGCCGTCGAGGTCCTGTGTAATGGCCAGCTCGGTCGCCAGATTTGACACCTTTAGACCTTTTTTATGGGGCTATTTGAAGCAAAAGGTGTACGAAACTGAACCTGCTTCAATATTGGATGTACGGCTGAGAATAACAAATATTGAGAGAAATATCGATGTTACTATGTTTGAAAATGTTGGACGCGAAATTACGGACCGGGTCAAGAAGTTCAAGGCAACCATTTCCAGCATCTTCTAACCTGAACTCAACGTATTTATTCGAATTATCAAGTTAAATGTCAATGTATTTAGGTAATTAATAAATGTACCACGATTTTGTAGTAGGTATTGACTTTATATTATAAGGTTATAAAGTACTCGACAGTAGCTTCAAAATGATGTGCCACAAGACCCCCGTTTTCATATAATGTTTTTCCAAGATAGCGCCCAGCGGTCATTTTGACAGTTTCATCTGTCAATTTTACTCTAAAATGTGGTATCAACGCATCAATTTCATTACCTTAAGTTTTAATTTTTTAAATTGATCCGTTCAAAGAATCAAAGGGGAGGGGGACATTAAAGAAAAGCACTGTATATAAACTGGGGATTTCAAATTCGTAAACGGTAAGCAGTACAATACAAATTCGTTTATGGAGGCAAAGTTGCACATTTAGGTAACTAATAAAGTGTTACTTAGATAGTTTGGCAATTCCGAGTATTTTTGGAGAGACAGAAAATACTAATGTACCCTGAACCGTTTTCATTTTCTCCTGGCTTAATTTGAGCTGGAATTTCAATATAAATTAATAGTGGCACTTTTTACAAGCCTTGAACCAGTAACTGTTATATAGTATGTCACCCTCATATTATGGCGGATGTTTAGTATGACAATTGACAATGTAATATAATTATGACATGGAGATGATCTGATGATGAAGCCAGGAAGTGGTCATGGGAACCCATCTAATAAAGCCTAGCTTGATTCCTAAGGATAAGTAGTCTTACAGTGTCATGATTAAGTTAGTCAATTATTGTGTAAAAATAGTAATCTGTAATAACTATATGATATTTCAATTTTTTGACATCAGATTGTTCGCTCAAATTAATGTATGTAAAATTGGTAAAGGATACTTAATGGACTACCGTATCTACAAAATTATGTTTTTATCTTTCTTTTATGCATCGTATGCATTTGATCTTGAAATATGCATACATATAAATAATTGTTTGTTTACGTCAATTGAACAGTAACAAATACCTTATGAGAGTTATTCTCGTCTTTTTCATAAAGATTATATTATCCGTTTAAATTTGGCATCATAATATTCAATTTCTCAGAAAATTAACGCACTTTTTCACTACTTTTTTTGAAATTACCACTTTTCTCACTTAAATTCATGCTTTGGGCCGCCAGCACCAGTTATTTGGATGGTAGTTGAGCTAAAGTAAAATTACGATAACTGCAAGAGTCAGCTGAGTTCTAGTGCATGCAGCCTTTGGTGTAAAATCGGAAATACTAAACTATAACGCCTACTTAAGAACTATATTATTTTTTTATGCTACGCTACGTTAGCGTTATATTTATACAAAATCTCAATATTGTTATACGGCGCCTTTTTGAACAGGGTTCCTTATACGGTATTAGAACATGAAACAAACTGCTGTTTGATATTTGTAAATAGTAATAATAATAATTACAAACCTTGTTGATCAACGTCTTCTCTATGCGAGTGAACTCGCGTGTGGCGTACTACAAACAAAAATATGATAACAGATTTACTTAAAATCACCAGTTTTGAGTGTATAAAATGATAAGTTGTATATGCAATGTAATTAAATATTTGTTTATCGCGTATACAATATTATTATTAGATCATTAGTACTTATCCGTGTTTTCAAAAACCATGATTGATATCGAGCACTTGTGAAAGCGCTATTTAACGATGATTTTGTATCAAATTACAATGTTATATTATTATAATTGTCGTATAATGCATGATATTACATATAAGGTGTGTTCAAAAAGTACTTGCCCCGTTAAAACGCGGTTGTACTCGTAGTACACGATTTTTCATTGGTGACTAATCGAACTCTATATAATCCAAAATCTAGCTGCGTTTAACGATAAAAACTTGATCTGACCGAGTTGCCCAACTTGATATCTTACAAAAGATTTATTATCGGATATTACAGATCTCTATGAGTACAACAAAATATAGCTGGATAGGGCAAAGTGGTAGATCCCGGTAAATCAGATCTTCTTTCTTCTTAAGGCAAATAACCAAAGTACTGCAGCGTAGGGAAAATACCTATGTAGCTGAAAACTGGTACGGACAACACTAGTCCCCTATCGATCCCTGGAGCGCAAAACTTTTTGAAAAGGGTTTTATACTGCTGGATAAGTTTCAAGCTAATAAAACTAATATGGATAAAAAACAACAAAACATTTTTATTTCAAAACAAATCACAACTATCAACATTTCTTCCATCAATTTTATTAAAATCATCTACGAAGTCGTTATTGCTACCAAACATTTCTATACACCCCTCGAACGGTTCCGTGAACATGCCATGAGTTTCTTCTATAAGACTTGAGTTTATATTAGGTATATTTCCTATGTAGAACACACCATTTGTAGTTATATTTGGATACCTGAAATTTCAATCGGTTATTATAAGTGTTTTGAGATTGTCCTGAACTTAATGAATTAATAATGATGAAATGATATATAGTATGTAGAGGCAGGTCCTCTACAGTATTTTTCAGAAAGGTCCCCATCTTATTATTTTTAGAAGGGGTGAAATTTGCGAGCTGAAATTTGGGATGCTGAAATTGACGGCATATTTTAATGACGACATGTTTTAATGGAATAGGAAATCATGTTCACCTTATTTCGGAGCTCTTTATAAGTACCACTTTGCAACCTAAAATGCAAAATCTCTATCTTTCAAAATAGCGGACTGGCAATATGTAAGTTGAGCGTTTTGGTTTCTATAAACGTTCACAGATTTCTAGGCTTGTTGTAAGCAGTTGGCAAGTCAACAGTTGTGATTTGACTATTGTTTATGCAAACGCCACTCACTCGTCATCAAAACATTCCCAATAGCGTACTTCCGTATTTCCATCAATGATTTGAAATAGAATATAACAAAATTAGTGATGATGATATTTTCAAAGTAACAAGTACACATGCTTTTTTTGAAACTGTATTATATATCTTCGGAAATGAATGGAAAATAACGTCAACAAGCCAACATGCTGCCGGTTCAACGCCCGCCGGCGATACCCTGGTCTGGCTGCATTACTGGGTTTTTCTTTAAAAAAAATAAGTTATAAAAGCTACGGAAAACGCAGTAAGTTTTAAAATTTCGACAACGCCTTGTATTTTGAAAGGCATTTTATCCCCAATAAATAAAAGTTGAAGTATGTATTTGTCAACAAATGACAAAACTCAAACTGTAACCCACCGTACTAAACAGGGTATTAAAATATTATTTTCTTTATTGTCTAACTGCTCAGTAAATCGTTTGAAACAACTTTGTGTACTGCGTTTTTCTTTTTACTTCCCACGCCTACTGACGATGAAGTATTGTAATTGCAGAAAATTTCAAAATTGGGATATTATGTTTTTAGGATGTTATATGACATCACGAAAAACGGTCTATAACTTGAGACTTTCGTCCAGTAGCGGCAGAGGAAAAGGTCTAAAGCGAATAGAACAAAAGTAGCTCAAACTTAATTTTTTGACGTTTCAGAGGATCCAGAGGGGGTGGTCGGTGTTTATTTGAATTTTTTTATGCTGGTAGATTTATACAGTCCCAGCATGGTCATGCGTCGACCGTGATGATTATTCTGTTATGGAATGGCATGCCGGTAAGTAGGGTGTTCATTGTTTATTAATGGACATTTGAATGGAGATATTTATTTGTATATTTTGGAAAATACCATCAATCCGTTTATCACTGAAACAATTGAAAACCAAATCGAAGAGGATGGAAACCCTATACTTGATGAGGCTTAAGTATATTTCCAGCAAGACGGCGCTCCTCCTCACTATGTTCTTCCGGTTCGGCACTGGCTAGGCGACGAGTTTCCAGATAAATGAATAGGGCGAAGAGGGCCTATAGAATGGCCTGCTAGATCTCCTGATTTGACGTCATTAGACTTTTTTCTGTGGGACCATTTGAATTCTATTGTGTTTACTCTCCAAGTTGAAATTTTGGATGAGCATCGTCAACGCATCATCGAAAGCTGCTTGAAAACGAATCGACCCATTTTCATCAAACGTCAAAATTAAGAACTTCGAAAGACCTTTCAAACAAGCTATTACTCGATATTCCTTGTCATTTAAAATTTTTAAGGGCAGAGTGAAAGGGGGTGAAGTAGATTTTGTTTGAACAGTTGTCCCCATTGACAAATCTTTTGACGTGTCTTGGCGTTTTTTCTTTCATTCAGTGGATTTCGATAAATCCGTGGTGGGAAGTTTTCAAATGAACACCATGTATAGTGTTTTCTATGCTCTGGCTGCGCTATCGTGGTCCCTAGTCTGCCCGAGTTAGACGATGCACTACCGGTAGGGCAAGGAAAGAACATCTATGGACTAAGAACCTGTTTGACTGACTTTTTTCTTAGAGAGTCTAGTTTGTGCTAAACATATTCCTCTAGTAAGGCTAACTCGCTTAAATGGCTTCTCTTCTATCCCACGGGATTCGTAGCTCGGACCTCGGACATTTGCATATTCTATAGGCTCGGTTAGTCTTTTTCCACCGAAGCAGCCGCGCAAGCAGAAGCCAAAATGCCAAGACACCACGACTGCTATGAGGATCCCAAAGAAGTTTCGTTAATCCGATTTTTGAACTGCCTAAAATTAGTAGAACTGGGAAAAACTTCCTCTTGTAGATTGTTCCACAATCTTGATACCCTCGGTGCAAATGAGCGGACGTATCGACCAGTTCTGGATATACGAAGTTCGACACGATTACGATAGGACGCCGAAGTCAGGCGGGTCTGCCTGGCAGGCAAATCGCGTCATTTTTCAATTTTTAGTTAATCATAGTGTCGCCAGGAATTTGTGGGCGAAGCCACTTGCGATATATTCTTTAATATACTTAATTTGATAAATACTTTTCATATATTAAACAGATGGGTAAAGATCGCTTCCAATTTGGGTCTTTTATTTCATTCTTTCATGATTTGTCTACGTTTTATTCACATAATTTTCAATTTTTATAAATAATATTTTTGTGTCTCGGTATTATGAGAAATCATGTATAAGAATGAAATGTGTGCTCACCTCGCTAGCTCCTGGGCGAAATGTTTGCCATCTATAGCCATTGACACAGGATAAAACATTACAACAACACTGTGCCACAATCCATCATTGACTGGTGGATAAGGTGGTCTTTCTATCACAGTTCTATTACCATCTTCTATGGAATAGGCAAGCTTTAAAAAACCATGTTCTAGTCCCATACCTATGAAGTTGTTGTTCTGAAATTTACAAAAAATCCGTATATGAACTCTGAATTTAAATCCACTGCGCTCACATTAAAAAAAGTTGAAGTCCCGTTACAATTGTCTGCTGATTTGTTTCAACTATTATTTTGATTGTAAGCGCAGTGGAGCAACGCTTCCTTTATTATACAGTACTTTCCAGAAAGGTCCTGCCCTCGACTTACTATTTGAACGGATTAAGTTAAGAAGATCGAAAAGTTGATGCATGAAAATATAATTTAACGTAAAATTGACTGTTGACATTTTTTGGGGGGAGCTTGTGATTCCTCATTTTGAAGCTTCTGAACAGAACTTTTAAAATGGCGGACTAACGAAGCGTCTAATTTGAGCCTAAGTGACATATAAATCCGAACACCCAGTTTAAATGGTTTTATTTTAATAAAATTTTGTATAAGTACTTAATGAAGCATAATAAGTAAATCATAAAAATTTCAAAATGATTGCACTGCTATAAAGCCCTTTGACCTTTAATAATGTGTGGATGCACCCTGATGTGCTACGCATTCTCCAACGCGCCTAGGCATGCTTCTGATCAGGTGGTCAATGTCCTCCTGTGGTATCTCATTCCAGGCAACCACCAACTCAACAAAGAAGTCTATTGTGACTCTTGCAACATGTGGTTGGGCATTATCTTGTTGGAAAGTTGGATCTGCCAGGGTGTCAAGATAGGGTAAAAGATGGGGTTCTAGAACTTCGTGGATATAACGCTGCGCGTTCATGTTACCTCTGATGAAGATTAAAGGTGACCTGGAACCATAAGCTATAGCACCCCAAACCATAACTCCAACAGTGTGATGAACATGTCTTTCAACAAAAAACTGTGGATTCCTCCTTTCACCACGTCGCCTTCTAACCCCGGCACGACCGTCGTGCATGCCTAACCAAAATCGAGACTCGTCACTAAAGACAATACTGTTCCATTCCTGATCCCAGAGTGACCGTTGTCTGCACCACTCAAGGCGATTACGTCGGTGTTCTCGAGTTCAAGGGAGGACCCAGTGTGGCCGGTATGAAAACAAGCCAAAACTTCTCATTCGTCGGTAAACACTTCGCATGCCAATAGGTCTTCCGTGTTCTGCAAACCATCCATTTGCAATGGACCTGGTAGTGGAGAAACGGTCCCTTAAGGCCAATAATCTTAGGCGGCGATCTTCACGGTCTGTTGTTCTACGGCGGCGTCCAGTGCCCCTTGCTCTTTGCGTACGGCCTTCTCGAAGCCATGCCTGACAACACCTAACCACAGTGTCTACACTTCTTTGCACTCTAACTGCAATTGCCCGAAAAGAAAGTCCAGCTTCCCGAAGTCCCACTATACGGCCCCTATCAAACTCACTAAGTTGACGAAATCGTACAGGTCTCCGTTTTCTAGGCATCGTAACCGATCGTAAAGGATGTCAAGAACCAAAATCCGCCAACGTTGATTCTTTACTGCGGCTAAAATATTCATTTTTAGAGCGTTAGTGAATTAAAAAAAAAGCAGTATAAAAACCGGAATGTCCAACTGACAAGGCTGAAAATTTTTTCACTTGTTATTTACAGTAAGATAAATACATTCACCAACTTTCATTAAAATAAAACCATTTAAACTGGGTGTTCGGATTTATATGTCACTTAGTATATATTGAATCTAGAAGGTTCTACTTGAGTGTGCAGTAAATTGCATATAGGACATGCTGTTTAAAAGAATGGCAAATTCTGATAACTTTGTCAAAAGAACATTGCATTTTTTATTACACACTCGGAGAGATCCTTTCAAAAAGATTTATATAGCATACTATGCGTTTTGATGATTGGAGTTGAGTTATAAGCGATTCAATGCACAAAATGCTCTACTTTAATGCCAGCACTCCGTGAGACCTTCGCTCTTTGTTAAAGTATCGTAGGTCAGTAGGTCTGTCAGATCTGGTTGCCCAGATACCTGACGACGTCAGAGAGAAAGAAAGGAAGAAGAAAAAAAGGAAGGAAGGGGGAAGAGCAAAGAGGGTGAAGTGCGCCTTGCTGTTGTTAACTGGTATTCGCTTGATTTAAATTAATCCAAAAATTAATTTATGTGTGGCAAAAATCGTAATTGGATATAGAATTGCACGATTTGATTTTGATCACAGTGAGAGCCGCGGTCGTGTGCTTGCGAAATTGCTCGACTGTGTAGTCTACTGACTCACGCAACAGAAGGTTGCTGTGCGATTCCGCTTGACTATAGTGATGGTTCGCAAAGTTGTGGTCTGCAAAACCTGCAGATTACGCATATGCGTTTTGGCAAGAAAACACCATGCAGCACATGCGTAAGTGATTGCTGATCTGATAACCATCTTGTATAGCCGAACTTTGTTAACCCTTTCGGTACCGCTGACGGCAAGTTCCGACAGGAAGAAACTTGTCCCTAGGTCCAGTGTCGGCTGTATACGACAGGGGTGAAACAAACTGGTAAAACCAATGTCGATCATTTACGACACCTTTAAAAATTAAACTTCTCACAGGGACCAGTGTCGGCTAAATCCGCTCAGCACTGCATTTCCCCACAGACCAATGGCTTGAGAATCCGACACTGTCGAACATGGGCGACGGTGGACGCTCGGGGGAGTTCGGCGTCGAACACGTGGAGCAGGCAAATCTACTTATTATGACTGGTTTGAAACAGTTTCGTGTTGTTATTGGGACATTGTAGACATAGTTAGTTTGTGTTTGACTCTTGTGTTGTTCTGTTCATTGTGCGAGATGGATAACGCTGAACCCAGTACATCTGACGGTCGAAAAGGACGAAATAAGCGTAAAAGAAATAATGCAGGTGCGGGCTATTGTGGGCTGACCCCGGAGGAAGTCCGAAATCTTTCACAATATCTTATGAGCTCCGATGAGGATGAGCCAGAAGATCCCTTTGCTGACAGTGGAAGCGAGTTTATTCCCAGCTCGGAAGGTGAATCTTCAGAGGACGACTACTTGCAAGTGTCTGAAGGTAAAGACAACAAGCATGATTCATCTCAAACGCCGGTCTTGGAACCTGAGACAGCAATAGACGAGAGAATGGATATTATTAGAGAACGTACGAGGTTAGAAATAAAATGGACGGACAAAGAGTTTATTCCGCAAGTTTTTGCATTTGACAGTACTAATAGCGGATTAAGAAATGTTAGTTTAAATGATCAAAGCAGTGAAGTAGATTTCTTTTTGAGTCTTTTATCTGAAAATATTATGAACGTCATTGCCATCGAAACAAATAGGTATGCCATTCAAAGAGATGCACCTAAGTGGAAAAGCGTTGACATTCCAGAACTTTACGTATTTTTCGCTGTAACTCTGCTTATGACACGTTTAAAGAAACTGAATATCAAAGAGTACTGGACCCAAGATATCTTACTCAGCACTCCCGTTTTTGGACAGACTATGTCAAGAAACAGATATTGCGAGATACATCGCTATCTTCATTTCGCTAATAATGAGGAGGTAAAGCCTCACAATCGATTGGGGAAATTTGGAAATATTTTGACCGTTCTAAAAGAGAATTTCAAATCCCAGTTTTATCCTTTCGAACATTTGGTTATTGACGAAAGTATGGCCCTTTTCAAAGGTCGCCTCAGTTTTCGTCAATACATCAAAACAAAAAGACATAGGTTCGGAATCAAACTGTATGTCTTGTGTGATTGTGAGACTGGCATCGTCTTGGATTTTATAGTGTACGTAGGCAAAGGCACACAAGAAGATACTCGTGGATTGGGTGCTACAGGTGAAATTGTCAGTAATCTATTACAACCATACATGAACAAGGGTCATTCTCTTTTTACTGACAACTTTTATACCAGTCCAACTTTGTCAACATTTCTATTTGAAAATAAAACCAATTCATGTGGGACCGTGAAACAAAATAGGAAAGAAATGCCAATTTTAGACAAAAAACTTAAGAGGGGTGAATGTGATTGGAGAAGCAGTGAAAACATGTTGGTGGTTAAATGGAAAGATCGGCGAGATGTCACTATGCTGACTACACTACATGAGAATAAAATGGTCAGTCTTCCAAGGAAGGATAGGGTCACAAATGAAAACCTTCAGAAGCCATTATGTGTCTTGGAATATAACAAGCAAATGGGAGCTGTCGACCGAAGTGATATGATGATCAGCAGCATTGATTCAACGCGCAAAAGCATGAAATGGTATAAAAAACTATTTTTTCATACCATGGATATATGCTTATTGAATGCTCATGCCATGTATTTGACACAGAATCCAGCAAAAGTTCCACTGGCCACATTTCAACTTGCAGTGATTAGGCAGTTGTTGGAAAGGTACCTATATATATTTATATATATATATATTTCTTTTTGTCTAAAAATAGTTCTATATTTCGATTTTTGCAGGTTTCAAAAAACAGCTTCGAGATCTGTTCACCTGGATCTTGGAAATAAAAGACTCACACAAAGACATTTTCCCGATCTGGTTACAGTCAAGGAAGGCATCAAATCGGCCTACAGGAGATGCTATGTATGTTCCCACAGCAAACAAAAACCTAAGAAAAGAAAAGAAACCAAATATATGTGTAGGGAATGCGATGTTGGGTTGTGTCCAGCTCCATGCTTCAAAATATATCATGAAGAAAATCACTTCTGAAGTAAAATGTCTTTCGAGTTTTTTTGATACCATGTGCTCTTATTTTTGTTTTTTTGTCTTTAGGTATTAGTTCTAGGGCTTCAATTTTAGTTTTGATTGACCTTCTTTAGTTCTATTTACTGCTGTTTGTGTTTCTAAGTATGCTTTAATAGAATAAAAAAAGAATTATACTGTTTTATGATTTCGTCGGATATAGCCGTCACCGGGTCATATGACCATCCAAATATTCTGGTCCAGCAGGCATGTTTTTTCGTGGACGCGTCGGTCCTGAAAGGGTTAACCAAACTTAATTTTGAGGTTCTACACAGTAAAGGGTAGAGTTGCCGAAACGTAATTTGGAATTTAGTTTTTAACGCTTCGGTGTGATTCTGCCAGGTCGTCCCCCTGTCAAGAGTGACACCGGGATACTTAACAGAATTTCCCCATGGTATGCGAGCTCCATTCACTGAAACCTCAGGCGGGGCGCCGCTACATTTTTTAGTACAATAGATAGCCTGCGTTTTCGAGTAATTAAGTTTGATTAGCCACCGATCTGCCCATTCCAGTACCTCATCCACCGCACTTTGTAACCGAACCCTGAGGGACGGGGTTATAAGATGTCTATCAGCAGCTTTGAGATGACGTGTCACATGCCCACATTCCATTTAAGAAAATATTCGAATATGATGCCCAGTCGCCATCTACGACTTTCACGCTAAAACATAGTGTTTATGCATTAATTTTATCACTCCGAATTTTAGTTCAACCTGACCCATTCAAAAAATGAATTGGGGGATCCAGTTGAAAAGCAATGTATACAGGGTATTCCAGAAGTTAACAACTTGGAAACGGGGAATAGGCCAAGTCATCATAGTTATCAGAAAGGTATAAAAAGTGCAAGTCGTGTACTTTTAAAATTATAGGCTTCAAAAAAATCTGAAAAATCTACACCATGATGATCTTTTAGTTCCCATTACAAATTTCAATTTCTTCTTAGACAGAGTGACGGACAGTATCATTCTACGTAGTGAAAGCAAGACAGATCGTAACGCCACTTTTAATTCGTGAATGTATTTATTAGATTCACAATAAATATTCAAGGTGTCTTTCTCCATCTTCTTAAAAATGATTATCAGACTGGCGAATCTTCCGTTATTAACAAATTCAGCTGCTTTCGTTATTCTGTTCCGTAGCTGAGCTAAACTTATGATTGGCTTTGTGTAAACTTTTTTTTCCCCGCTCCCAAGAAAGGAAAAATCGAGTGGATTTAAGATATTCTCTAACCGAACGGGCATAGGACGCCGGGCAGCCGACTTGCCGGTACTACATGTCTCTGTAAATGCTTGGTGGCAATAAATTTGGTAAATTATTTTCTGAAAAGTCTAAATAAATTTCGAATTCAAGAACTCTGGCAGCTCAAAGGGATCTGCGATTCTCCCAATTAGAGTTCCGGTCCACATTTTTACATTGAAGGGACTGTGATCTGTCTTATCTGATCAAATTTGGATTTTTTGTATTGCACTCTTGTAAGTTTTGTATCTTTTTTTATGTCAACTCATCAAACCATAAGAGTTTCTCTAAAAATCGCGGATCTCCCCGGTATCTGTGTAACATCATTTGAAAGCTCGTGGAAGAAATCCCGGGGTCGTAGGGATTGCACCCGCTGTACGCGGTACAAGTGGAGCTCATTCTTTCGCAAGATTCAGTAGGCTCTACTTTTGGGCACTCCCGTGCTTGCTTCTATTTGTTGCACTGAAGTATTCGAGTCTTCTTCGACTGCTTATAGTACGACGTTCTCGTAAGGAAAAGAAATTATTCCTTCAACATTTGCTTGATTTGGGAATGGTCCCTCTGAGAATAAACAGTGCACATTCACAAAAACTTGATGATCGGGATGACGATAAAGCCTAACTGCAGCACCAGCATTGGAGCCATATTTCCGATAAATCATCATTTTCTGATCAGCATTATAACTTGGCCTATCCCCCGTTTCCAGCTTGACGTCGACTTCTGGGACATCCTGTATGTTCTGTATTTTAGTGTGTTTCCAAATCTATAATTCGATATATAAAGTGTTGCATCATGCGCAACTTAAGATTTACCACGTGTTAATTGTTAAATCTATGTTTAAGCTGACAAAAAAGGATCACCATTTGTTTTTAAAAGTAGCTTATCTCTGTTTAAAGTCAAAAATCATTATAAAATACAGGGTGTTGTAATTTCTTGTCTTCTGGATAACGAGTAAGATCCCTAAAGCCGACGAATACGGGTATTACGAATCTTGAAAAGTCGATTTTTTGACATTTCGTAGGTTTGTTTTGACCAAAAACTTTTGGGAGCATTACGGGAAATCGCCACAGCGCCTGCGTTGGGTGCAATTAGGCCACGTCACAGAAAAGTTAGGAATCACATATCATACTTCAAACATTTTCGCAGTGCGCGGATTTGTATTTTCTATTGACATCGCAAAATAAATTTCTATAAAATTTAAATGACTGGAAATATAAAATAATGAAATAACACTTTCATAAATATTCCTGAAGCATATTTTCTCACATGATACTTCACCAACCTGGGTTTTTATTTTCTTATCTCTCTCAATTTTGAAATTCAGCAAATTTGAAGGTGTAATTTCCAGAATCAATAAGGAAAAGTGGATACGCAACTAATTTCTAGCTTTGAATCTCAAGTAAGTGTATTTGTAACAAGAAACTAAAGGAATTATCATCAACACATATTATCAGCACACAAATCCTCACTATGGACCTATACAATGCCGTTTCCTTCCAGATAGTATACAACTTACAGCTTAGATCTCCAATAATCTCATCTCTGAAGCAAATGTTACATCAGATCAGAGCCAAACGATAACTGAAACATCATGACGCTTAGGCAACACGTACAACTACAAAACGAGTTCACAACAAATGTCCATCAGCTAGTGCTGACATCTTGTAGAAAAGCCTAAGTTATGTCAAAAAACAATCTAATGTCACGTTTCAAGATATGTAATACCCATGCTGAGCATCATCAAATAATACAATACTAGCTATTCAGGGTAAATACGTATTATGCGCTAGTTTTGCTATAGGACAAGTACCCACAATTGACCTAGAGTATGTTTATACATTTTGAGTATTCGCTATACTTAGCCCAAATACATATCTAAATATTCAACGCAACTGTCAACGCAAATAAATTAGTTTTTTAAAGTATCGCTATGGAGGCGTTCCCGACTGTTGCTTACTATAATTTTCGTAATTTTTGTAGTAGTTTATTAACTAAAAATGTGACGAAGAAATGAAAAAGTATTTCTTGGGGATTATGGAGAGATTGTTTTCGAATTTCAAACGTGGCTTGTTCAATTTGGAAGGCGATCCAAGTACAGGCCGTCATGAAAACGTAAACGAAATGTATGTGGAATGTGCGAGATAAGCTAAAACAAAAAAACATCCGAATTATAGATATTATAGACAGCAGAAACCCTAAATACATATTTCTGAACCAAGTAGTGGCCGATTTATATGCGATCGTTTGCAAGCTAGAAAAAATCATAATCCGAGGTGAACAGTAATGTAAATTCTGTTCCTATGTGACGAAAATTGACTTTGTTTTTTTGATGTTCCAACCAAAGAACAGACTAGGGTCTCAGTTTTCTAAAATGAAGGTCAGTTGACTAAAAATGTCGATGTCGAAGGGAAAAAGACTGATCATGTCTTTTTTAAATCCGGTTTGGTGGCAAACATTGTGCTTGATAAGCAGAAGAGAGCCACAGCTGGATGCTACATAGAAGATTGTTTACCACAACTATTTACAACACTGAAAAATTCAAGACCTAGGTCGCTGCTGCCATCGTGATATCTTCTCGTCGACAACGCACCGGCACATTACCAGCAGATAACTCGACAGCTTATAGTTTAAGAATATGGAATCCGGATGTTGGATCATCCATTTTATAGCCCTGATTTCCATTTACGAAGTCACAGCGAAAAGAAAGCAGGTTTGCATCCGAAGACGAGCTGGGAGACTTTATGTCATTCTATTTAGAAAGAGCAATGACAGCGCTGATTTGATGATTGGACCTTGCTTATGATGGAAATTACGTACGTATTTTGAGTAACAATAAATAGTTTCTTCGTATGATAAAATTTATGCCGTCCCGCGTAGATTTCTAGGTTGACGATATATTCGCTAATGTTAAAGTAGAAAGCAAATTTAATTATTTTTATTGTGAAATTTCATTTTTGATTTTCAATGGGAAAGGCTTTCATAAAGGTACCTCGCGCAGAAACATTTAAGTTCAAATTTAATGAGTATGTCTGGCAATTGTACGTTTTAGGACCGCATTGTTTCAATTTCCAAAACGACATATTTGTAAGAGTGGTATGTTTGTTAATGGTCTGGCGTTTCGGTCTTAAGCTTGGTATCCTGTCTCGTCTAAAACTATACCTTTTGGCTCCACAATATCAAGGCGTTCGGTCTAACGGTGGTAAAGTTCACATAAAATTCTTTAACAGAGACTTCCCTCAACGCTCTCTTCTTATCTCCACCTTTTTTTACCATCATGTAGCCACCTCCAGAGAGTTTTGGTACTTGCACCGTAATCTCTGTCTCACAAAACATCCCAGTCCTTCCAACATTACAGGCGCATGTCCTGTTCACACAAATTCCGTGATTTCGGCACGACTTTTCATCACAACTCTGCACACTTTCACACCTACAAGACGTGACAAATTACAGGGTGATCCCGTAAATGCAAGTAGATTCTCTATACTCTATACTTTCCATGTATTCAAGTCTCTCGTCATTTGTCAGATAAAATGTAAATATCATGTGTTTTATTATAAATCAAGAAATTTGACTATATACAATCATTGAATCTAATGTTGGTCAAAATGTATTTGTGTAGAAAAAAATTAATTTTGTACAAGCATTTTTTTCTTAATCATATACAATTTTTTTCAGATTTTTATGTTTCTATCGCTCTGCCTTACAAGTTGCTACACGCTTTTGAGTGCAGATAAAAACAGTTTGGTCCTAGTGAATTATGTAATTGTTCTGTTTGTATATTTTGAAACTAGTGGCCTCAAAACATAGAGACATTAAATCGTTTACCTTTCTCCATAATACGGACTCAAGCAAGAACAATGTGGATTCAAGGCTGCATCTAACCAGCAGGTGCCTCCATTTTGACAAAAGTCGCTCCCACAGGGTGTTCCATCACAATCGACTATGTTTCGAGCATCTTTGATATTTTTTGAATCCAATGGCACTTGTTTATCATTAATCGAAATTTGCCTTATACATCCTCTAAAAAATAATCCTATTATTCATTAAATTTCAGATTATCATGTTTGGAGAAATGTCCCAATCGCATCTACACAAAAAAGGGCCGTGAATAAAGTAACTTTTACTTTATTTTTATTACAGTCAAATTTCAAGGTACATGGATAGCAAGGTTCCTTGACTACCCTACAAGCGTCCAAATTTATATTTGATAATACTATTAGATTTTCTTATCATTTCGTGTAATGGTTACAGTCATAGCTCTGTTATAATAAAATATACTTAAAAAAATATTTACAAAAATTATATGCAAGTATGCCGCTCTCTACAGACGGGGTGGGGTGATTCATAATTACGTGGCAACACTTACATGCACTTTTTCAAATAGAAAACCTTTTATATTTTAGGATAAGCTGAAATATTTCTCCAAATGAAGAAGTTTGTTAGAGCATTGTGCTTTGTATGTGTGATTTGGATCACTTCTTCTGGACTATTGCAGATAGAGTAGCAATTATTTCATCAAAATCATATTCCATAATTTCTCGTAATTCAGACGTTTTGTCAACTTTTTTCCTCATCTATACAGGATACACCTTTTTCACAAAAAAAAAATGGATGAAATACCTTGTATATTTTAATGAATTAAAAATCATTTGAATTTGGATTATCTTTCTTATAAGCTTTGTTTAGGTATAAGGTATGTGGGGGGTAAATTTGTTAAATTTTGAATTATTTGCAGATTTCTAGAAATTCCAATTAATTAAATATACCACATGATTAATGGAGGATTCCTAGTGGATCGGTACAAGTCTTCGTTTAAATAACCACCCATCTACTAAAAATCATCCCTTCCCAAGTATCATATGGTATTTATTTTTCAGTTGTAATACCTGGAAACCTGCAACTATCTCAAAAATTTACTAAATTAGCCTCTTAAAAAGTTATACCAAAATAAGATTGAAAATCTAAAACTATTCAGCGTGCTCTTTTTAATAATTTGGGTAAAGTGAATTTTGTGTTCATAAGAGTAATGGATATGAGGCTCTCTTTGACGAAAAATCTGCGATTTTATCTACATAAGCTATCAAGCTTGAATGTTTTTTCGAGAAAAATATCCCGCAGCTCCAGAAGTAGTGATCCAAACCATATAGTATGCTATATCAAACTTCCTCTTTTGAACAAGACTTCCAGAATACACAAAGATATACAGGATATTCCATTTAAAGAATGCACGTTTGTGTTACTGTGTAGTTATGAATCATCCTATAGACTGTAACACATTTTTCAAATATAAAGTGTATTGTCGCCCATTGTTTTTATAAATAGCTATTTTAGATATATATTATATATTTATAAAATCTAGTTGATATTGAAATATCATGAACGAATAAGGGTTGTCTTTAGGTTCAACTTAAATTCCGATAAGTTCTGCCCAGTATATCATGGATAATGTGAATAATCTGGATATCAAAATATTTTTGCTGCTTCCTTGGATGAAACGATCTTCTGTACCTTGATTTACTTGAATACCTAGTTGGATGTTTCTAACCTGTATGGTATAGGAAGACTTCCTGATGCAAAAATTGGAAATTTTGACATATCTGCAAAGCCACCAATGAAGATTGGCTCTTTACTGAAAATCAGATTGTGCGTTTTCTCCAGAATTCCAGTATTGATAACGTTGTTCACACTCAGGTACGCTTTTTGTCCAAAAAGTCCGAACTTCACTCTATACCATACTGCTTTCACAAGAAATGTAGAGCTACGGACAAATAGCGGTTTTGCACCTAACACTCTATTCTTTCCTTAAACAGAAAATATAATTTCCTAATGAATTATCTCAAAAAGTGCAACTCTACATTTGAAACAATATATTAATAATTGTATTCGAAATGTGTCGGTAGAAGGTGTGAGGTGGAAATTACTAGCTGCCCCTTACTTGTCTGAATTCGTAGTTCCAAAAATCCGTCCAACAGTGTGAGGCATAGAAAGTTGCCATTTTCTTTGCCAATAAAAAATATAATGCCAGTATCTTTCAATGTTCTTATCTCCATCTCCACATGGAATTTGGCAACATCGATTTCTATTGGTTGCAGTGAGATGTATGATCTTCTTCCAGAAAAACTGACATCAGTTATGTTTTCAACTGCAATTTAAGCTTGAATGAGCAAATGAGCAAACAGCTCAACAAAAGTGTTTGTATAATGTGTGTTTTAGATACCAGCATGGGCGCCCAATCGGGGGGGGCTTCTGCTTCAAAGTGGGTAAGAAGTGGTGTGTGAGTTTTTTTGCTATTCAAAACATCCCAACATAAAAGATATTATTTCATGGTCATGGATATCGGTATCAACATAAATGATCATAATAAGTGAAATTAATATTTTGAAACCAAGTCTGTCAATACTTCACCTGTTTGGCAGTATTCTCCAGTTCTCGATAGGGGACAATCACATTCATAGCTAGATAGTTGGGGAATACATGTAGATTTTTCTGAACATCTTGTTATACTACTATCACAGAAATTGTTTTTGAAAGAACACAAGGGTCCAAACCATCCTTCCTGGCAGAGGCACCTGCAATCAAAACAACAAATATATAAATTCAAACATGATAGTCTTACTCGGGTACCACAATCTACTATTCTGGAAGTGTTTTGATTCTGCGTAATAAATTTTTTGATTTCTTGAACAATGTAAAAACTCGAGTGAAATGTACGGAATAATGTATTATTTCAAACGTATATTATTACCCTTGTTATTGGGAATCATACCAGAGATAATCATACAAAACTTGGAATTGTCAAAATATACAGGACGTTTATTATTCGACTCGATTTGTCTCAGGAAGAAAGCTAGAATAAGGATAAATACATTCCTGAGGTACCAGGGCTATTAAAAAGGTACAGTCGAACATCTCTAATTGATTAGCAACTGGAACTGGCCAAACAAATGCGTATGATGCTTGTAATAATCAAATATTGACAAATTGACTATACGTATTTCCTAAGGTCGAAATGATCGAGACACGTTAACTAGGATCACTACTAATTAAGCCACCAAATACCGAGATTCCTATAATGCAAAGTTGATTGCGGCCATTTCACTCGAAATTGTTGCCTTACATGAAAGTGCTACCGTGGTGCAAACAGGCACCGTCGTTCTGGCAATTCCTCTCGTAACACTCCGTGGTACCACATTGACCCACTGCCCTTCCGAACGTCTTCATCGAACCATGAAAGGGAATCACGACGCTGCCCGACTTCATTTCTATGTCAAAAATACAACCGGAAAAGCCTGTGTGCATGGGGAGGTCGTGGGGAAGGTCAGAAAAGTTTCTGGAGCTGTGGCCACCTAAAAGAAATGTATATTCAAAGGGTGAATTTTTGGACATACCAAAGAACAAAAGCACTCTCTTCGTTGGAGAATATTCCATTATTGAATTCTATGCAATCAGAAATTACTCTGTAACACTTAGGAGATGTTGACAGACTGGCAAAAATTGGAGCTTTCCATCTTGAGATACTAGTTGTGGACAGCTTTGTAGATTGAGAAACACATATTTTGGATAAAGAGGCACTGCTTTCAAGGATGTTGTTCTTCTTGAACGAAGCGGATCTTCTAATAACGTCAAAAGTACAAAATAGTCATAGAATAGCTCAAATGAAACATTTTTGAATTTTACGTAAGTATATAATATCGTCCGTTTTGATGCCATAATTTAGTGATTGTATATTTTATTTGAATTTCTTATCAATCTGGTCAACCCTAATCACTATGGCAATTCTTTACCAATAAAAAGTAATGGGACAACATCTAACTGCACCAAATTCCCAGGCGACCTCCCTGTAACATTTCCTATGTTCTCAACATACAACCAGGCCTGTCTTCCAGAATGTCCTAATCTGACTAAGTAGTCCCTGGCGCCTTTTTTAATTGGATGAGAAGTAAATATCCTCCTTGGACCTGAAATCAAAAAGAGTCTACAGTCGTGTCTGTTTAACAATGAACATTTTTGAGTTACGAAAACTTAATTTAATTTTTAAAATTAGCATAATGATTTTTATTAATTTAACTTCAAGTTAGGCAAAGCAAAACACGCTTAAAAAGGCCAAACAGTATCAGCTACGTCCACAGATTATTTGTACACTACAGACTCTACTGAATACTTTTTAACACCATCTATGCTAGCGTCATCTTGAAGAAGTGAGAGCTTATATATAAGCCACCATAAGCGATACTTTTTCTACAGGAAACTCTTCAACTACACTCACTGCCTGAGTATGATGTATAACTTAATCAAACCATAAACTTACCTGATCCAAGGTTCCAAGTTAACATAATATACCCCTTGACAAAGCTAACTGACAAGTGATCAGAGTAAAAATCATGATATCCAAACTGACCAAGGAACAGCATCAATGATATTTGGTCCATCATGGTAGGAGTGAACCTGAATTTGATTTCCATATTCCTAGCTATGCCGTCTGGAAAAGGATACGCCACGAATGAA
The DNA here is from genome assembly GCA_963669975.1 of Acanthoscelides obtectus. Taxonomy (NCBI): domain Eukaryota; kingdom Metazoa; phylum Arthropoda; class Insecta; order Coleoptera; family Chrysomelidae; genus Acanthoscelides; species Acanthoscelides obtectus. The sequence goes on along the minus strand of CAVLJG010000008.1, from coordinate 73,664,102 downwards.
GACAAACCCCTGACGGTTGATGAGAAGAACGGTTCAGAGATCTTTATATCTGCAAAGAAAATACGTGTAAATTATTTTGGCGCCCTAAAGCTACCGAAATTTCCCAACAATTTTTTTCCAAAGATTATGGATATATTTTACATCCAAGAAGAATATTCCATAATTTTTCACTATAGGCAAGAAATAGTGAAAATGCGAACATCCGCACCAAAGCTTTGATTTAATAAACCGATAATTCTGCCATGACAGTTCAGCGGCGCTGTGTTGGAGCTTCCATAAATTATGAGAAAAATAACATTTTTCCTCTGATGCTGACAGTTTAACGTGAAGTAAAAATAAATTCTAATTGAATGTGACTCTACTAGCGAACAGCTCAGAAGATTTGAATGTATGAGTTCTGAATATATTTTTACGAAACACGCAAGCGAAAAAACGATTTCTATTCCAGATGAAACTCCATGTCTCGTATTTCCGGCCAAATGAAACTTCATATGTAGAAATTTGGTGGCATTTTCCTTCTGAAAAAATAGTTTGAAAAAGGCTACCATGTTGGTCAAAAAGTCAGAAAAGAGTAATTTCTACGTATGTGGTTTACTCTTGCCAGAAATACATAGCATTCTATCAGCATGAAAGCTAAAAAATAAGTTATATAACTTATCTATCTCAGTTATTAAATTTGTCATAAATAATCGTCAAACTCGCAAAGCTATGGCATACGGTAAAAGTCGCATGAGTAATAAAGCTACGTCAGAATTGTTTATGAATTGTTAGATATTATATTTTGAGTTTTACTCGACGTTAAACATAGGCTAATAACTCTATCAGAATAATGTAGAACGTACTCATCATATACTGTTCCATCTATCTCTACCTCAATTTTACTAAAAGCAAGCTTAAAGTGATATTTTCACTAAAGCAACGATTATCAAGCAGAGTATTCAGTCTCTCTATCAAAATTTAGTAACATGCTTTCCCTTTTTCAACTGTCTTAGCTCTAGCTCCGTATTTTGCACGTACAAACATGAACATTAACCACCAACCCATGGGAACATTGGGAGATTTCCAAAAAAAAAGTTAACCTGAAAGCATTAGGATGTGGGATGTTTTTTGTCATATATTTTTCGATCTGCAGGGCAGTTAGGTGATACGGCAGCTGAATTACGTAACTTAAAAGAGTGATATTCCGATTTTTTATGACATTATGTAGATATGTTTTTGACATTATACTGAGATCTTAGCCGACATTCACTTCGTCGTCACAAGTACGCGGATCCAATTTACTCTACTATCACCTTCCATCATCGGAACCAAACAACGAAACGTCTATTACATTAAAAAATTTCAAAAATATGTTGTTTCATTGGCCGGGCAAACATGGTAGATAATCAACATGAAAACCACATAATAAGTTACAGATGCTACATTGACCAATTGGAGAGGTTTTGTTACATTATGTATTTTGAGCAGCAAATTTGTCAGTTCTTGATAAACGTCAACTTTCTAAAGCCGAGCATGTAACCGAACTAATAGTAACAAAAATTTACTGTTGTCGTTGGTTCTGGTGAAAATAATTTGCTGCTGAATAAGGAAAACTATTACAGGAATAAGTATTGTACAGCATACCATTCTCGCAAAAATGTCCCCGTTTTCCAAATGGACACAAACAGATGTACCCGCTGTGTGTAAATGGTATACAGGTGCCTCCGAAAAGGCATGGATTATTTTCGCACACTGAAGTCTCGCAAGTCCTTCCGACATATCCGTTTTTGCAGCTGCATTGCCAGTCATCCCCTGCTGATTCACAAGAGGCTCCATTTTTGCAGGGGTTGGATAAGCAGGGGAGTGATGAACACTCGTTTATTTCGGTTGCGTCCTCTGCATCGTTGTAGATATCCACAGGCTTGTCAGATATCTAAAAGATCACCACTATACGGCACAGGAATATATTTGTGCAAATGATACAAAAGCATACAACACATAAATATAGAAAAAAAAAATTAATATGTGTTAACCTCCGTCTTGTACACAACGTCATCAAGCAAAATGCTTTCATCCTCACTATAAGGTTTAATAGGAGAAACCACGGAGAGTACGGCCTTGGATGCTTCTATTAAAAATTGAAATTTTAACGGGTAATATCTTTCATGATTAAAAAAAAGAGATATAATGTTGAAACCGTATTTATCCGCCTGATTTATGTCGACCAACAGTGTTAATTGATATCCAGTTTTTAAAGATAGCCATTTTCTAGGACGTGTAGATCGATGTGACTCATTATTTTATTGCTTAAATTTGAATAAGAAAAATTTATGTTATGTGCTCTACTGGCTTTTCAATTGATTTTACTTACTCAGGCCCGAAATATTTTAATTGATTGCTAAAACCAGTCAATCATAGGTTATAGATTTTAATAATTAAAATATAAGATTTGCATTGAATAAGCTTGATTCTTGAAATACATAAAAGACAAATTCTAAATCACAGCAAATTTTACGTGAAAGCTGTATCGGTCAGTTGTTTACTCTTTTATCCAAAATTTTACTACAAGAATTATAGAGATCCTAAATGGACACATTTTATAATTTACCTTCAATTTACCCATGCATCCAACGAACCCTCTACATGGAAATACGTCAATATCCAAATAATTAGGTGCTCCTCCAAGGTATAACCAGGACTCTGTTCTCGAAAATGCGTTGATTTTAGCCATTTGGTCTCCGGTCATCGACAGTGTATTGTTAACTATTATTTTTGCGTAACAGTGACTTTTATCTTTGCTCATATCTAGTCTGAAAATATTTATAAGTATGGGATAAGCTAGGAGAAATGCACCGAAATGGGTACAAGAATGCATTTTGCTGCAGGTTTAAACAAAAATCGACCGTTATTTCTTGTATTTGTATCATAAATTCAAAAACTCATTTTTCACGTATGTTCCGAGTTGCTCATGTATGTCTTATTAAAAGAGTGCATTTACAATCGCAAATACTGCATACGCAAACGTGATTTTTTACGTTATTTTTAAATTTAAGTTCAGGTTTTCATAAGCTTTTTGGTCAAGTGCATCAATCGAACCCTTTTCAGCTAATATATATATATACATGGGTAGCATATTCGGTAATAATTATCTCGCATAGCAAGTACCAATAGTCAAACATCATAATATGATATAGACCAATACACACAAGCATCCAATACTCGACCATATTTTCTTCGTCACATCTTGTTCACGAGTATGCTCTATAGAATATCTCAGCAGCTTACAACCCATAAAGAATTCAAGTTGCACCATCTTAGGCAACATGGTCGTTTAGCCATTCCTCTATAGGTGGCGCTCATAGCCAGTAGGCGCGGAATGTGCTAGCGGCTTCTCAGTACACAAGTTGACATACCGACTTTTAATGGCATCACATCGATTTTTTACGTGAAGAGTGGCAGGAAGAAGAAATTAACAAATTCAAAATGGCATTGGGTGGGAAAACAGCTTCTAGAGACCGCCAGGAATGCAGCGCTAACAAACTATTGCTATAAATAAACCTTCTAGTATAATTATTCAAAATGATCTTTTCAGAAAGTCTCAAACGTAAGTTTTTGTTTAAGTTTGTTGATATGTGTCGTTTTTCGAGAAAAACATATCTTATTCCAATACATCGATTTACACCAGCCCAAAAATTATATCGTTGGATTTTTTAGGTCGCTGATTGCAAATCACTAATTACTAATGATTTTTTATTTAAATAGGTATTTGTTTTTTTTTTGTTGTAAGGTAAAAATATATGTCTGTTCCTTTATAAAACCATTTTGATTTTTCAGTGGGTGATGTTAACTGTAAATAACTGTCGGATATTGTAATAAGTATTCAAATAACTATGTTTTAGTACCCAATTTTGACCATACTGCCTCAGAAAAAGGATTACGATTTTCGCGCGTGTGTGGATAAATATTCTATTTTCACGCCTGCTGTCAAAGTAATGTGACACAAGATGCGTCTCTAGGTTTTTTCAACAGTGCGGGTGACACTGGGTATACTGAAATTTTATAAAAACAAAATGGCGGATTTTAACCGCAAATTTAAATATTTCTATTTCACGGGCCAAAAGGCTTGATGGATTTTGATATTTGAGGTGTCCTAAGATTCGTATTGTTAGCACAATTAGATATCTTTTATACACTATTAAATATCAATTAAAAAAATTATATTATGTCGAAAACGAGTAAGGTCTCCCGGACTTCACCCATAAGTATGCGGTATTTGTGATTACCAAAACTCTGTCACCTTGTCCTTTCAAGTCTCAAGTCACGCGTTTTGATCCCCAGATATTTTTTACTCATCCTTCTTGTACTTAGTTTAGATTGGGCTAATGATCTATTTTATCATCATTATCTACATTTCGCATAATATATAGAATACTAACGTTGCTTTTATAGTGATCTTATGTCCATCATTCACTGAAGTTTTAAGTTCACTGAGCAGCATCGTTTGATAACCACAAGAAAATTTGAACTTCAGAAACCCATGTTCTATATACAATCCCATGTAAAACTTGTCTGTGATCGAATAAAAAAGCAAACCGTCTTCTGCCATGGTCTTCGCTTCAAGCTGTATGGAGACGTGATTGGCATCGGGGAGATGGTGGGAGAGATGTGAGTTTCCACTGAAGGCTGCTGTCACGATTCCTAGTTTCTTCTCGCAAAATCTGCCTTCTGTATTGAATGGGCAGGCACACTGAAACGTCATGAGGTCAAGTTTGACAATATCTTTGAATGTCTTTGTAATAATGTAAATACTTTGTATCGATCACCCAGAGCATGAAACAGTCGAACACGCTTGGATCTAATGTTATATATGTCTTTGAGTTTACACAAGCAATCGTCCGCGTATACAGACCGATTACATACAGGGTTTGTCCGGAAAGTAATAGGACTGAGTCGATTTAAAAAAAAGCAGCCAGCGCGATTTCCAAGCATTGAAGGCGCCACGGAAGGCATTCTCCGGAATAGCCTTGAGGGCCGCGGTGCATGCTTCTTGGATCCCCTCTGTCGTCTCAAAATGCTTGCCTTTCATCGGCCTTTTCAGGCAAGGAAACAAAAAAAGTCCGAGGGGGCCACATCTGGGCTGTAGGGCGGCTGCGGAAGCGTTGGGATGCCGGCCTTGGTCAGGTAGCTGTTCACAAAAAAGGCGGTGTGAGCCGGGGCGTTGTCGTGGTGCAACTTCCAATCGGCTGCAATGTCTTGTCGGACCCGACTGACCCTTCGTTTGAGTCTCCTGAGCACTTCCACGTAAAACTTGGCGATGACGATTTGTCCAGGAGGAACAAATTCATGGTGGACGATGCCTTTGATGTCAAAAAAGACAATGAGCATCGTTTTCACTTTGGATTTGCTCATTCTTCCCTTTTTTGGGCGAGGAGACGCCGTGGTGTGCCACTCGGAAGATTGTCTCGGGATCATACTCAAAGATCCATGGCTCGTCACCTGTGATTTCGTTGTTCAAAGATTGGGGGTCACTTTCACGCATGTTCAAATTTTCTTGGCACACTTCCACTCGCTGCAATTTCTGGTCGTCACTGAGCACTTATGGGACCATCTTCGCGCGCACCTTGCGCATGTTCAAATGCTGTGTCACAATCCAGTCGGTGCGCGAACGCTCCGAAGTACAGTCATGGCGGAAGAAAATGAGTACTATTACTTTCCGGACAAACCCTGTATGTACTAGACCAAACAATGTAATATTCGAACACCTTTACATTTTGTACATAAATTAACTGCTGCTTTCTCAAAAGTATGGCAAAAATGTATGATGGTAGATAAGTATAAACATCTATTTTCAGTAGCGGCACTTCTGTTTTCAAATGTATTACTTTAAAACAAACAGAATCACTGAAATATCTCGAAATATGATGACAAGTAAATGTTCGGACAGGTCAAGAAACATATCGTTAGAGATAAGCAGAGACTTTGCAAAAACATATGAGCGCCTACCTCTCTTACAATACTGAATGTCAACATCGTTGGAAGTTGTAAGTATTTGGAAATATTTTCTTGTTGCAAAGTTACATTTATGCAAAAATCGTACGAGGTATAGCCACTAATCAGAAAGTGAGGCAAACATGTACGTTCTTCATGTTTTTATCTTATATTTTGAAGTTTTCTTCTTTTGGCCAATCTTTTTAAACTCCATATACAGGGTGACTTCGAAGTTGAGTCATTTATTTAACAGTGAGTAGATCTGATCAAAAGAAATGTTTTTTCTCTTTAACATTTTTCTGGTAAAATTAAAGTAACAAAGTTATAGCCCTTTAGAAGTTTGAGTACCGCCCTGTCTCAATAATAATATTATGTGCTCGTGTTTGGCGACAACGGATATAATCCGCATCGGTTCATCGCATCGGAAACAAAAAAGCGAAAGAATTTGAAACGCTTATCACGATGTTTTTAGTTGGATTCAGTCGGTAACGCGTGAGTGAATAGTGGTGTTTGTTGCGTGGCTCAAGCGAAATAAAAAATGGCACATGTTTACGAAAATACTGAACTTGTGGACATAATTCTTATTTACGGGGGGGGGACTTTACTTTTTTACTTTACAAAATCGGTTTCCCAATCGAGTGCAACCAACCCCTCGTGCCTTTGTTAATGTAGTACAAAGGGCTCGTGAATCAGGTGACTTAAGACCTCACAGGGGATGCCGGTGCTCCAAGACCGCACGATCAAATACAGGTCCGCACTGAAATACTTGTCGGGAGGATACTTTATAAAACAAGGTAACATTTTTTTTTAATTTTTTTTTTATTTTTACACACATATTTTGGTTTATCTTCCTTCTACAATCACTATCTGAAAATTAATGACTCAACTTCAAAGTCACCCTGTATGTATGAGTATACTTACTTTATATCCACGGTCGACGTAGATGCACATACCTCCATTTTGGCACTTCGTTTCGGGCTTTGTGCAATCGATAATGGCGAAGATAGTAGTTGTTTGGGTCGACTCTACTACGGTAGTAGTAAATTCGGTTTCGGGGCTGCTACCAGAGAGCGTTGTTGTTTCTCTAGAAGGTGTGGTAGTCAAAAATGTTGATAACGATGAAGGCACTGTAGTTGTTTCTTGAAAAGATCTATTTGTGGCTCTATCTTGTGACGTAGTTGTAACTGTGGCAGTGGCTATAATTAAAGCAAATACCAATTGGTATAGCCAAATAAATTTTAATATAGCTTCCTGAGCGGATAATATATGAGATAGCATAGTTTAAATTCTGGAAAGGCACGTTAACCTTTTTGTACATCGAAGCAGAGAGATTATATTCAAACAAAACAGTTGTTACGGCCGAAAGGATATCATGATCTTAAAGAAGCTTTGGTAATCCGATTTTTGGAACTGTCCAAGCTTAGTAGAAATGGAAAAAGCCTCCTCATGTAGATTGTTCCATAATCTCGATACCCTAGGTACAAGAGACCGGTCGTATCGGCCTGTTATGGATGTGCGAAGTTTGACACGGCTAGGATGGTAGGCTGAAGTCTGGCAGGCACATCGCGCGGCGGTATGCTCTGAGGAGGAAAGCTCGTTGGCATAGCGGTAGAAGAGAGCTGGACGGCCCGCTGGTGCGAATGGGTTCCGAGAGAAGAGTCATCGATCAATCGGTTAGCCCTCGTCTGAACAGAATCGAGCAAGGATATGTAGTCGGGGTGGCAGCACCCCAAACATGTGAGGAGTACTCGATGCTAGGTCTTATCTGGGCCTTGCACAGAGTGAGGAGGTCATGTGGAGAAAGGAACTTCTCAACTATAAACAAATAGTCAAGCTTTTTCTCAGCAGCTGCCACTATTGCCGAGATGTGCTAGTACCGGATCAAGTCCTCGGTGATTTTAACTCCGAAGAGCCAAATTGAAGGGCTCTTTGATAGAACCCGGCGATCCATCGGAATAAAAATCCAGTTTTCAAAACTTCCTTTAAACTGTACAAGGCAACCGCTTTGTCATCACTAGAACAATTCTACGAGATTCTACTCGGACTAGGTAGAAAGAACGATTTGCTGATCTCCAAAATTATGTAGTCAGTAGTCAGGATGCAATTTCGCATTACAAGTCGATCATGCCTAAGCCGCCAGTTTGACAGTTGTTGACATTTCACATTGAATATGTATTTTTCTGCGAAATAGTATAAAAGTGTGTGGGTTTTAAACCATGCTAGTGTCCCAGATAGTTGCTGAAAGTAGTGAAGGTTTCTGTGGACTGCAAAAGAGCAACTTAAATTGAGTAATAGCAAAACAATTTATAGGTAAGTGTTATACAGGGTGTTTCAGTTTATTGTTGCATTACTTTAAGATTCGATAGAACTTTTAAAATTAATGCATAAAGTCTATATACACATGGGTCGAAAAATGCGTGGCTTCCGAAATACAGGGTGTTTAAATTTACTTTCTAAAATAGTTTTTTTAAATATTTCAAACAATATTTGATGTATAACAGTGAAAATTGGTATACGAGGGTTTTTTGGTACGATAAAACGAACCATGGGCATAGTTTTACTGTAGCCGCTAGAGGGCGCTCTCTACTGTATCTGTAATGTATTAAAATTACCGAAAAATTTTTCTTAGTGCAATTTTTTGCTTTTTGAATAAAAAAACTGATTCTTCGCACTTTTCAACATAAAAAAGCTCTCTTGTGAATTTTCGTCATAGTTAGCCGTTTTTGAGATATTTCGATTTTTAAGGTTCGATGCATTTTTAATTATTTATGATAAAATAACGTTGAAAAGTCAGTAGCTCGATAATTTTTAGAAGTAGGCTGTGCCTGCAAATATTTTTGAAATTGAAAGCAGAAGCAGGTTAAACGTCAATTAGTTGACAGTTAGTTTTGTTGTCTGTTGAAACCTGAAACGTTTTTTTGCAATTGTGAATGCACGAAATTTAGTTTCTTTTACCTGTTTTATAAAAATGCCATTTTTATTCTCCAATCAAGAGTTAGCGGATATTTATTTTGTGTATGGCTTTGTAAATGAAAACGCAGCAGAAGCAGCCAGAGAATACGCACGAAGATTTCCAAACAGACGACATCCAACTCGCTCAGTATTTGTAAGAGTGCATCGCCAAATAATTGAAAATGGTTTTGGAAATCTCCAAAGGGATCAAAACATAAATGTTCGTCAGCGCAGATTTACCCGTATGATTCTACGTGAGTTTGATAGAGATCCGACCACAAGTGTTAGGAGAGTTTCTGGTGCCTTGGGAATTTCAGCAAGCCATGTTCACCGTGTTCTTAGAAATGACCATAGACGTCCTTATCATTTGCAACCTATGCAAGGACTACAGCCAGGGGACGGAGAACGAAGAATCACATTTTGTCAGTGGATTCTTGATAGAACTGATAATAATAGGGAGTTTTTAAGTAACGTTTTATGGACCGATGAGTCATGCTTCACTAGACGTGGAGTGGTAAATTTTCATAATCAACATATTTGGTCGCATTAAAATCCGCCTGCAGTTCGGGAAAGAAATTTTCAGCATGAATTTAGTGTGAACGTGTGAATTGGTATCTACCGCAATCGACTATTTGGACCCTACCTTTTGCCTGCAAGGTTAAATGCTGCGACCTTCTTGGAATTTTTGAAGGCTGAACATGCAAATATGTGGGATGATGTTATGTTAGATATAAGAAGATTGGCCTGGTTCCAGCTTGATGGTTGTCCAGCTTATTATTCGAGAATAGTTAGAAACTGGCTGGACGAAAATTATCCAGAAAGATGGATCGGCCGTGGAGGACCAGTCGCCTGGCCTCCACGATCCCCTGACCTAAATCCATTTGATTTCTTTGTGTGGGGATTTCTAAAAGAAAAAGTGTACCAGACTCCCGTAACCACAAGAGATATGCTAATCGACATAATCAGGAATGCATGTGATGAAATAAGGCCTTATTTGAATAATGCTATACCACGTTCGATCATTCGTAGATGTGAATTGTGTATTCAACAATTGGGTTTACATTTCGAGCAACTACTTTAGATTTTGTATGTTTGACCTAACTATCCAATAGCATTTTAGTTAGTAAATAATTAATTTAATTTGTTAAAAATAATATTGGAACATTAAATAAGTTAATATTCTGTTTTTTGTGTTTATTTGGAGTTAGGAATTATTGCTGTGTTTAAAAACACAATCTAAACGATCATCTTAATTACTTGTAATGCCCAAATCGAAAATGTAAAAAAAAATATTATTTTCCCATAAATAATTAAAAATGCATCGAACCTTAAAAATCGAAATATCTCAAAAATGGCTAACTATAACGAAAACTCACAGGAGAGCTTTTTTATGTTGAAAAGTGCCAGGAATCAGTTTTTTTTATTCAAAAAGCAAAAAATTGCACTAAGAAAATTTTTTCGGTCATTTCAATACACTACAGGTATAGAGTAGAGAGCGCCCTCTAGCGGCTACAGTAAAACTATGCCCATGGTTCGTTTTATCTTACCAAAAAACCCTTGTATACCAATTTTCACTGTTATACATCAAATATTGTTCGAAATATTTAAAAAAAACTATTTTAGAAAGTAAATTTAAACACCCTCGGCGTATTTCGGAAGCCGGGCATTCTTCGAACCATGTTTATATAGACTTTATGCATTAATTTTGCAAGTTCTATCGAATCTTAAAGTTATGCAACAATAAACTGAAACACCCTGTATATAATAGTCATCGGCGTTGCCTATTGACATGTGCCTCAACATTGGGCTTTTACCTAGAGATAGCTGTGAGGTAATTTAAATTTATTTCATTTCCCTTCTCGTTTCATTGCGCATCCTATTCCAATCTAAGGTTTGATAATAGAATTACAAGGGACGTATTTTAAGTTTTGCATATAGAAACATAGACGCCGCGCGTATCGAACGTCAGTACTGAATCTTAACCTCACTCTTTAGTAAACTTAAATTCAAAGTTTCACAACAATACGTGCAGTGATCTCACTACGGTGAATGTTTAAGTGTCATTTTTGCGCCATAATTTATTAAAACTTTCAGAGACAATTATCGCAACAAGAATGCCTTGCTGAGTTACCCGTTGGTATGGAGAATTCAAACGTAGACGGGTGAGTCTTAGGGACGATCCCAGGGTGGGTGCACCAAATACGGCAGTCACCCAGGAAAACGTTGATGATGTGCGCAAACTCATCATTGAAGCTAGACATGTGACATATCGCGAGATTGAGGCGTCCTTGAAGACCTCAAAGACTTCAATTAAAAAAAAATTGCATGAAGAATTAGGAGTAAGAAAATTAGTTTCTCGTTGGCTGAAGAGCAGAAAGCAGCCAGGGTTAATTGGCGTCAAAAAACGCTTGACCGTTTCAATTCCGGAAACTCAAAAAGTGTTTACAGCATTGTTAGTGGTGACGAATCGTGGATTTACTGTTATGAACCAGAAAATAAACGACAGTCGGCTGTTTGGGTGTTCCAAGGTGAAGAAGAGCCAACAAAAGTCATCCTTTCTCGAAGTGTTTCGAAAAAGATGGTCGCGACATTTGTGTCAAAAGCGGGTCATATTGCAACAAATCCTCTTAATGAGCAAAGAACTGTTACTGCGGATTTGTATACCACCATTTGTTTGCCAAAAGTCATCACCGAGCTTCGAAAAATCAACCCCGAAAGAAGAATCATTCTAGTTCGAGCACATGCAGATGTGTATTAATCTTCGTGGAGAATACTTCGAAAAACAATAAAGTCATTTAAAACTAACTACTGTGTTGTTTTATTTCCATATGCAAAATTTAAAAGACATCCCTCTTATATACCTAACAACAACATTGAAAAATTCAAAATACCGGAGACAAACCAATTTTTAATGGATACTGAAGAGGACCAACCGAAACTTTATTACAACTAAACTGACATAAAATTTAACTTTATCTTCTTTAATTTTTAATCATAAAGTTCTTGGGAAAGGTACTGTTGCGTTATAAGTAATAATTTTACGATCTCATGTTAGTTTAGTACGCCCAAAATGAACTATGAGTATCAAATTAATTAGAAAACTTCTAAACTTTTTATTGGGTAAATATTGCAAAAATGATATAATAGCAGAAATTTCCATATTATGCTTTTAGGCAAGAATTTGCTCAGACAACTATTTTGAAAAACCTAATAGAATTCATGAACGAAGTCCCATACTCTCAATACCAGGTATTCCACCATTGTTGTTGCTGTTTGATGGATAGAATGTTTCGTATTGTTTACTTTTCAAAATCCGGAAATGGGGAGAATTGTTCATCTGGTGTACCGCTAATAAATATGTATTTTCATTTCTTTACCTTATTCAATTTATCCGTGTTTATTAACAAAAACTAAGCGATTCACATCGCAATTCAGATAGTTTTTCTGCCTTGCTCTACGTGAGTATACCGAGTACGAATAGCCACTTTTCCGAAGAAAAGAATGTACGCCGTTTGTCACTTTGGCAGGCAATGGTAATCAAATTAGCCAAAAGGATGTGTTCAAACTACATAATTTTGCCGATAAACATTGCGATGTAAACATATAGTCTTAGCTCCTAATCTATTCGAATTCTTGGATATCTGCAAAAATATAAATTTAACGAAGCAAACTTACAGAACACCGGCATAAAGACAAAAACAGTGTTTGATATTTTGTATAGCTTCCTCATTCCATTTTCCAAAAGTGGCATGCATGTTTATTTTTACATTAACGATTATGGTACATAATTGCAAAAAGGTTGTGAAATGCTGCTGTATTTGACTCTGACTTCACCTTCAAAGCAGCCTTCACCATTTCTCACGAGTCGTGAACCGTGCATTATCCTGGTACATTCGCCATTTATACAAAATTACGAAGAGTGGTCAAGGCGATTGGATGTTCGAGTTACCTTATTATACTAAGAGACATATAAATCCGAACACCCAGTTTAAATGGTTTTATTTTAATAAAAGTTGGTGAATGTATTTATCTTACTGTAAATAACAAGTGAAAAAATTTTCAGCCTTATCAGTTGGACATTCCGGTTTTATACTGCTTTTTTTTAATTCACTAACGCTCTAAAAATGAACATTACAGCCGCAGTAAAGAATCAACGTTGGCGCATTTTGGTTCTTGACATCCTTTACGATCGGTTACGATGCCTAGAGTACGGAGACCTGTACGATTTCGTCAACTTAGCGAGTTTGATAGGGGCCGTATAGTGGGACTTCCGGAAGCTGGACTTTCTTTTCGGGCAATTGCAGTTAGAGTGCAAAGAAGTGTAGACACTGTGGTTAGGTGTTGTCAGGCATGGCTTCGAGAAGGCCGTACGCAAAGAGCAAGGGGCACTGGACGCCGCCGTAGAACAACAGACCGTGAAGATCGCCGCCTAAGATTATTGGCCTTAAGGGACCGTTTCTCCACTACCAGGTCCATTGCAAATGAATGGTTTGCAGAACCCGGAAGACCTATTGGCATGCGAAGTGTTTACCGACGAATGAGAAGTTTTGGCTTGTTTTCATACCGGCCACACTGGATCCTCCCTTTAACTCGAGAATACCGACGTAATCGCCTTGAGTGGTGCAGACAACGGTCACTCTGGGATCAGGAATGGAACAGTATTGTCTTCAGTGACGAGTCTCGATTTTGTTTAGGCATGCACGATGGTCGTGCCAGGGTTAGAAGGCGACGTGGTGAAAGGAGGAATCCACAGTTTTTTGTTGAAAGACATGTTCATCACACTGTTGGAGTTATGGTTTGGGGCGCTATAGCTTATGGTTCCAGGTCACCTTTAATCTTCATCAGAGGTAACATGAACGCGCAGCGTTATATCCACGAAGTTCTAGAACCCCATCTTTTACCCTCTCTTGACACCCTGGCAGATCCAACTTTCCATCAAGATAATGCCCGACCACATGTTGCAAGAGTCACAATAGACTTGTTTCAACATAATGATGTCACATTGTTACCATGGCCACCAAGATCTCCCGACTTATCCCCAATTGAGCATGTGTGGGATATGATGGGTAGGAGATTGCTCAATTTGCAACGTCCTCCTCAGACTCTAGAAGCACTTCGAGAGGAGCTGGTGGTTGCCTGGAATGAGATACAGGAGGACATTGACCACCTGATCAGAAGCATGCCTAGGCGCGTTGGAGAATGCGTAGCACATCAGGGTGCATCAACACATTATTAAAGGTCAAAGGGCTTTAAGCAGTGCAATCATTTTGAAATTTTTATCATTTACTTATTATGCTTCATTAAGTACTTATACAAAATTTTATTAAAATAAAACCATTTAAACTGGGTGTTCGGATTTATATGTCACTTAGTATATATAGCTATGTAAATTGCATGCATTACGCGCTATTTGTGATACGTGATTTCACTCCAACAACTAAAGATACATATTTTGAGAATTCGTATAATGTAGTTTTATTACTTGTCTCCTGAACTGTAACTGATGTCCCCCTCGTAGTGGTGAAACTCGCCCCAGAGGTCACAGCTTCAGTGGAAACTGCTGATGGTGATTCAGTCGGCAGTTTTACGCTTGGAGTTCTTGGAGAGGTTGAGCCTTCTCCAATAGTTGTATCGAAACTATATGAAGCTTCAGATGTTGTGTGATCAGTAAATGGAGATGATGGAGTAGTCATGATTTCAGGCATTGTAAATCCTTCTGTTAGAGTGGATAGCTTAGTTGTAGTGAACGGAGTTTCTTCAGTTGTGGTGGTACTAGTTTCGCAGGGCAGCGTGGAGAGATTTGTCACAGATGCTTTTGTAGTAGTAGCTGCAATAGATAATAGTACTTCTTCTTGGACTCCAAATGTTAAATATGGAATAACACCTTAATAAGCTTGCTTTTTGTTTTTACATGCACCTTGGTATTCAAAAATAAAGTGATACAGACTACTAGCACTAGACACTCGTATGAAAAAGCTTCTAATACATGGTGCTACAGTTTGAGGCCTCATGACAAAGCTAGAATGGAAGATCCAATTTAGCTTTCGCTTGGAAAATGCTAAAATTTTCCAAAAATAAACTTTGGATAAAAAAGATCTACAATCATGTCTTAAAAACGACATAACGTACTTTCTAATACCTACCAAATTCTGTAGAATTGGGAAACACAGTCTCCGCTTTAGTAACTGTAGATGTGTCCATTATGTACGTTGTACTGACCGTACCCGTGTAAGTTTCCACAGTGGTGGATATGGGTGCTACAACTTTAACAGTACTTGTACTTGGAGATAACGTGAATGAGGTACTTCCATATGATGACGTTGTTAATTGAGTCGTTTGACTCCAATCAGATGGTGCTATATACTCGCAATCTAACGTTGCATCTTGCAGAATGAGACATTCGCAGAGAACACCGGTAAGGTTCGGTGGACAGGAACACGTAAAATTATCTACACCGTCTATACATGTTCCCCCATTTAAACATCTGCAATAATTAATATGTGTTTTAATAATGAAATAAGTCTAATACGAAAATGAATCACTTCAACAGAGGACACATACAGGAAAAACCAAATTTGTCTTACGGCTTGAGTTCAATGTGTGCGATAGAGAAGCGCGAGAAGTGTGTATCAACACATGTTAGAAAGAGATAGAAGCCGGCTGAAGAGCGAAGGCCATCACCACATTGCCTAGCAACAGTTGCTTATATTGTTACACCAGAAAATGTTCGCATGTTCGCCCAAGAAGTTCTGTTCGAACGTTCAATATTTTGTTTTCATTTTAATTAGACTTATTTATTTCAATTTTGACTTTTAGAATCTTTGATTTTCACCGATGGTGATAAAATCCTTATTGTTACACTTGCTGCGGTCGGAAAACTTATAATAACGTTACGCAATACAAATTATCACTGCCTGCGTGTACACGGATAAAAGCCATTTCGAAGAAGGACCACACTCTGGGTATTGACCAAAATCGCTCAACTACAATGTTGAAGGTGGAAACCTTGCCTTGGATTGTCTCGTGCACATTGAACTCAAGCCGTCAGATAAATTTGGTTCTCAGTGTTTACACATTATCAGTCTTTCTACCACCCGGTGGCGTAAGTCGTAACGAAATACAAAAAATATCTAGCTAGTGACATTGTCGCTGTCCACAAATTCATTCTACCTATTATGGTATGAATGAACCAGTTATTAGGATCATAAGATCTGGCAACGCCGCTGTAAGCTACTGTATAGGTATTTTCAGTAGCAATATTAAGCACATCAAGAAGCTCATGAAAAATATTTTCATTTAACTTTTTTCTTTTTTAGTTTAATTTTTTATATAAAGCGATTGTAATCTGTCAAGTAAGCGTAATGTTTTTTAGTGGGGTCCGGATGTCCAATATTTAAGGCGTCCACGATCACATCATCTCTTTCCCCTTTTCCGAAGTGGTACAGTATTCGCCTGCCTTATGATTTTTACTTGTTGGCTGCTGTTCATTCTATTTATGTGACCAAACGATTTCAAGGTATTGTCTCTACCATCACTTCTTCTCTTATCACTTCACTTCTGAATCTGCCCATTCCCGAAACTCGTTTAACTCTTATCACTACCTCATCTCCTTGATGGCCTGTATCTTGCTTTTTTCTCGATTCAGCATTATATCTATATTTTGTTTTCCTTGTGTATCAGTTACTGAACCTAAGTATTTAAAGGATTTAACTGCCTCCATCTCCTTTTCATGTTTTTTTTACACCAAGGCAGCCTCGCAGGTAGAAGCCCAAATGCCAGGCCACCGCGTATTCGTGCCAGATCAAGTCCTCGGTGATCTTGACTTCGACCAGCCGAAATGAACGGCTGTTTGGCAGGACTCGGCCATCGATTGAAACCGGATGAGCGTCAAGACGCTTTTTGTTCGTCGAGGTACGGTAGTGTGTTTTGCAAGCATTAAGCTGTACAAGATTGTTGCGTGCACAAGCAGTGCTAACCTCCAGATATCTCGTCACAGATGAAGTCGCCGCTATCTTTGTTTTTTCCACCTCATCGGTAGAGATCGGTTTGTCGCTCTGAATTCCTGCATGTAGAGTGCTGTCATCAGCAAATCTGTGGGTTCTTTTGACCATACAGGTCGTTAATATGTAAGAGGGACAGTGTCGGAGTCAAGACCGATCCCTGGGAACACCCGCGTTGACGTTGTGGGATGAAGAGGGGAACCCGTCAATTACGACATCATGCGACCAGAGTCATTCATCTAGTTGTAGATACTCTTATGTTCTTCCGCTCATTTGCAACTACCATGACTAATGATATAGTTAAATAATATAATAAACCGAATACAGGAATAGATCGCTTGAAAACTGAAAGTCTTTAAATAGAAGCTACAAAAGAAAACTTGGTGTAGGTTTTGGGTATGCACCACTATACTTTTGGCCATATACGATGTTACTTAACATTTCTATCTTGGTTATATTGAACAAGCGTTACCTTGGTCCTAATTGACATTCGTCGTATTGATATTGGCACATGTTTCCGTGAAAATCTGGTACACAGTAGCAGACATTATGTTCACCTTCCATTAGACATAAGGCCCCGTTTTTGCATGGATTCTTTTCACATATATGCATTACATCTTCGCAGTTTCTTCCACTATAGCCTAAAAATTAACAAATAATATCTGTAAGTTTTCAATCGCTTCAAAGTTACGTACATCCAAATTCTAACACTGTGGCAAATAGTTAAAAGTTCAAAAGTCATTTTTTCAACTTATGACCTTTTTACGTACTCATTGAGAGAACGGTTATAAGAACAATTTAGTAATTTTTTTGTGTAAGTAGATATACGAAGGGAAAGCCATTAAAATCACAATCAGAATTGAGCCTAGGATCAAATTTGTCTAGTCGCCTGATGATTCTGGTACAACTGTGGAAAGATTAGACTAACATTTCCTGTAACCCTCCATCCCTGTATACATATGTACACCATTATTTCGAAAAATGGTAACAAAATGGTAACAAAAATAGAAATTTGAGTTATTGTAAAATGTTACCTAGCAACATTTTTGTATCTTATTAAACCTCAGTAATAAATACATTTTTTACTGAAATTGTAGATACCCTGATTTACATTAGCTCTTATGGATGAACATCCACTGCCACGTAGTTTGGATAACAGTAAATGCATTTTCTCTTAACTTAGCTATAAGCCAGAGAAAGATATCTAATTTCATCTGAAGTCCATTCACTTGACAGGTAGTCAATTCTCTGGGGAAATGAAGTACTTTCCACTGTTTGGTAGTTATTTTCTGCGACCAAACTTATGTCTTGCGAGATAACAGTGCTTTATGGAAAGTTCCGTCCGATGAATAGAAGTCTAATAAAAAATACTGCTTACCAAAGAGGCAGGCACAAGAATAGTCACCTTGCAGGTCTACACAAACAGCTCCATTTTGACAAGGCGCAGACAAGCACTCGTCTACTTCTGTTTCGCAGAATAAGCCCATCCAACCTAGAAAAATACTTCTGACCTGCGTCATTAAACTCACAGAAGGTAATGAGCAAGAAAGAAATTGAAGTGTTTTGCAACTGTGAAACTACTGTGCATCACAAAAATATTAAGTATTCTTAAAGCTAGCAGGTTAGCGTATTCAAAAAATTCCGTCAAGTAGATTGACTCCATACTTCCTATGCCTTTGAAACAGCTTCTAGTACAATTTTCGATGTAGTGCAGTGGCATAAAAATGACATAAGTTTTGTCAGAATCATTAGTGTACTATTTGAGCTTTTGTTTGTTAGCAATTTTCGATAACTTATTATAACAGCTCTTGATACCCATTCATATACTAGATATACTATATATTACCTCACGAAGTCAAGCAACCTCAGTAAATTACACTTTAAGCATAACGTTCATATACATTCATGGATAATATCACGCCCACCTCATATGTCCATATCGCGTCACCGCGAATCCACTACCCAAGACGCAATATTTATAATTCCCAGGCGCACGGGAAGTGTGACCGATAGGCTGAAAATATTTTTAACAGCAAATGTCCGAGAAAATTTATGTGTGAAATATGTCTAATAGGTGCGGTGAATTATCTAACTTCAAAAAATTGCGGTACACCCTCCACCAGCCCGCTACAACACTCCACGCCCCAATTTTTTACCCCTAAACATTTTTTCAAAAATAATCAGAATCCTCTGAAATGTCAAAAAACAAAATTAGTGCGATTTTTTTTGTTTTTGGCTTTTATCTATGCCGAAGCAGGACCGATTTCCAAAAATTACAAAGCTTTTTCGTTCTCAGCTGGGTAGTATCCTTGTTTAAAAATTTTACCCAAATTCGACCAGGGCTTCCCAAGTTATAGCAGGGTCAGTCATTAGCGGACACACAGATAGACCGACAGAAATGAGTGATGTGCATGTCACATAACATCCAAGAAACATAATATCTCATTTTCGAAGTTGTTCGCGAATAGAAATCTTCCTCGCCAGTAGGCGTTTGTTCTTATTAATTGGTTCCATCACAAAAACCTGACAACTGTGTATTTTTCTAAAATAAAGCTCTAAAAGTTTCAGTATATCAAAACCTAGTGTCTTCAGAGGTCATTTGGTGGTCAAGTTTATAAATAAATAGCAACGACCATTTTTTAAAGAAAATTCCTGTAGGCCTCGAAATTCTACTGATGTCAAAAATGGTAGTCGCTATTTGAATTCACAAACTTCGGCTCCGAATGAACTCTGAAGTAATTAGAACAAAAACAAATTGCATTTAGCATACTGAAATTTTGAAGATTTGTGGGTGTTCGTGTACTATTCAGACGTTAACATACTGATTGAACTAGTTATGATCGAATGATATCAAGTATCACAATCTACACTGATAAATTGCCTTTTCGATATCTTGCAGCTTTCGTTAGGACCGTTGTTTTTTTAAGAAAGTTTTCGGTGTGTTCGGGTACTTTTCAGATGTTACAGTAGGTCATGCTTAGTGGACCACTCATGACCAGTTGACGTCATGTATCAAAATGAAGTCTGGAGAATATCAAGCTCGCAATTCTGCTGTCAGAAATGGTAGTTGAAATTTCAATGTTTAAACTTAACCTCCAAA
This sequence comes from Acanthoscelides obtectus, assembly GCA_963669975.1. Lineage (NCBI taxonomy): Eukaryota > Metazoa > Arthropoda > Insecta > Coleoptera > Chrysomelidae > Acanthoscelides > Acanthoscelides obtectus. The sequence goes on along the minus strand of CAVLJG010000008.1, from coordinate 73,644,083 downwards.
TCACCTCCTAGGTCATCTATGTCATTTCTGAAGTCACTGCCAAAATGCTTTTTTGATATTTTTTTTTATTTGAAGATTTCTTAAAACCTTTTTTCAAAAAATGCGTGGTTACCAACTTTTAAGAATGTAGGTGTACTTTTCATAACGAATGTACCACTAATAACCACATGACCTCATGCATGAAAATGAACTCGGATGTCCAATCTCAAATGGTGGTTGCCCTTTGAATTTTCAAACTCGACCTCCAAATAACATCCACGGTTGTTATCTAGGTCATATTTGAGGTCATCGACAAATTTGACCTTTGAATATCCTGAAAGTTTTGTTTAAAACTTTTCTTGGAATAAATGCTTTGTTATTGAGTATCAGGAGTGTTCAGATATTTAATAGAAACCCTGTCTCAGCATACTCAGTCTAATGATACCGTTATATGTTCGCACAACATTTCTTTTTCGAGAATTCTAGACTGAAACCACTGATTATTCCGTAAATGAACTAGCTATTTCTAGAGTTCATATAGGATCCATATTTCCATTTACTACAACATGGTCATCTATATTCAAGCAAAATGATTTTTGTTACCGTTGACGCATCTGCATGAGAAGGAGTCTCCAGGCCCCTCCTCGCATATTCCGCCGTTCATGCAGCGGGTCTCGTTGGTAGCATTACAGACGGCTACGTCTATTTCGCAATGAAACCCGGAGTAACCTGGTAAGCAGCTGCAGGTGTAGCCGTTCATGGCATCTAAGCAGGTACCGTTGTTTTGGCAGGGATTGCTCTCGCACTCGTTGATGTCCACCTCGCAGAGGTCACCTAAAATTTTAAACCTACTACTCAGGCAAATGGTACTTTTCAGGTGACATTCTATGCATGTTTACGTTTCATGAAAAACCAATGGTTAAATTCAAACATATTTTAAAGAAGTTTCTACACTGTTCGTTAAATTAGAATCCCAGTCCTTTGTTAAAAAGTGGGCCTAAGTGGTTTTTAAATAGTTGACAGTCGACAATTCCTTAAGGAACCTCCCCAGCATGTGTCCAATTTGTTTTGCATATTTTTTACCTACAGAAGACCTAGCCCTGTCACCATCCATCATCTCCTCACACGGATTTGGAGAAAAATTATATCAAATCGTAGAACTACTAATATATTCCATTTTCATATAGCAATACATCTTCCAGTTCCTAATTGCTTATAATATCAGTCATATTCCTTTTTGACATAGCTCTCGATATTCCTTGTATCCATGTGATAACTGGCCAGCTTTGTTTCCAATTTCATGTGGTGTCCATTCTAAGACGTTTCTTTCCTCCTCATCCGTTTCACATGGCCGTACCTCAGAAGTTGTTTGGATGTCATCTAAAATGGTTGTTGTCATTTATTCTCTTATGAACTCAGATATCTCCAACGGTATATGTTCTTTCTTTAACTCCATTGGCGAGCTCTTCCAAAATAGCTGTTTCGGTCACTAATAGCCTGTTCTTTTACTTTTTTGTTAGTTTTGATCCCTCTGATCCATGTATTATAATTGGCTTGAATAGAGTATTATACAGGGTCTTTTCAAAATTCGTCGTTTATTTTAACTGCTTGTAGGACTCGTCAAAAGGAATTGATATGCCAAAAATCACCTATATAAAAGAAATAGTAAAAGATTAAAAATTTAAAAAAACATGAATGTTGTTACACGGGTTTGCTATTTTCGACCACTGCCATATAAGATCTTAGCGTTTTTTTGTTTATTACTCTTATCGTTTATCTAAATTTGGCAAACATTTGACCATGACCAATAACTATATTTTAAACACCAATCCATGGCTTATGTCCCTCCGTGGGATCAAAATGGTCATTGGTAGATGCCGTCAAATTCTTACAGCTATTGTCGTTGATAAAACAAATTTATGAATGCATCCATTTTAGGAAAAATAATATATTCCTAGGTTCTTCATAGCATTAAAGTCAACTTCGTCTTTAGAGACAAGATTGATGGGCGACGGCGAGTCTTCTGCACATTTTCTCTTGAAAATGCCCCATGGAGCGATTCTTCTATTAGTGTTCCGGAATACAGTTCCCCGAAAGGTAATAGTACCACGCCCATTTCTATCAGCTACTCATATCTACTAACCCATTCCAAGAATTCCCTCTCGTATAACCAACAGTCTACCAATGAAACGACAAACACTCAAATATAGGTTATAACACCAACTATACCACAACTATTTAAAACTGTAATGAATCATACGCGTGATCAACACGTGATCAGAGCTCTATCCCGGCTTCCTTCCAGTACAGCCGTATAGCGTACGACATATGTCGTTTCTGTGGCTTTGCGGTGGTCAACAGCACAGACAGAGATGGAAATAATGGCTGATTGTTCTCCGCCGGTAGAACCAATAAAATCAAAGACGCGCCTCGACCGGCAGACTCATAGGCGTCGGCAACGGATTGGAACGTGTTTCGTTGAGCGATCGCATATTGTGTGTTTTTATAAGAATTGTTGTGTGATTGTTATTGTTGTGGTTTCTGTGGTTACTGTTTTGGTTATACTTAACCATGGAGAGTACAAATGGCACGAGTGGAAGTACTGAAAGCCAGGGAACAAGTAGACGGCTTCGTAAAGCACTGAAGAGGGACGCGAAAGAAATCGTGCTTAACGTGTTCAATTATCTGAACAGAACTATGTCGCAGGGAGATGCACTCGCGCGTTGTGAAAGTATGACAGGCGTTCCAGAGTGGACCATTCGCAGGGTGGTGCATGAAAAGAAGAAAACTGGAGCTACTACTGATCCAAAGTTTAATTTGAAGGGACAAAAGGCCGTTAAATTGGATGACGATAGCAAAATGGCGTTAAGGCGAACCGTACATTCATTCTTCTTTAGGAATGAGATACCAACCCTCAAGGCTGTACATGCAGCGATCAAGGAAAATTAAATTATACCCCAAATGAGCGCCGAGGTAATGAGGAAATCCCTGCACGAAATTAATTTTCGTTACGAAACGCGTAATCGGAAGTCAGTATTGATAGAGAGACCTGAAATAGTCGCCTGGCGTCGAAAATACCTACGCGAAATGATTGAATATAGGCGACAAAGCAGAAAAATCTATTATTTGGACGAGACATGGGTAAATGCAGGTCACACAGTTAAAAAAACCTGGATAGACAAAAACGTAGTGAGTAACCGACAAGCAAGCATTGAAGGTTTGTCAACAGGTCTTCGTGGACCGTCAGGGAAAGGTCAAAGATTGATCGTAACTCATATTGGTAGCGATAGTGGCTTTTTAGAAGAGTGTGACTTGATTTTCGTCTCTAAGAAAGGAGGTGATTACCATGACGAAATGAATGCCAGCTGCTTCGAGAGCTGGTTTCAAGGGGTGCTTCAGCGAGACGAGCCCAACTATGTGATCGTCATGGATAATGCTTCCTACCATAGTCGTCGAGCCGAACGTGTACCGACTATGGGATCTCGAAAAAGTGACATGCAGCAATGGTTGCGCGAAAAAAGAATCCCATTTGACGATTCATGTGTGAAAGCGGAATTGTATGAAAAAATTAAACAGCACAAACCTGCGAACATTAGTTACGTGACTGATGAGATGGCCCATCAATGTGGTGTCACTGTGCTGCGGTTACCGCCCTACCACTGTGAACTGAACCCAATAGAGCTCATCTGGGCTCAAGTGAAGGGTTATATTGCGCGCCATAACAAAACCTTCAAATTACCAGACGTTAAGGTTTTACTTGAGACTTCCATACAGCTAGTAACGCCCGAAGCTTGGCAGAATGCTATCCGTCATGTTGTGAAGGAAGAAACAAAAATGTGGCAGCTTGACCACCACATCGACACCATCATAGAGCCAGTTATAGTCAATTTCAACGAGGAAAGCGATAGCGACAGTTTATTACTGTCAGATGTAAGTGGAAGCGACGATCAATAAAGGTAATTCCCAAATTTTTGACTTACAATATGTTTCAAACCACTCTTTATTAAGCATGTGACAAATCTAGTTCACCCATGTTAAACATTCATACCCCGCCTATGAACAGCCGATTACTGGTAGTTAAGTGATGTTCACGTGAACATCGATGAGTCATTACAGTTTTAGATAGTTACAGTATACCTATTACTGACATTCTTGAATGGATCAACAACTCTTGTAAAAATTTCATGTGATACTGCCAACAGTGCTACTAGAATAGATTTTTCATTGAATACAATAGTTATATTATTTCCAATATTTTATTCGTAGGATAAAGCTCTGATTCCTTACATTAATGCCCCTTAATTTATTTTAGTTTCATTCATTTAAGGCTCAGAAATAGACTCCCAGAGCCGTCAATTGTTTTGTTTGTAACTGACTGCATTGCACCCTACCTGTATATCCAGGAGCACACGAACAGTAGAACATGGCAATGCCATCTATGCAAACCCCTCCATTCAAACATGGCGAAGACCAACACTCGTTCCAGTTGGTCTGGCATTGGGCGCCCGTGTATCCGTCGATACAGTAGCAGAAGTAGGTGGAGTTCAGGTCATCTATGCAGACGCCGTGGACACAAGGGTTGCTCAGACATGAGAAACCTGATAGGGCAGTGGGCGGTGCCAAGAGTATCAGAAGAGTGGAGAGGAGTAGCGGCAGGTTGATGAGGGTTGGCATTCTAGAAATAAAAGTTTGTTTGCTTTAGGACTGAACCATGCAGTCAGATCTAAATCTCCAGATATTCATGATAGGCATAACGATCATTAATTAAGCCTAGAACTGTTTCGTTTGAGAGTATCAATGATGCAACCAAAATAGAGAAGACAATTAAATGCTGGTATATCCGATTGGTATTAATTGTTTATCTAACACTTCTAGGGAAAATGGAAGAAGACTAAGTAAAAGTTCGTGGTTCGACAGTCAAAGCGTTGAGGTTTGATGAACATCCAGAAAAAACATACAATATTACTTTTTCATGTGAAGTAGCCTGCCAATAGATTTCCTTCAAAATTACTGTATTTCAATGAGATTTTCGTAGCCTTAAGTATACTGTGGTGGCCTCTTTTAATCATGGCGTTTTTTTTTGATATTCTAGCCACCATAGCTGCCTTTTGAAACAAACTAAATGAGGTTCAATATATAAAACGGCATGCATCAAAGTAAAATACCTGGTGTTCTTAGCGGTAATGGAAGTTTAAAATGAAATAAAACAATGAAACCAGTAATAAATGCGATGATTGGTGTAATGCTGTAACGTATTAAAAGATAGTGGATAAATGTACTTACTATAGTCAGTTTTTAGTGTTAACCAGTCTGTATCTCTATTATTATAAAACTTATCTAAAAACGTTATTTATAAAAATTATAAACAACTATACGCTCCTTGGAAAGTATGCCACTCTCGACAGGGTGACAGGCAGTGTTCCAGAATTTACAATACTACTATGGGATGTAGGTGCATGAACATAGCGTAGATAGAGAAGATCGGTGAAGGTAAAGAACTGTCCAAAGATGAATCAAAAAAGGCTAATTATATAGATAAAGATACTACATGATTCGTGGAAATGGTGGATTTTTAGAGAATGGCTACAAGCAGACCTTTATTAGAATTACCTCTCACCACTACGATTCTGATTACACTGATCAACAGCCAAAAAATATCCTAAATAAAATCAACAAAATATTACTATTTTTAATGTGCTAAAACCGGAATGAAACTTATTTTTTCAATATTAGTTCAAGTTTTGGAGATACGGTAATTATATGTGTTCCTGCTGTGACAGTGTTAATATACTGTAATTCACAAGAATGCACATGCTACATTTTTATATTCGGCAAGGAAAGATAATGTAATCGGCATGATTGTGTTACGTTATACATACGTGTACATTATATTGTTTTATATTAGCCATTTTTTCCTCAGTTGGCTGACAGCGTTCATGCAAGATGTCTCGAAAGTGTGTAAACAATCCAGATCAGTTTTGTTACGTGTGTGGTGATGTGATTTTTGCGTCTCGGAGACGGTCTATTACTCCACTAATAACAAAGGCATATCAGCTTTATTTCGGTTGTAAACTAGGTGATCAAGACAAACAGTGGGCACCCCACATCTGCTGTAATACATGCGCTTCAAGTCTGAGGAGCTGGTTAAATGGCAAAAAACGGTCTATGCGCTTTGCTGTCCCAATGGTTTGGAGAGAGCCTACAAATCATATTAATGATTGTTACTTTTGCATGGTACCTTGTGTTGGACAAGCCACAGGTATGTCCAAGAAAAAAAAATCTGTTATTAACTACCCAAACATACCATCTGCGATGAGACCTGTGCCTCGCAGTGACGAAAATCCTATTCCAAAACCCCCAGAATCCTACACTTGCGAATCAGAAAACGAATCAGATCATGGCGATCGAGTGATTCGTCAGGAAGAAGATATGCCATCAACGTCAAGAGATCCTGATTTTATACCGAGCACGTCATGCCACCAACCGCACAAAATAACACAGTCAGAATTAAATGATCTTGTAAGAGATTTAGAACTTCCAAAATGTAAGGCAGAGTTACTTGGATCAACACTGCAGCAGTGGAACTTATTAGAAGACAATGTTTCGGTATGTGTTTTTCGTAAACGCCACAAAGACTTAGAACCATTTTTCAATATGGAGAATAACTTGGTTTTCTACAGTAACATTAACGGCTTACTGGCGGCTTTAACCCTGGAACTGCACACTTATTTTTTATCGTATAAACTGCACACTGGGGTCTAAGAAACCCAAGTATTTTTGTTGGATGTTATATACCCTCATCATTATATTTTTACTTTTTATGTCAAAATACATCAGATAATTCGTAGAAAAAAATATTTTAATAATATTTTGTTCATTGGGTTCAACGTTAATTGTATTAGAACAAAGAATATTACAAATCAGTATACAATTGCACATTAACTGAAGGTAATCAATAAAAATGCAACAAAAAACTTTTAAAAAGCTAAATACATTTTTATTGTCTAAAAAGTCATTATAGAACATAAAAAAAGTTGAAAAATGAAAATACACCTCAATAAATTTCTTAGCCATGAAACTCAGTTTGTGTCTTCACATTGGCAGCAAAGTTTAGCCCTGTGCTCCAAACAATATGGTTTGTAGCATTTAGAACATCCAAAGTTAGTTTTTCTGTCTTCACCACGTGGACATATTGCACATCTAACCTTTCTTGGCAAATCTGTTGCTGGATGCTGTCTTTGTGGCGCATCCATTCCTAGAATTTCACTAATGCTAAGCCGAAGATATGATCGCAGCGTAGTCACTTGTGCCCGCTCTCGTAAATGTGGCTCAATTAATGAATTACTTAGTTCTTTGAGAAACGTTTTACGATTATTTTTAGTATTTTCTTTCCAATCTGGATTCACAAGAGAGAATATAATCATAGCATTAATTTCACTGGCATCCAACATATTGAAAAATATTCTCACGGGCCACCTTCTAGTTTTGCGTGATGTCGTGTAAGAATGACATAACTGGTCAAAACTATCCGTTCCTCCCTTCGTTTCATTATATGAATGTATCAGGTTTGGCTTTCCAGTATCAACATTAATGGATGAATCAGGATGCAAAGTGGATAGTAAAAGCACAACATTATTTCGCTTAGGCGTATACGAAACAAGCATTTTGTTGTGATCAAAAGCAAAAAGGGACGTACCAACTGCTTTTCTTCCTAAGAAGCTTGTGGGTATCTCTCTTTTATTTTTTCGCAGTGTTCCTAGAATTGATAATTTATACTGATGGAACATTTCCTCATATAGAGGTATAGAGGTGAACCAGTTGTCTATGGTTATATTACGGTGGGTTCCATGAATTGGTTCTGAGAGTTTCCGAACATAATAAGTAGGTACTGGCTCATTATTCTCTACATTAACTTTTCCCACATATGGAATTGCATTAACCATATAAAAAGTTTTAGAGTCGTTCATCATCATTATTTTCATACCATATTTATCGGGTTTACTAGACATGTATATTCTGAAATGACATTTTCCCCGAAAACTGACAAGTTGCTCATCCACTGTGCAATTTTCATAGGGAGTGTAATACGACTTACAGTTATCAATAAAAATTTCCCAAAGCTGTGGGATATGTGTAAATTTATCTACTCGGGACCTCGGTTGGCCGCGTGGGTCAGAGTGTCGTGCTACTGATCAGCCGGCCGGCCGGGCCGCGAGTTCGAATCTCGCCTTCGCCATGGATGTTGTGTGTTTGTTTTAGGCAGCAGCGGTGGCCGCAGTAGTAGACTCTTCGGTCTCCTGATCAGTCGCCGTGCGCTGTGCGGGTTCGATTCCCGTCTCCAGGAGAAATGTTTCTCTTGGCCATGGATGTTGTGATTGTCCGTAGGTGGTAGATGGTCTCTGACTGTCGAACGCGGAGGTACCACCCGGCGGTTCTCGTAGGCGGAGCCAGAATGTGTGCATGTTGCATGCACACGTGTTCCCTCGCCAGAGTCCGTGTGGCGTCCCCCCTTTCCCATGTATCCCCCATAGCCCCACGGTACCCAATGGGTGCTTAGGCCTCAGGCCTTCGTGGTAGTTGGAGTATAAAAAAAAAAAAAAAAAAAAAAAAAAAAATACTAATTTTCTTGCAGCCCTACCATTCTTATCATCGAATCGTAAACAGAGAGCTAGAAACTGAAATCTCTGTTGAGACATTGTAGCTCGAAATAATCCATTTCCGTACTTTATTGACCATAATTCATCTAAATTCGTATTTGATATTCGAAGGGCCCCTGCTATATAGAGAGGCCCAATAAAAGCTTTAATCTCTACAAGGTTAGTTGGCTTTTTATAACTTTGTGGCAGGTTTTTAAAATACTTACGCACAATTTCTTGATTTGTGTGTAATACAATTATATCTAACATTTCTTGGTTAAATAATAACTCCCATGCTTCTATTGGAGAGCGAACTAATCTCGCCTGTTGTTTAGGACCGGGCATATGTAAAACAATATTGTCTCTCGTTGTGCGGCCTCTGCGTCCTGGTATTTGGTACTCCAGCGATGACCGTTTTTGCCCATTATACTAGCAGTGTTCCTGCTTGATATACCAGGATTCTGTAACACAACTTCATCACCATCATCACTCTGTTCATTGTCAGTATCAGACTGTTGTTCATCGACATAATCTTCGTCCCTGTCAGATAATTCACCAAACAAGTCTTCGTCACTATCTGCCTCATCTTCATTTTGCCACACATTGTCGACCTCATTTTGTAACTCACGTTGCGTTAAATGGACGACGATTTTCCCAGTCAGAATTTGCCATAGCTATAAAATACAAAATAAATATTATGAACGTAAACCACACTCTGGGGTCTGCCGTACCCATTCACCGATGTTAGTCAATATTCGGACGGGATAGATAGCACAAATAAGAGCCAACGTCTACGCACTGTCTCTCCTCACTACAGACTGAATTTACACCGAACTATCCAGCCGAACTATTTACGTTTCTTCGAAGCACTTACAAGAGAGGGGATACCTGGGTTTCTCAGACCCCAGTGTGCAGTTCCAGGGTTAAATATAAACTATAACCCAGAAGAATGGAGATTGTTTATAGACAGTTCAACATTGAGTTTAAAGGCAGTGTTATTGTATATTGGAAATATTTTACCATCTCTTCCTGTAGGGTATGCAGTTCACATGAAAGAATCATATGACAATATGAAGTACCTATTGACATGCATAAAATACGATGAGCACCAATGGCATATTTGTGGCGATTTGAAAGTTGTTGCACTTTTACTTGGGCTGCAGCTAGGCTACACAAAGTTTTGCTGTTTTTTGTGTGAATGGGACTGTCGGGCAAATGCACTTCATTACACCAGACAAAACTGGCCTGTTCGTCAATTCCTAGACCCAGGTCAAAAAAATGTACAGCATATGCCATTAGTAGATTCGAAAAAAAATTTATTACCACCACTGCATATCAAATTGGGCCTAATGAAAAACTTTGTCAAGGCATTAGATAGAGATGGGTCAGCTTTTCAATACCTGCGTCAGAAATTTCCAAGACTAAGTGAGGCAAAGGTTAAAGAAGGTATTTTTGTTGGGCCACAGATTCGAAATATTTTGAAAGATACACAGTTTGAAAACACTTTAACAGGTATTGAAAAAACTGCTTGGAATGATTTCCGTCTAGTGGTCACTAATTTCTTGGGAAATAGAAAAGCTGACAACTATAAAACCCTTGTCAAAAATATGCTGTCATCGTATCAAAAGATGGGCTGTAATATGTCTCTTAAGATACATTTCCTACACTCACACCTGGACTTTTTTCCTGACAATTGCGGAGCCGTAAGTGATGAGCACGGCGAACGTTTTCATCAGGATATTTCAACAATGGAAAAAAGGTACCAAGACTACTGTTGGACTCTTGGTAGAGATGCTCCAGAAACGATCCATAAAAGAACAGCAAAAAGACAGCGCATATAGTGATTCTTATAAGTATATGAATCTTGTTACTTTTTTTAATATATCCTTAAAAATAAAAAGTTTTTTTCTAAACCGCAACTAATTTTTTTATTTCATTGTCATTTTTGGATTCAGCGCCCCAAAATTAACAAAGAAGTGCACTTTTCCCACAAGATACAATTAAAAAACTAAAATTTGTTGTCCAGTGTTATTTTTGTCCCACTGCGTTGGGGTTACAGATACAACGAATCATCGGCGTTATCCCAATTTTGGACTATCAATATTTAGTTCTTGTGTGTTTCAAGAATGTGGTTTTGATTATGGGACAGAAAAACAACACGAACACATACAAGCATATGGTCCTAATTATTGCCACATGGCAATTTCAAAGCATTGATGTCATTAATACGTCTGAATGGTGCAACCCCAAATTCTAAAAAAGAAACATCTATGAAATTAAATAAAACCCGTAGAGCTTAAATGTTACCTCGGTACAGTACCAGAATTCAGAAAACTCCAATTTTTAACTTATTGCTGGGTAAACTCACGATTACTGATGTCAAACGCGGGATATCCGGAAAATTTTCATATGACCTACATTCTTATTTCTAAAACGGCATAGTTATGATAGGATGTCCTGTTGCTACCTTCGTGTCGTTCGTCAGGTATTAGTAAGGTTCACACCACAAATAAAATAAAAATTTTTACTGCATTGACACGCAACAGTCATTTGTTTATTGATTGCGCTGATTCACCAGCGAGGAAACACTAAAATAATAAATAACTATAAATAAAAACTTACACCCCGCTTAGATATACGACTTGAATGGAAGTAAACTTAAAGGTTGAATAATGCTAAGCTGTATATATTTGTATTTCCAATCTCAGTTAATTTAATTTTTTGTTCCGAGAGGCTTGGAGTTCAGTTCCCTGATAGCTGTTACCCAACACCTTATGCATCAAGACTCTAAGGCGACCCTTAAAATTTATTTGGAAAGTGCTCATTGATTAAATGTTTAATATACGTATATTTTTCTAATATGCGGTCTACAAAACTGTTGGATTGTTCACCTAGAAAGTGTCTACCAAAATTACTCAGCCTTCGGCGCGTTTCATAATCCCAATTCATAAGTTAATGTTGAAAATCATTCAGTATAGTGTTAAATAACATTGTAATCTAATTAGTGGTCTTATGTTGTAATTAAGTTTGATTTATCAAATATTGAAGTTCTAAAGTTTACTGTTTAGTGATACACGGCATCCCACGTAAGACTGCAGCGATCGATTACTCGAAAAGTTGATGCTAGATAGTTAGGAAAGCTTGTGGTTATGCTATAACTATTGTAATGAATTCGGATAAAATATTCAAAAAATGGTTGTACCGAAAATAGATACCCACCTGCTTATTTTAAATTTCACATATCACACATTTAAAATAAGTATTGTCAACTTTTCGAGTAATCCCTGTATATCAGATGTCCATGATGGTGGGCGATTAAATGAACAATCGCTTCTGGTAATATGCTATATATATTATTGCAGGTAGCAATTAAAAATATTTTCTACACAAAACTCAAAAACTCAAAAGGTCTTGAATTCACCATTGCAAACTTTTTAATGCGCGGAATCTTCAACTTTTTGAGAGAGATATGCCTAACTTATCAGCTTAAATCGATCTGCAAGCACATGTGCCTCCAGAAACTGGCATATGCATGATATTAATAAAATAAAAATCAAACTGCAGAGGGTGGGTTTTTTTTCATGTATTGCCTCGTTTTCAGGAGAGAGAGAGTATTAAACTTTTTTTGGAAAATTCATTCTAAAAATGGATTCAAGTAGGATGATTCTCCGTTTCCCACACAACGCTCTCAGTCCATAATATACTAAGTGACATATAAATCCCCAGTTTAAATGGTTTTATTTTAATAAAAATTGGTGAATGTATTTATCTTACTATAAACAACAAGTGAAAAAAATTTCAGCCTTATCAGTTGGACATTCCGGTTTTTATACTGCTTTTTTTTAATTCACTAACCCTCTAAAAATGAATATGTCAGCCGCAGTGAAGAATCAACGTTGGCGGATTTTGGTTCGTGACATCCTTTACGATCGGTTACGATGCCTAGAGTACGGAGACCTGAACGATTTCGTCAACTTAGTGAGGTTGATAGGGGCCGTATAGTGCGACTTCGGGAAGCTGGACTTTCTTTTCGGGCAATTGCAGTTAGAGTGCAAAGCAGTGTAGACACTGTGGTTAGGTGTTGTCAGGCATGGCTTCGAGAAGGCCGTACGCAAAGAGCAAGGGGCACTGGACGCCGCCGTAGAACAACAGACCGTGAAGATCGCCGCCTAAGATTATTGGCCTTAAGGGACCGTTTCTCCACTACCAGGTCCATTGCAAATGAATGGTTTGCAGAGCACGGAAGACCTATTGGCATGCGAAGTGTTTACCGACGAATGAGAAGTTTTGGCTTGTTTTCATACCGGCCACACTGGGTCCTCCCTGTAACTCGAGAACACCGACGTAATCGCCTTGAGTGGTGCAGACAACGGTCACTCTGGGATCAGGAATGGATCAGTATTGTCTTTAGTGATGAGTCTCGATTTTGTTTAGGCATGCACGATGGTCGTGCCAGGGTTAGAAGGTGACGTGGTGAAAGGAGGAATCCACAGTTTTTTGTTGAAAGACATGTTCATCACACTGTTGGAGTTATGGTTTGGGGTGCTATAGCTTATGGTTCCAGGTCACCTTTAATCTTCATCAGAGGTAACATGAACGCGCAGCGTTATATCCACGAAGTTCTAGAACCCCATCTTTTACCCTATCTTGACACCCTGGCAGATCCAACTTTCCAACAAGATAATGCCCGACCACATGTTGCAAGAGTCACAATAGACTTCTTTCAACATAATGATGTCACATTGTTACCATGGCCACCAAGATCTCCCGACTTATCCCCAATTGAGCACGTGTGGGATATGATGGGTAGGAGATTGCTCAATTTGCAACGTCCTCCTCAGACTCTAGAAGCACTTCGAGAGGAGTTGGTGGATGCCTGGAATGAGATACCACAGGAGGACATTGACCACCTGATCAGAAGCCTGTCTAGGCGCGTTGGAGAATGCGTAGCACATCAGGGTGCATCCACACATTATTAAAGGTCAAAGGGCTTTAAAGCCGTGCAATCATTTTGAAATTTTTATCATTTACTTGTTATGCTTCATTAAGTACTTGTACAAAATTTTATTAAAATAAAACTATTTAAACTGGGTGTTCGGATTTATATGTCACTTAGTATAGATTATGTTTGACACAAGCTAGCCCCCCTTTAGAAAAAAGACAACCGCGAACATGTATAAGAAAGGAATTAACTAGTCAGTCAAATAGGCGCATATACCCGTCCAATTATTCAACAGTACCCGCCCACTTAAAAAAGAACGGCAATGTTTCGATCAAAATTGCGATGGATAAACCGCAGTGGCATCGGCTATCTCGCTACAGGTTTAACTCCTACTTTTTGTACGCTTCATGTAGGCATCGAAAATATTTAATCACTCTAGGTCTTAAGAGCAAACTTAGGGACTTAGGGGATAATATGTGTCTAATAATAAGCGCATGTAAATACTATGGTTAAAGGCATATAAATTAAATAAAACCATTTTCAAATACATAAAGTTTGAGCGCTTTTTCTTTATTAATTTCCTTTTTTTGCTCGAAGATTCACCGCCACAGGATCGATTTTCAGGGCCTACAAAGTTTTTTCATCCTTGGAAGGTAGCAACAATTTGTCAAAATTTCATCAAAATCCCAGCGGTATAGTCCAAGATATGAAGGGGACAGGGATTAGGTGACAGGTAGGCCGACAGACCAACGGAAAAGTGGTATGAAGTGAGTGACATGGATTTTAATGAGGTACAGTCTACGAAAATCAAAAGTTCGTAAATCTTTTAAACCAAACAAGCATAAATGTTGCTTCACAATATATTAATCTTATAATACTCTTCGAGGACTTGTTGGGGAAGGTTTTAAGTTTGACTCAGATACTTGACGATCTCAAAAATGAAACGGCTTTACAGAGTTTGTAAGCATTGAGCTTACCCATTTTTTATGGATTTTCAGACGTCGAATCGCTTATAACCGAAAGCGGTTACCGAAAACCTTTTTTGTTCACGATGATCTAAAAAAATGTCCGAACCGAAGAAACATGTTTGTGGAGTTTGTTTGAATAAAATTGTTTAAGCAATTTTGATCCGGGGTTCCCACCAGCTATCTCTTGATTCATGTTAAGAGGCAACCAAGAAATGTAATTATGGCTTTTTGGATCATCGTCATAAAAAGGGGTTACAAGAGATAATATCTAAAAACACTCAAAATGCGTAGCTTCAATGCTTAAAAACTCGGTTAAAAATTGTAACTGTTGAGGTTTTTAAGTATCTGAATCAAAGCTAAAACCATTCCTTACAAGACGTCGAAGAGTATTTTAGGTTTACTTTAAAGCAATTCTTAACATTGTTTGGCAGGCCCAAATAAACGGAGACCGTACATGCCATGTAACACTCAAAAAATGACTTATTTTCGAAATTTTTTTGCGATTACAACGTTTCCTCGCCAATTAGCGTGAGAGGTTCGACGTGTCGTTATATCCCCCCCCCCTCTCCAATATATTTGCATCCATTCTGTTTCTCTGCTCTATCGGTCCTTTGTTACATCCCATGTAGCATTATGCTAACGGACGCAATTCAAACAGGTTATACGACTTCAACAATTCTTATATCTTTAAAATAGGCTGTCCTGCTAGGACTGAATTGTTAGGAAGATGAATATATAAGGAAGACTAAATCTACAAAAATACTACCGGAAGCAACTTTGTAGTTTCTCGTGCATGTAGGTACCAGTAGTTGACTTAACTCTGCTTGGTAAACGTTGGTAAATTCCGATTTTATTATAGTAGTAGATGGTGAGAAGAAGCCAAGTAACTGGGACCTTTGAACCTTTTTGTCGACCCCATTGTACTTTTCCACACGCTTATAACTGATAACTGAGTCTTGAACAAACCAGCTCCGCTATGCGGTGTACTTATTTGATCTTGTATCGACCTGGTGCGTAGATATACATATAGGTAAGCACAACATCCATGGCTCGAAATGTAACTTTCGGGGCCGGGGTTCGAACCTGCGGGCCTTCAGGCCGACGTACTAATAACTCGACGATAAACATTTTTCTTGCATAATACTGTAAATAATAAAGAAGTACCAACAAAAACTTTTGGACCTACATCTAGACGTAGATGTCAGCTCATTTGAATATCTGAAGTTGCACACATAGCCTGCTGAATTTGCATCCGTTAACTTAAGATGAGGCAGTTCATACGATCCCCGGCTACGATCGATCCTTCTCCAGTCCATTTTTTGTTATCTGATGTTGCCAGTGACAACGTAGTTAAAAACCATGCTCAATGACATGCCACCGCATATCGATTCCTTCCTCTTCATGACCTCATCCTTTACATGAAGTGTCCCATAAACTTACTTTTGTATTCAACTTTCCCTTTTCCATCGAAAGAAAGCCACTGCCATCTTCAAACCGGAAACAAGAGCTCCTTTCAAAAACTTCCAACTCCACTAACACATAACACCACAAACACAAAACCGGAAGTGCAACCAGGAGGGTCCCGGAATGCCAACGAACTCAACCCTTCTCACTTCTCGCCACCCTTTGGGGGTATGTCATGGGTCGTCGGCACCGTCTCCAGATGGTATACAAACCGTCACCATGGAGACGGGTAAACAACAAACCGATGTGGTGAAGGGGGCCGCTTGGTACGTTCGTTGTACTCGCGATTACGTTTGTAGTTTGTGGGAGTTGTGAATTTTCATGAGCCTATCTCATAAATATCAGTATTTCCGATAAGCATTTGCTTTTGCGGCTTGAACTTTAATTCCCAGCTTTATATTTAGACTACTATCACATTTACAGGTTACATACCTTCACTACTGAATGACTTCATGGATAATATGTATATGTATATACAAAATTCCGTTATCATCCCTTTGAATCAGAATTACCATTACTTTTCTAGTCAAAGTTTAAAGGGACCATAAGCTCAGGCTGAACTGTTTCGCAAAATTATTTCTTTTGACTTTGCTACTGACACTAAGAAAGCGTGGTCAATTAAACAGTTCTGGAAAATTTCCATTATCTATAATGCATTTTTTAATTATCCTAAGTAACCAAATCATTCTGTTTAATTAAACTGATATTTCTGGAACTAGTAGTTAATTGAAAGTATTATGCTATTATTAAACTAATTTGCTTGAAAATAGCAAACAATGTACCTGCGTCATTAAACTGTTGAATTAATTTGGATAACTTAGTTTATGTAGAAGAAGTGTATTCATAGCAATTAAACGTTTTAATAAACACAGTTAAATTGTTTATTTGAATTTCGGACTCGACTCTTCATTCGTGAATGATCGGGAGTATGCGACAGACGCAGTGAGGGTGATGCGCGGATGATTTGTGATTTTCGCGATGAGCCTCACATTCGAATGTTGCCATTGTCGGTGTAGTTGCTTGAAGTGGATCAATTATCGTGATCGTGTCAAATACTCGAGCATATGGCGCTTATAGTGACCCACAAACACGGTTAGAATATTTTTGGCTCTCAATGAAACACTCTGTATAATGGGGTCACTGCTGACGTATGTATAGGAAGTGGAGCCTTGTGGCGATGAAGACTTTGTAGTATTTGTAAATCTAGGGTGTTTAAAATACAAGTACAATTTTTGTACACATAATCAAGTGGTCTTATTCAGTTTCAGATATCTCTTTCTCTACTTTCTGGATTTAAACTGTTTTAGAAATCGGAGTTTAAATAAATTAATCAAACCTGTTAGCTGTCACATAGGTAGTTGATTAAATTTTTGAATTGGTATAATTAAAGTCTTAATTGGTTTAATTATTTTTTTCTCAGTGTTCAGACCCTGTAGCTCGGAAACCATTGGTACTCGAACATTCCGTCCATGGAGACTTTTGATTAAAATGATCAAGTCATCGTTGGTTGTCAGAGCGGTCCGTGGGACCTTAGCTCTTGAGTCACAGTGTCAGTTTGTAAGTCTGTCAGGTCTGGTAACCCAGAAACCAGACAATTTTAAGGAAAAAAGGGGAAGGAAAGGAGAGAAGGAAGAACGAGAGCAAAGGGGAAGAAGAGAATCTTTTAGGATATGCAGCGTTTAGGCATTGTTAAAATCGCTTCACAGATTTTGATATGGTCTAAAAATATTTGATTTTTTCTAAAGATTGTGTAAAAATGCTCAAATTTTGGTTGTTCTAAGTTCACGAGTTAATTTTGATTACAGTGCGAGCCGCGGCCTTTTGTGCTTGCGAACTTGCTCGACTGTGTAGTCCACTGAATCACGCAACAGAGGGTTGCTGTGCGATTCCGCTAGGCTATAGCGCCGCTGCGCCTGTTGCTTAATGTAGTCCTTTAGGTAAGGGACATCGAGGTCTCTATGTAGAGTTTCGTTAGAGACATACCATGGGGCATCAGCAATAGTGCGCAACGTCCTGCTTTGCAGAACCTGCAGACTTCGCATGTGTGTTTTAGCAATAAAACACCAAGCCGCACATGCGTATGTCATTGCTGGTCTTATGACCACCTTATAGAGTCGAATCTTGTTAATCAAACTTAATTTTGACCGTTTACATAATAATGGGTAAAGCTGCCGAAACGTAATTTGGAATTTAGTTTTTAGCGCTTCCATATGGTTCCGCCAAGTCATCCCTTTGTCCAGAATGACACCGAGATACTTAGCGGAGGATTCCCATGGTATACGAAGTCCATTCATTGAAACTTCAGACGGAACGCCGCGACGTCTTTTTGTACAGTAGATTGCCTGCGTTTTCGAATGGTTTATTTTAATTAGCCACCGATCCGCCCAATCTAATACTTCTTCCACCGCACTTTGCAGCCTGTCATGGACTAGGTCACCAGACCACGACTGAGCCACCAATGCAGTATCGTCAGCATAGAGATAGACTTCACAGTTGCTGGGACTAGGGACGTCATGGATGTACAGTGAGTAAAGGATAGGTCCAAGGACCGAACCCTGAGGGACGCCGGCTGTAATCAGCCGTGTTGTCGACAGCACATTGTCAATTTTGATCCGAAATTTCCTACCTTCAAGGAAGGATTTCAGTAGTTTTAGAAGCCAAAAAGGGAAGCCCTTTTGGATTAGTTTATACAAGAGGCCCGCGTGCCACACCTTGTCAAATGCTTTTGAGACATCCAAAAGCAAGATGCCAGTACTTTCGTTAAGGGTGAATCCTCTGGTTACACGTTCCACCAGCCTAACCGCCTGTAGCTCCGTACTATGTTCAGACCGAAAACCGAATTGCACGTCAGGAATCACATGGTGATCTGACGAGAAATTCTCAAGGTGACGTAGAATCACCTTTTCAGCGAGCTTAGACGCAGCTGACAGCAGGCTAATGGGACGATAATCCTGGGGAAATATCGAACCCACCTTCTTTGGAATCATTATAACTTCAGCGGTCTTCCACGCGGATGGGAAGTACTGGATCCTGAGCATGGCATTGACTATTGCCACGAGATAAGTTAAGGACTTCCGCGAAAGCAGCTTCAGCGCCTTATTAGTGATTTGATCCTCCCCAGGTGCTTTACGCACTTTAAGGTCTTTAATATGACCTTGAATCTCTGCTGGTGTGCAATGCGGGATCTCAGGAGATACCGCTGATGTGCTAAGCAAATCTTCGGTTGAAGAAGCTTCTGAAGAAGAATCTTCTGATGAAGAAAAATCACCAACGAATGCGCGACTGTCACTGACGCCGTTGGCCCTAAAATATCTCCTGACAGATCTTACGATGTGTTGCTCCTCGTCGAGGTCATTATCAAGATCATAGTTGGGAGAGAACTGTCTTTCCATGGCATCGGCGAAAACCTCAACCTTCTCCTCTGTCCTGAAGACAATGCCTCCAGGACCGTGAATGTGTGGGATTTGTTCACGCTTTCCGTTTTTGAGCGACTTCGCCACCTTCCAGAGAGGAATGCTTGAGTCAAGCATCCCCGCCAGAAAGTCGTTCCATTGCTCATTGCGGAATTCATGAAGAGCATTTCTTACTTCATGAACAAGATTCGTCGCTCTGCGAATGTCATCAGGATGACAAGACCTTTTCGCTTGCTTAATTGCAGCTCTTTTATCAGAAATTTTCTGACGAATGTCTGCTGGCAGAAAAGGTCTGCCGTGTCGCTGCACGGGAAGTACAGCTGCACGCTGCAGAGTTTGCTGAACAAAACTTGTCCACTCTGCTTGAGCCGCATCTATACCGTTCTCATCATCTATGATCGGTATATTGGGGAACTCTTTGAGGAGCGACTTGTATAGCTCCCAATCAATGCGTTTCCTTGGAGGGATTTCATCCCCCAAGATCTGCTCATTAGCCACTTCCAAAACGACGGGAAGATGATCGCTTGAGATGTCATACATGATTCGAGAAGTGATGCTGTAGCTACAGTTTTTGGATAATGCCAAATCAAGAACATCAGGTGCCTGAAGGTGATTAAATGGGTGGTGCGTCGGCTCCTCAGTACTATGTATGAGGTAGCCATTTCGTATCACATGGTTGTACAGTCGGATCCCACTGGTGGAATTCAACCTGGAATGCCATGCTCGATGTTTGCAGTTGAAGTCCCCTGCCACAATAAGTGGACCCGAGTAGTCTAAAAGGACTTCCAGATCCGCCTCTTGCAGCCTGTTACCACACCTGACATACACCGATGTGATTTTTTAACGGCACACCTCCCGTCATATTGACCACCACGGAAGCCGCTTCGATGCTCTGCATGTCAGCGTTTGTGCTTCTGTGGTAGTCACTAGCACTGCCAAGCCGCCACCCCGTCCAGTCAATCTATCAGCCCGGATAACATCGTAATTCGGGAAAGCTAGACGATCTCCCGGATTAAGTACTGTTTCCTGCAGCAAGGCCACATCTATACTTTCGTCCACAAGAGCTTGATGAAATTCCCGTCTTTTGGGAATGTCCCTTAGACCCAAACAATTCCAAAAAAGAATTTTGATAAATGCTGGCTGTCGTCGATTGTACCTAGCCATTTGCAGGAAAGATCGCCTGCAAAGCCTGTGTTGCGCTAATCAGAGGACCTATGATCTGCTGTAAGGACCTTAGCGCGGTTGCCAGGTCCACATTTTGCGTGTTCGCAGAAGATCCCACAGAGGGGGCAGCCCGGGTTGCATCCCTAGCTGCATCCGCGTAACTTACATTGCGCCTTTGCGCTATCACTTGCAGATTTTTCTTAGGGGCAAATCTGCAAGTTCGGCTATTCGCTGGATGCCCCCCTCCACAGTTCGCGCACTTTCGTTCCTCTTGTTCTGTTTGAGGGCATAAGTGGGTCATGTGGTCAGAGGCACATTTTAGACATTTAGGTGGTGCAGTGCAGTAAGATTGCGCATGCCCATATTTTTGGCAGCGGTGACACTGCCCGATGAGTCTTGAGTTCTTTTGAACTTCGACTCGGATAGCCAAACCTAGCAGCTCGTGTTCGTTGAACAGCTGCTGAGATTTTTCTATCTTGGGCAGTATGACTACCACCAAAGGCATGGGCACGCCGCCACCGCGTTTCAGGCGAATTATGTGCAGGGGGGAATATCCCCTCTGTTGCAACTCTTCCTTGATCTCAATTTCCGAAAGTGTCGCATGTACTCCTCTGATTACAGCATGAATGTTCCTCTCGGAGGGTAGAGGGAAAGTGTGATGGGGCACCTCTTCCTCCCTGAAGAGACGAATAATCCTGCGGTAATCATCCTCGGACTTGGGAATTATCCTGATTCCTGCATCGACGGCAACCGCGCGTTCGAATTTGATGCCCAAGGAAATAAACTTGTGATTTACGCCTCGCCATCTCGAAGCATCACGAAGAACGATGGGGGTAACACGTACCTTGCGTGGGGGCTGTGCAGTCGTGTCTTCTGGTACCTGAGATGTCGAAGGCGTGGAAGTATCCGATAGATTAGGCACAGGCTGTTTATTCGAGTCGCTTGCAGTTGAATGAGATGTTTCAGACTGCGATTTTGGTGAAGGGAGAGGAGGAAAGCCTGTCGTGTCGGTCTTGTTTCGTCGCGTTTTACGGGGCTTAACCTTGGTAAAACCGTCAGGGAGTGTATCGTCGTCTGTGGAAAGATCGCTTGAGTTATTTAACGGTCTCTTAAGATTGACAGCTTTGTCTTTACTGGGATTTTTGGGAAGTGTTTGGGAAGAATTTGTAATATTTAGATGGGAAGGTACCTGGGTTTTCAGTAGGAGGTCTAATTTAACTGTTAGGTCGGTAATTGTCCGCTGCTGGGCTTCGATGATCATCATCAATCTTTCATTGGTCTTCTTATCATCGTCCTTTTTTGACAGCTCCTGTCGAACCATCTCCAATTCGGCTCTCAGCTCCTCTATGGTCTGCTCCTTCGACTCCATCTCCATTGCCATGGTGGAAGCGCCATTTCCTGACCCCCCTGGGTCAGTTTCCATATTAAACACCTCGGTTATCTCGCTTTTCGTCTAAAAAATTTTCCGGATCGAAATTACGGGACAGCTGCTATCAGTGCCCTATACAGGGCCGATTAAAATGATGTAGGGAATAGTCATAATGAAATTTCAATCAATTTGACAGAAAATTATTTTTCATGATAATTAGCTAAATACTTGAATCACCGTATGAAGCTTAGGCTAGCTCTTATTTTCAAAATATAGAACCTACTTGGGTAATGCGAGGCTATCGTCCAAAAATGGTACTCACTCCCACAAAAATATAAAATTCAGATACTAGAAATGCTAAATAAATACTTTTTGATAGCTCAGAACTAATTAATTACCCGCAATTTCCATAACACCATAAAAGGTAGGTAAGCAGGTAGAGGAGAAGGTGTAAATATGGAATATGGTCTAAATATGGAATACCAAGGTATTGAAAAAAAAACCAAGTGCCGCCCTCTATCAAAATACAGTTTAACTTACGAATTTTATCATCCTTTATTACCCGAACACTGCAGGGCGCAGTTTGTTTTTGTTTGTTACACGTGCAGCTGTGTTTTACGCACCCTCGAACTTTATTCAAGTAAGTCATTATTTAAGCGTAGTTTTTTTTATTACATGATTTTATTTAAATATTCTGTACGTTGACAGTCTACATGAACTAAAGTTTAAGATGCCGTTGTATTTGTTGAAGTTTTTGTTTTGATAGATTAGATATAACCTCAAATATTGAAAACGTATAGTGTTGGTAATATGGAATACTAGTATTCCATATTTACACAACTTTTTTTTTTCAATGTATTTTCAAGTTTATTATTTTTTTAGGATGCCTCGACGTACAAATCGTCGACCTTCCAGTCCTAAAAAACGGAAGCAATACAATGAACAAGACATGGCTAGAGCTATCAAGGCAGTTAGAGAAAAAACAATGGGATATCTCAAGGCAGCCAGATCCTTTAACGTTCCACGAACAACGCTTTTTCGACTTAGTAGAGATGGCACAGTTACTCCAGAGAGTGCTGCAGTAACAAAGCTGGGAAGAAAATGTATTCTCGGTTCAAAGCTAGAGAAGGAACTAGTGGAATATATCTTAGCTATGGAGTCCAAATTTTATGGCCTTACATCCCAAGACATGGCGCATGGCTTATCAGTTGGCAGCAAGAAATAAAATTAAACATCCATTTTCTCCATCAGGAGCTGCAGGCAGAGCGTGGATTGATTTGTTCTTGAAGCGGCATCCAGAATTGTCAATAAGGAAGCCAACGGGTACGTCTTTTGCAAGAGCTGCAGGATTCTGTAAGGAAAGGGTGGATGGCTTTTTTGACCTCCTAGAAAGACTTACTCGCCACACAACGTGTATAACGTAGACGAAACAGGCCTAACGATTGTCCAAAGTAGAGTATCAAAAGTAGTAGGACTTAAAGGGAAACGCCAAATTGCTTCATTAACATCTGCAGAGCGAGGGGCTTTGATTACAGTCATTTCTTGTATGAGTGCTGCTGGAAACTTTGTCCCTCCTTTAGTTATTTTTCCTAGAAAAAATATGAACATGCAGCTAATGAAAGGAGCTCCTCCTGGGTCCATAGGAGTTGCACGTCCATCCGGTTGGGTACAATGCCATATTTTCACCCAGTGGTTTCGTCACTTTATCCAATACGTTAAACCAACTAAAGAGAACCCTATCCTGCTAATTCTTGACGGTCGTTACAGCCACACGCGCAATATTGAAATTATTGATCTTGCAAGAGACAATTTTGTCACTATTTTGTGTCTACCTCCTCACTCTACACACAAACTCCAACCGTTGGATAAGTCATTGATGGGCCCATTGAAAGTCTATTACAGTGAAGAGATTCGTATTTGGATCCGCCAAAACCAACGGGCTCTGAGCCCTTTTGACATTATGGAGTTATTTGGTAGAGCTTATGAAAAAGAACTTAACTCAATAGCGGCAAATGGTTTTCGCGTCACTGGAATCTGCCCTTTTAACAGAAACGTTTTTACTAATGCTGACTATATTGCTGCAGAACAAGAAGCAGCAAAAACAGGAATTACCGTTGGCATTGAAAACCACTGCTTCTGTTGACGTTAACAAACCATCCTGCTCTAAAGATTGGGTCGAGCCTATCGATATCGATCAACCTTCACGCTCTAAAACCTCATGCGAAGATAATGTGCCAATCAGAACTCAGACGATTGACCAAGAAAAAGAGCAAAGCTCTGACTCAAAAGCTGACGACACTATAACAAAGGAATTCGTTTCACCGTTTGACATATCTCCAGTTCCAAACACAATCCGCAAAAAAACTAACAGAGGACGTAAGGTAATGGGTTCGGCTGTGATTACCTCGTCACCATACAAAGATGAACTAAATGAGTCAATAAATAAGAAAACTGAAAAAGAAGCAAAAGTTTGTGGCATTAAAAGAAACTTGTCATCAGGAAAATCTTTAAAACCAAAAAGAAATCCTAAAAAACCAAAACCAAAGATCGTAAAACCTAAAATCCAGACCACATTAAAACGTCCAAAGAACGAAGTTTCTTCTGATGAAACTGAAAGTACCGAAGATGTAAGACTTGATGACTCTGACAGTGATTTAGAGAGTATGCCAGGGCATACAAAACCCAATGAGGACGATGCTTCATGCATGTTTTGTCAGGCTGCGTTTTCTGCTGATCAGAGAGGAGAATTATGGGTGCAATGTTTGATGTGCTCAATGTGGGCACATAACGAGTGTGCTGGGGCCGAAAAAGACGAATATATTTGCGATTGGTGCAAGTAAACTGTAAAAATATGCATTATATTCTAGCTTAGTTAAGGTATTCCATATTTGCACCACCTTTTCTCAGGTGGTGATTTTTTCAAACTATTTTTTGTACATTTTTTTTTTTGAGAGAATTACACTTTTGAGTTTATATTCATGTGTCTTCATCCTTTGAGTACCCGTTCCCCAAATTTGGCATAATTCTGATCATATTTTTTAAAATAGGAGCGAACAAAAAAATGGTATTCCATATTTACACCTTCTCCTCTAGTAATACCTAAAACGGCAGACCCCGACCAAGAGTTAGTTTAGTTTTATGATTATTGTAGATGGAGTTTTCTGCTTTATTGTAAACAATATATCATGGTAAGTTATTCTTCGGGTATGTAAAAACAGCTTTCCAATTGAAGTGAATAATATTACAATAAATAAGAAACGGGTCCATGTTCTTATTTAATCTTCTCAGATTTTTAATTAATCTCAATTTTCTGTTTCAGATCAGAATGCCGCAGAAGCATGTGAACGCCGTCGACAACTTCTATTTCGTTTGTGGTAGAATAGAGTAGAAAAGGATGTATTTAGCTTTACGCTACTTCAAACAATAATAAAATTAAAATGTGTTAAATTCACATATCAAACCAAAATAGTTTCTCTGAAGCTCCTTTTTAAATATTTTAGCATTACTACAGATGTATTTACATTAATAGGCAGATCGTTGTACATTTTTTAGACCTTCAACAAATATGCATTTCACATCTTTTTTTAGAAACTGAGATAAGGTGGAGCCTGATTAAAGATAGTTTTATATAAAATAATTAAATTTGCCTCTTGAATATTTTGGTGTATGTTTAAGAAATTCAATATTTTTGGCATATCATGTATAGGGGTATATCTGCTACAATTTAACAAAATCCGCATACATTTAATCATCAGAATTTGTTACCGTTGCTTTTCCTCATTCGAGCATGTAATCCAAAGTGATGCACAATATTATTTATTGCATTTTGGACTACCCTTCTGCATCAGGGACTTAGATTGTCACAAATGCTACGAAAATATCCAATCTTTTTTCCTCAGAAGCAAACCATCAGACCAGCTGTGAAGACAGCTTACTTCCATTGCTTTGGTGTGAAGATACGTCACCAGGACAAACCGTTCTTGCTCGATGAGACTGCGAGGGTGGCTGAGAGGAAAAAAACGCGCAAAACGCGAAACACCGTCCTTGAAGCAAGGTTAGTTAACAAAAAAAAAGGCACAGGTAGAGTATCCCTGAGCTCGATCAGCCGATCGACCCATACCTCAATCGGCTGATCTGCTAATCCCCAAACTACCTCAAAATTATTAAATTGAGAAAGAGGTTACCGAAGGAGAAAATGGAGAGGCATTCGTTAGGTCTGGGATTTCCCGTAACCCAGATTTCGACGCAGAAGGTTTGAGTGAGCCCCATATACTACAGGGTTTGTCCGGAAAGTAATAGGACTCATTTCCTAGCTAACAAATGAGCGGCTGGTCAGTTGTCTCCGAGCTCTTGGAGAGTCGGGACAGGCATTTTCGCGCGACGTGTTTCTGTGAGTGGTGCAAGCCGAAAATGCAGCGTTTCTCAGAGCAGAGGTACGCGATTAAATCTGCGACAGAGACGTTTGATATGATCAAGCAGGCTTACCCAGGTGTTGCTTTAGCAAGAAGTGGTGTGTTTCGTTGCCACCAGGCCTTTTTGGAGGGCCGGAAAGAGGTCGCTGATGAAGACCGCGCTGGAAGACCTTCGACTTCGACAAACACCGAGAATGTGACTCGTGTGCGCTCGTTTTGAACTCAGACCGTCGACTAAGTATTCGTTTAATTACCCAGATGTTAAATTTACCAAAATCTGTGGTTCATGACATTGTGACACAGCATTTAAACATGCGCAAGGTGTGCGCGAAGACAGTCCCAAAAGTGCTCACTGATGACCAGAAATTGCGGCGAGTGGAAGTTTGCCAAGAAAATTTGAACATGTGTGAAAGTGACCCACCAATTTTTGAATAATGTAATCACAGGTGACGAGTCGTGGATCTTTGAGTATGATCCCGAGACAAAGAGGCAATCTTCCGAGTGGCACACGACGGCGTCTCCTCGCCCAAAAAAGGGAAGAATGAGCTAATTCAAAGTGAAAACGATGCTCATGGTCTTTTTTGACATCAAAGGCATCGTCCACCATGAATTTGTTCCTCCTAGACAAACCGTCAACCAAGTTTTACGTGAAAGTGCTCAGGAGACTCAAACGAAGGGTCAGTCGGATCCGACAAGACATCGCAGCCGACTGGAAGTTGCACCACGACAACGCCCCGGTTCACACCGCCTTTCTTGTGAACACCTACCTGACCAAGGTCGGCATCCCAACGCTTCCGCAGCCGCCCTACAGCCCAGATGTGCCCCCCCGGACTTTTTTTTGTTTCCTCGCCTGAAAAGGCCGATGAAAGGCAAGCATTTTGAGACGACAGAGGGGATCCAAGCAGCATGCACCGCGGCTTTCAAGGCTATTCCCGAGAATGCCCTCCGTGACGCCTTCAATGCTTGGAAATCGCGCTGGCAGCGCTGCATCGACGCAGAAGGGGCCTATTTTGAAAGTTTTTAAAGAATTGTAACGATTAGCTCAATAATTTTTTTTAAATCGACTCAGGCCTATCACTTTCCGGACAAACCCTGTATGTCAGAGAGAATTGAGTGATGTCATAAGAGATTTTGACTAGTCGAAAGAAGACTTGCCTCTGCAACATTTTCAAAAATTTTTGAAATCACCCATTAATGGATTACAACCATTTGTTAGGAATTACATTTTAACGAATTAACGCGACTTTACAGATAAGAGAGCTACAGTCACCTATCTATTGATTATTGTGCAAATTATTTCAGAAGTCGTGGACGAACAAGGACGGGTAGATATGATTTACACTGATTTCCCTAAACCTTTTGACAAAGTTTCCCACAAAAAGCTATTGCCAAAGCTTTCTGGTTACAGTTTTTCCGATAATCTTTCATAAAATCATACCAGTAAGAATGCTAGAAGCTAGAATATTGTGTTATATGGGATCCTTTATATGATTGCTACATCATTGCAAAGAAAGAGTTCAACGTAAAGCGTAGAAATATTTGGCTTTCAAAGTAGATGGAACTTATCCTGAAAGGGGCATTGACTAAGAAATTTTATCTGGCAGGTTTGATCAAGACACTTTGTTGTAGTATCTCTTTCCTTTCTGTATAGAATATTACATAGTAGTATAAATTGGTCTGCCACCCTATAATTATAACAGGATGTCCCCTTATTGTGATTATTTCATTCGCACATTTATGGAGCTAGTGGATACTAGATTCTCTCCGGATTCAACGTACAAAAGGCAGTCCAAAAGGGAATGTCAATACGAATAGACTATTTATTGTATGATATTGTTAGGTTATTGAAAATTATTTTTTCCTTTGATAATTTGGTATATTTATACTATACCTATATATTGTTTATTATGCTTATATGTGACGTGGTTAGATACCATGGTGATCTTCATTTCACAAACGTCTTAGGAATATAAATGATGAATTTAAATATACGAATGTGACAGTTTGATGTTACCAGTGGTTTCGCTTTCCTTACCTCAAGTTTCGCGTAATTTCACGTATTATGTGCATGCGGTGTTCTTAATTTTCACTTATGCAGGGGCGGACGGTGAAAGTGGATACACCAATGAAGCATCACTTGATATCTTTTGGAATTAATTTATCTAGGTTTGTACTATAATAATAATCCAACTACTTGTATCTGTTTCATACTTATTGGCAATCATCAGCATGCTCTAGGCTAGATCTCTAGGTAGAATAACGAGTAAAAGCAGGACAATGTAGACATAAGGACTATCCTAATATGATACTAGCCATACACTACTAGATATCAGACTGCCATGCCTTATCAAAACTCCGTATATAGTTAACAATTTAGGATTAAAAATACCTATACTACTCAACCTATAAGAGTTTGTATTTGCCTTATTATAACTGTCGGACACAAAATTCGATTTTCTCAGTTACATACCTGCAAATGTATTTTCAAGTTTGATAGTACCTATTTGCCATATAATACTGGTGTGGAGATGCTAAAAAACTTGAATAGAGAAACTGGTATACGAGTAATTACAGACCTTGCTTGTCAGCTTCTGCGTGCGGCTTTTGAAAATGTAGGAGAGTTCGGAGAGATCATTTAGGTATTTGTTGTTAATACTAATAATCTGTGAGATCTTAGCAAGGAGATTCATTGAGCCATTTACTATTCAACCGAGTTATGGACCAGTGATCAACAAGGTTCTCAATGTATGTATGTATATGATAGACGATGCTGAGCTTGTCCCAGTGAGATAAGATGACCTGCAGCGACTCTTGCGTCTATTCAACCTAACAGCAACGTTCAACACGACAGTATTAACAAACAACACAAAATAACCAATAAAGTGCAAACTGGAAATGGATATCAATCTAACTCGGAAACAATGAAATTTTGGTTATTTTGTATTACTGACGCATAACTAGCTATATACTGGAACAGTGAGGCAGATGAGTGAGGCCAACAGAATAGTCGGAATTAGGATTTGCGTATATAGAAATAAAGACCAAGATTTATGTGACAGCATTACGGCCTATTATCACTTGTACTTCAGAAACAAGAACTAGTACAAAAAAAAAACAATAAGATGAATGAAAACATATTAAACAAATATATAGACACCAGTGTGACATTATGGATCACAATATACCGTAAATATCGAGCAAAGATGCAACATCGCCAATATACAAGACTGGGTACAAGAGAGGAAAACAGAAGGACAGCTACATAAGCAAGGACAAAACATGCCCGTAAGAATCCCATGGGACAAGTCACCTAACGGCCGAATTAGTATTAGAAACCCACGAAAAGGAGTGATAACTTGGTCAGCCAATAAAGATTATTGTATTGTTATTAAAAAAGAAGGAAGAAGTAATAAACAATAAAGTTCCTCTAGACGTTAGTCCAAACATCTTCTGCTATGCATATTTAGACTTGAAAGTGCAATACTATTGGAAATTGTGCAAACGTACAAATACGGTAGAAATAGTGTATTCTAACATCGCGATAACATATTTGCATTCATTAAAAAAATGATGGATGTATCGCAATATAGGAAATCCCGACCTGCATGTTGTTATCTTTGATACTCCATGAATATCTAGAGCTTATAAGTACCAGTAAGTACCATGGAGCTATATGAGTGACATATTGTAGAGAGAAAGGGGAGAATATGCCCGGTCTCTAGTGGGAGAACATTTGTGCACGTGACATGCACACTTTCTTCTCCAGTTGTCGATGTTCACTGGGTGGTACCTCCTCGAACGACGAATACCATCTGACGTCTAATAAACAAAGAGGTGGGTAGTGGAGAAATCAAATTGAAATGAAAAGCAATCATTCTACCAGTCAGGAATAGAAACATGCCGTAATGCTTGTACAATACGCATCGTTGGATACGCCGCTGCATACAGACAATGTTACTGACCGCAACCGTTGAAACTCGGTCCCAACCCACTTTGTTTCCATCACGGATCGCCGGATCAAGCTCGCATTTTCATTCTTATTCTCATTCATTATTTAGCTTTCTACCTGGCAGGTAGCTTTGTCCGTACACCTTTCTCACTGCACGTGTTACTTGTAAATCACATAAACATCGATTTGCAACAATGGTTGGTTCGTGATTAGTAGTTCCGTCTAAACTTTTACTTCAAAAAGTTTATTAACTGTGATTGTTTTAAGTTCCTATACTACGCTAGTATTATTTTGTTGTGATCTGCACCTCAGGTAAGAAACAAGGTTAACCGTTTGTTAAGAGCAGAACTAGTTTACGTTATTTTTTATTTATTTATGATGTCACTCAACTGTTGTTGCGTTCCGCTTTGATTTTATCACGTTTTTGTTCATGTTGATTGCGGTCATTAGATGTAGAAGTGCCAAGTGATTGTGTGCAGTGGCAGACCAAAGGGGTATGGTAACTATGGATCAAAGAAAACTAAATCTTTTATTTTCACATGAGTCAATTCGATAATCAGTAACCGCTTATGCCACATATAGGTACATAGCTTAGTTGTAAACATGGATGTTTTGGCCATAGTTCAAGGTCGGATTTAGAGAGGGGGGCCCATATCTGACGCTTTTTCCCAATAAAATGGTGCAAATTGCTGAATGCCGCCACCCCCGAGAGCGGAGTCTTCAATTTTCACTCGCCCCCTAACGCAGTATTGCTAATTTTTTACACCCTGTATAATAATGGCTCGAAAGTAATATTTTTGAAATGCCTTGTCATATACCTGAAAAAATTTATTCTTATGTAACTTAGATAAACTGAAGCATTTTTCAGAAATATGGTGTTGCCTCAACACAGCTTTTGCATAATTTATACTGCAGTCACTCCCCAAAAACTTGGACAAAAGCCTAAAACTTGGCAAAGCCATCTGAAAATGTATATCTTGTGGTTTGCATTTTTGTTAGCCCCGAAGTACTAACAATGTGCTACTAGCTATCTATCTACAGGTAACTAGTATAATAGACCAGCTCCAGCGATGAGATGTACCTATCGTTAATCTTGCACCCACCCACGTGCATGATGTGGACAATACATAACACAACATCTATAGCTCGTAATTAAACATCCAAGACAGAGATTCGAACCCGCGAGCCCCGGGTTGCTAGCTCGATGCGCTAACCACCAGCTACGGTGGCTCCCTTCCAATATCAACATAAAACTGATTCTCTCAAAAATGGTTCGTTTTATCGGAACCGATCAAGGATACATTTTTTTCAGCCGAAGGATTGGGCTTTCAAAAAATATCATTTGTAAGCCATTATTTTACAGCAATATGCGTTAGCGATCTAACTGAGATAACTGTGTTCTATGGACACTAACAGGTGAGGCCACAATTGGTTACTAGGCTATCAAAATTTCGGTCAATTACATACTGCTGTAAAAATTATTTAAAAAAAACCTATTCCCAATGGTGTCATTTTGGGGTCTGTATATCCGAAACAAAACGGAATTTCGGAAGATCATCCAAGGGCAGAATAGTCTTAGAATAGTCCAAAGAAACACTCCTTGAGCTTTTGCCGCATGTTTTGAAAACACTGCAACTTCCAAGGTACCAAACACACATTCCCCTGAAAGCTATTTAGCCATGATAAGATAGGTTGAGTATTTGTGTACAACAAATATTTTTCTATTTCAGTTATAATGGATCCTGGTATACTGTGCTTCCAGCACTGCGGACCGAAAATATTCTGCTTTTCGTTACCACAAAATTGCCCGATTTGTGGAGGGAATGTTGATGTCGGTGATTTCTCAGTGCTTCCTTTCAGGTAATTATTTGCGTAATGGGTACATTCATTTTAGAAAAGATGCACCTTTCTATACAAATAAATCTTGGTTATAAATGTTCTCAATTATTACCAAAAACATCTCTTTAAATGGTTCTGGGGCAGCCGTCGGTAGTTCTCAGCCTTGAAAGTCCAGATAGTCAATATACTGACAATATGTTGACATAAGGAGAAACATTACTTTTTAGTAACAATGATCATTAGAAGGGGGTTAAGATTCAAATTCACGATTTCACTGAACGATGTGCGATTTCTGTCTTGACTCATCTTCTAACTTCTATCGATATCAAGGGTACTTCACTCTATGAGAGGAGGAAGCGAACTGGGACCGCTTGCAATCTGTCCACCAGCAAAGCTTCTGGACCTTATTTACTCATGTTCAACCACTTCTGAAAGAAGGAAAACCAATCTACACAGCTCAAGCTTAGGTGCATCAACACGGAGCTTTCGAAGATAGAACTTAACAATATTTTTTGGCAGTAGAGATGGCCGATGTCAATTATCTTTGAATATCTGTGATATCGGATGTCGTTACTTCTTGATATCGGTGATTTAAAACACTCACGTGTCGAAATCGCATGAAGCCAACTGCCAGAGCCTATAAATATAAAGGCACGATATTGCTTTCAGGTCATAGTACATGAGTCTCGACTTTAACAGCTAGCGCGTATGCGCGTCTCACGCACATTCAAATGTTAACGCCATGATCCCATTATGCCATTCGGCCTTGCCGTATTTTTGATCACGTCACATGTTTACACGGTATTTGGTAAGTCGTAATTCGTGATTTGGAAATATCAGTTACTAAATCACAGCTCGTTAAATATCTACGGCCACAGTAAAGTTGTAAGAAGCTCTTGACGGGCTGTATAGGTCTCCTAGGCAAATGTTCGTCCTACCAAAAGGGATGGTTGGTGGCGTACTGAATGATAGATTGTACTCTTGCTATAATAATACCATATCAAGACATTCATACCGCATAGATTGATTCTAGCTCCGTTATTGTTTATGTCACTCATCTCTACATCCATCCACCGTGTGACACGCTTCTATCTGTATGAGCTTGAGAAAAAATGAAGGTTAGGGTTGCCTTGAAGCGTTATGAGTATTGTGGTATGCAGCACTATACTATATCCCAACTAATAGAAGTACTCAAAAACTCAATGCTTTGATGAATGGCCATGCTTTGTCTGGTAGCCATACCTTCTAGATTGTTTGAGTAAATTACAGTGTACGCGTACGTGTACTCGTTATGAACCTAATTTTTTAGAGAAATATGATATGCATACATTGAATAGAACAATCATGGGCGCTCCCAAATGCTGGAGATTTTTCATGACGCTACTGATTCGGTAGTTGTTTTTATCAATTCACAGTTTTGCACAAATTTATTGAGATTTTTCGACCGTTGATCAATTTTTCTTTCATATTTATGTACTATCTGCTGCAATATACCAATTTTAAATTCATTAACAACAAAAATAAGGATACAGGCGAATATATAACTTTTTCCCTATCTGCCTTTCTACTAAGAGCGTTGATTCAATCCTCCTTATTTCTTTAGAAATCAGGTCGTATAAATAATATAAAATTGGGATTATAAGCACACCTATTATGCAAAAAACTTTTTTTACATTTGGACAAATAAGCATGTTTATTCTCCTTCATCTGATTGTAAAAGTATAGGTGTTATTTCGTGATGGTCGATTCATGATTTGGACGTAAAACGGGAAATTATCCTTATGAATTGCATTAACCTCTGGTAAGAGTATGGGATTTCTTAGATTTCTATACAGCTTCGGTGATACGTTTCCAACTGATCAATGAAACTTTCTTAAAAGGTATAATTTGCCTTTCAGACTATCGGGGAGTCATGGATCTGACCTTTTTCTTCAAAGTAGTTTTCTTCTCTAGCATACTACCGCAGTTAGATGGACTCGCCGGACTTCTCCTTATTCCAACTTGCTCTAGCGCCATACTTCGAGAAATAGTATATACAACACATTTATGCTTAGGGTATCTAGAATGTTTAGAAGAAGTCGTCCCAAGTTCTGCTAAATTTAGCCAATCCAAAGCTCACCAATATATTATGTTAACATCATGTGATGGTTAAACCTTGCTTTCCAGTTCAAAAATATACTGTCAAGGGATCCATTTACGTTTTTAGCAGTAATTGAAGTATCGGTAGGGCAACTTAACCACCACTTTCTCTTTTTGTCTATCCCGTGTGTACCGTCACCAAAACTAGCATAACTTCTTGTTGAACCTTTGAACCCCTGATGAAAGACAACATGTCAGACCCTCCATCAAAAATACGTCTTCACTATTACTGCCGGTAAACATGGACGCTGAATTGTCACACTGTAAAGAAACACGAGGTTACCATTAGATTCTTGTAAATGGAACATTTCACACTATCGACGCGCGTTTGATGGAACGCGCGCTTTGAAGTGCGACAAAAGAGTCGTCAGGATTCGTCGACGCGTAACGAAACGCCGTGTAAATCACACGTAGTCGCGCGTTCTTTTGCAGCACGACAATTTAACGCCCATATGTACCGACTGTTAGAGCGATTGCATTGCGAAGAAATTACAGTCGTCCCCTTAAATGAAACAAACATCATTTTTATCACTCTTTATTTTACATAAAACCTAATATCACGGTCGCACTATTGCTGCACCTCCATAGCAATGACAATAAACAGGATCAGATTGTCTGTGACTCACACTATTTACATTGATGCCTACTTGGAATAATCTGTGTTTGGCATTGCTGACATTGTTAGTTATGGTGCACTTTAGAATGTTCCAGATGTTTGATGCCTTGAGCATCTGGGTTGTCCCTCAGTATTTCGTAGTTGAGTGCTGTAGCTAGCACCAACCATATCATGTATGGTATGTACAAGTAACCTGCCATCGAGTTTATGTGGTAAAACAGGAGAGCGTTAGCTACGGTTACTGCGTCCAACAGCAAGATGTCATATAACGCCTGAAATGAAAAAAGATAATTCAGCAGGGTAATACGTGAAAAGGTCAAACCACTAAATGAAGTATAATAAGTGCAACATTTGCTCAAACTTTGTCTTGAAGTTCTATAAATTTGTTTCAAAGTCGCATATATCGCGTGTGGGCAGCTTAAGCGATTTAAAGTGAAAAAAATCACACAAACTAGCTTTTTTGTACATATCTTATTTTGTTAGAACTAAATGCCAGAAAAGCTGTTTTTGTGAAAAAAATTCCATACAATTAGCAATTTGTGATGGCTATATAACAATTCAGAGTTTTTCGGAGAATATAGAAAAAATAAATTTCCTCAAAGTGGTTTTCATATTTTCCGACATTATTTGAGGTGGGACTAAATTGCACATCAACATTCCCGCTTTTACTCCTCTACAAGGAGGCATAATTAGAATGTCAAGAATATTTATAATATATTATATATAATATCTCAGTTATTTCAGAAAAAATATAATGACAGCTTATCAAATGTTTATGCAGTTACGTCACCAATTGAAAACTGAGTTTTCGAGAAGCGTCTTTATATTCAAATAATCGTATCGACTATAATAAACGTTAGATTACTATTGTTTACATGCAAGATGGATACGAAATGTGTATAGGAACCTGCAACATCATTGAAGCTTCATCTTATTCTAAAACATTTATATCATCTTCTTGAAATTGTAAGGTGTTCAATGTTTTCATTACATTATAATGTAAAATGAAAATTTTTTTAGTATCTTGTTCTTTATGGTGAGTTAGAGCCAGAGAAATTTGAAGTTCTTGATTATCAATCAATGTCTGCAAGTTAAAAGTGCGATATGTCAAAAAGCTACATGTTTGAGAAAACGGGCTTCAAAATTTGTATACCATAGGATTGTTGCAACTTGTCAGTGGTAAGCTTTACAAGGATGAAATTAAAAATTCGGAATGTCATACTCGTACTCTTCCAATCGCCCCTAAAACTATCAAGGGATGATAGCATTTCTTCCAAAAATTAAACATTTTTGTTCTGAATTTCTTGTAGTAGGTAAATGTCACACTGCAACACGAATACGCGTAGCGTACAAATGACTTTTTGAGATATGACGTTTTACCAGACGCGCGCACTAAGAACAAAACTGAAAGTGCGACGTGGTTCCTGTTGCTGATAGGCAAACTTGAATCTAACGGAATAGCTACACCTGCGTCATCTATCGAAGCCTATACAAGAAAACTGTATGGCAGTTTTTGTACGACTTAATTGAGAAACAAAAATTTTCGTGTCGTGTTGAAATTGAAAATAGACACAGTTTACCTATATCCAGTTTATGCAAACTCAAGGCTGCTTGGCTAAATGACTATCTGAAAATGTCAAGCCGTACTTGAAAATATACCGTTTTTTATAATTATAGCTTTATAATATTAATGTATGGCATTTTATACATTTTTGAAATCGGAATAAAAAACGTATTTCACCTGTATAAAATGATTTACGGCAAGATATGTACGGTCTCACTAAAATCCTAATTATGCCACGTAGATGAGAAAAACTGGTAATGTTATTTAATAATTTATTATTCCACCTGAAATAAAATCGACAAAAAATGATTTTAGGAAAATTCAATACTTTTTGGCTTAATAAATTTTGTAGCGGATACAAAATATCAATTTTTTGTTCATAGAAGATCGAACAGGTATACATTTTCACTTGATGTTCTATTTTCTATATCATATTAATGAAGAGTCCTTGAAATACCATACAGCGCGTTTTATTTCTAGCAGATAGCGCAAGAGTATAAGCAGAAGTTTGTGTTTTTCTAAAATGCGCAGTTTATCATGTACATTCAAAAGTATTAAGAGCTATTAGCTTCGGGCTGAGCATAACCCATTATTATACTGGGTGTAAAAATATCAATATAACATATGCGTTAGTCTATCCATGACAATCTAAATTGTTTTCTTTGGACAGCAGAATGTGAGGCTTTGATTGGGTCTAGACTTTTTTGCATAGGAACTTGTCACATTATTGTGAGTGCTCTATATAAATGTGATAGATTGACCCCACATCCTGGGACACCCTATATAAGTTGATTACTAATACGAATGATTTTTGTACGCAATATGATATAATGTTGAAGAACTGAAAAGCGGGCGCAGTTCCACATTATTAGTAATATGATTCGGTTCTCTTACCAACTTTATATTCTTAAGACCGAAGAAGATTGGCGTCCACAACCAGTTAACTAATAAGTCAGTTCCATAGACCAGCAACGCCTGCCGAATGGGATCTGGGGAAAAATTGAAAATATATTTGAAATATCTACCATCAAATACATATACAAATCATCCTTCCAACCGATCCGCACAACAAGCGTTATTGTGAGCACATGAGTTTATGGTCACCAAATCGTACATATCTATGTTCGTGTTTTGTCACGCCCATATAAAAATACGCAACAATAGTGTGTCTACTAAGGGAAGACGATAAAATGGTGACGACAAATTTCATAATAATTAATAAGTTTATATAGTTTCGCAATTTGCACACAAATGGGTTTTCGATATTCCAAATATCTAAAACTTATTTTTTATATGTTCAATATCTGAATAATAAAACAATACAGTCGATGTTTCGATTAAAAAGTTAACTTTCACCGTCTACACACAACAACCGCAAAATTCGTACAATAATCTGTAGTATTAAAAAAACCAAAGGCTTAATTTATCTAATTAAAAACTATAAGATATTTCTGCTTTTCTTTTCGAAACGATACTTTTGTGAGTTAACTTGCCTAACAATGAAGCTACCAATTGTAAACCTCGTAAATTTGTTTCAAACGTGAGCCGCAATGTGATGGAACTGTATAACGATCCTCAGAGTGCAAATTGAGTTCACATTTGGTATACATAATAATCTTTTGGAATAATTTTCGATTTCAAGTGTTAATTGGATAGCAGAGGTTTTATTTAACCTATTTTTTTACCACCTGTCTGTTTCTTGAGAGATGCAAATATTATCTCACATCGCCATAGCATATCCTATTCAAAGCGTTGTAAAAATTGTAACTTTTGTCGCCCATAGTTTAAGAAAATGCATTGAATTGGTAACGTCGACTAGTCAGCTCAAAATTACGGTAACTCTTTTTAAAATTAATTAGTTATGGCTGGAAGAGACACAATTTACACTGAGTATGCTGAAATTTCTGCTACAACATACATCTTAGATCTATAGGCTCATATTTTATTAGAAAATTGGTAAAAATTAGACGAAACGCTTCGTGAATGGCTCTTAGAGCCCATTTATGCACGTGATTGCGTGAGCAGCGACTGTTAGTCGTATCTATAAAGCAAGGGAGGAGATGAAATGACAATCGTGGGAATGTTCGCAATGAAGGAACATGAGCAGAAATCGAAGAATTGATAGCACCAACGACGTACGTTTCTACTTATTAGCATCATTAGGCCCGAATGAATGTGCATCGAAAAAAACGAAGTGAAAATATATGCCCATCACATCTGGATATGGGTGTAACCTGGAGGAGCCCGAAGAAGGTAAACAAAGTATTCTGACCGAAGCCACATATGTGCCCGCTGACTCTTGTTGGTGGCTTCTAGTTGTATTTCTTTTTCCATCCTTGGTTTCCTTCTGGTTACATTCTTATCCAGATGTGATGCGCATATCTTTTCACTTCGGTGTTTTCGATGCACATCCATTTGAGCCTGATAAAGTCGGTAAGATGAAACTTACGTCGCTCTGGTTACCAATCATGCTATTTCTGATCCTCTTCCTTGATTGCGGACTAGACATCGCGCAGCAAGAAATGTAGTGGTAGTAATTACCTTTTGTCCAGTCGCCAGACTTGAATATCAAATACGAAGAATAGCCGATAAGACTGTACATTACGACCCAAATAGGCCCAAATGCCCAGTTTGGTGGCCTCCAATCTGGCTTTTTTAGTTTCTCATACCATGGAAGATTAGCAACAGTAACCAGTCCGCCAATGATTCCACCTAAGTTAGGCACTATTATGAACGCGATAAGAACTAAATCAACCATTTTGCTTTCATACAATCTGCAAACAAAATCAAATTAACAGTCACAGCTCTTCTTTTTATAAGGTCACTTCAAGAGCCTCTTTTGATACTGGTTTATCAAGAAACTGGCAATGAACTAGTTATAATGAGAGGCACAAACGTTATTTACTTGTAGTATTGTAGAGGCATATTTTCTTAAGTTCTTTCAAGTATTTGTAGACAATAGAAAATGTGATAATTACTATGTTTATTTCCGGAATACCTTTCATTTCACTGATATGACTGATATGTCTTTGTGAGTCATTTATAGAAGTTTGATTTTGTGGTTAAATTGTACCCACTGAGAATAATTTGTTTTTTCATGATCATGAGTACAACAAAAAGGCAAGCATTAGATCTTAATAAAATATGTGTGAGTAACTACATCAGCCATGTGGCATCTAGTTCTGATATATACACCCAATATCGGGCAGATAGAAATTCGATATTTAATCTGATGTTTGATATTTTACTGCGCAAGAATTATTTATATAAGTAAACCCTCTCATACCATTATATAAACACTAAAGTAGTAAGTTAATACATTTTATCATTGCAAAAATGATTATTTGTAATACACTTGAAAATGGGGGTCGTAAATTGAAGTTGAAATAACACAAAATATAGGTTCCATGTTATAAAATACTTTTACCACCTTGAGAGTACCTATAAGACGTTTTTTTATGTTTAATTGATGTGTATATTTTAGTTAAACAGATGTGTTGCAGGAGATAAGGGTTAGTGTAAAAAAATCCATGCGTGTATACAGGGTGCTACAAATTCGATGCAAATGTGGATTTCAATGCTTGTTGGCAACTAGCAAAGATATTTTAAAACGGGTCACGGTTAAGCATTGAAATTCATATTCTTTCCTTAATTCAACCGACCTCGGACAGTTGAGAATTATAAAATATATTTTCTTGTTGGGAAGTCGAGAGTGCAACATGCTTTAGCGAGCGACAATAGGAAGATACTATATATTAATAAATTAATGTTTAATTGTTCCACAGAGCGCCAATAAAACAATTTTATTGATGTAAACCAATAAATTCGAATCGGATAATACCAGTATGAATCTGTTATAAAACGAATTTCTTCAGTAAGTGTAAATGTCATATAAAATTGTTGTGTAAACGTCGATAAAACAGTATTAAAATTTGTCCTAAAACTGGGAACATTAGTACGACTACCTTCTAAAGCAAAATATTTCTTAAAAGGTTGTCTTACTCGCAATTATAAGTATTAAAAGAAAATTTCATTCTAAAAGCAATTATAGAATAAAATAGCGCAGGTAGTCGAAAATCTTGAAATATATTGGCTATACTATAACTATCTAAAACTGTAATGACTCATCGATGTTCACGTGAACATCACTTAACTACCAGTAGTCGGCTGTTCATAGGCGGGGTATGAATGTTTAACATGGGTGAACTAGATTTGTCATATGCTTAATAAAGAGTGGTTTGAAACATATTGTAAGTCAAAAATTTGGGAATTACCTTTATTCATCGTCGCTTCCACTTACATCGGGCAGTAATAAACTGTCGCTATCGCTTTCCTCGTTGAAATTGACTATAACTGGCTCTATGATGGTGTCGATGTGGTGGTCAAGCTGCCACATTTTTGTTTCTTCCTTCACAACATGACGGATAGCATTCTGCCAACCTTCGGGCGTTACTAGCTGTATGGAAGTCTCAAGTAAAACCTTAACGTCTGGTAATTTGAAGGTTGTGTTATGGCGCGCAATATAACCCTTCACTTGAGCCCAGATGAGCTCAATTGGGTTCAGTTCACAGTGGTAGGGCGGTAACCGCAGCACAGTGACACCACATTGACGGGCCATCTCATCAGTCACGTAACTAATGTTCGCAAGGTTTGTGCTGTTTAATTTTTTTATACAATTCCGCTTT
This sequence comes from Acanthoscelides obtectus, assembly GCA_963669975.1. NCBI lineage: Eukaryota > Metazoa > Arthropoda > Insecta > Coleoptera > Chrysomelidae > Acanthoscelides > Acanthoscelides obtectus. Next base: position 73,602,944 of record CAVLJG010000008.1, on the reverse strand, counting down.
CACACATGAATCGTCAAACGGGATTCCTTTTTCGCGCAACCATTGCTGCATGTCACTTTTTCGAGATCCCATAGTCGGTACAAGTTCGGCTCGACGACTATGGTAGGAAGCATTATCCATGACGATCACAGAGTTGCGCTCAACTCGCTGAAGCACCCCTTGAAACCAGCTCTCGAAGCGACTGACATTCATTTCGTCATGGTAATCACCTCCTTTCTTAGAGACAAAAATCAAGTCACACTCTTCTAAAAAGCCACTATCGCTACCAATATGAGTTACGATCAATCTTTGACCTTTCCCTGACGGTCCACGAAGACCTGTTGACAAACCTTCAATACTTGCTTGTCGGTTACTCACTACGTTTTTGTCTATCCAGGTATTTTTAAATGTGTGACCTGCATTTACCCATGTCTCGTCCAAATAATAGATTTTTCTGTTTTGTCGCCTATATTCAATCATTTCGCATAGGTATTTTCGACGCCAGGCGACTATTTCAGGTCTCTCTATCAATACTGACTTCCGATTACGCGTTTCGTAACGAAAATTAATTTCGTGCAGGGATTTCCTCATTACCTCGACGCTCATTTGGGGTATAATTTCATTTTCCTTGATCGCTGCATGTACAGCCTTGAGGGTTGGTATCTCATTCCTAAAGAAGAATGAATGTACGGTTCGCCTTAACGCCATTTTGCTATCGTCATCCAATTTAACGGCCTTTCGTCCCTTCAAATTAAACTTTGGATCAGTAGTAGCTCCAGTTCTCTTCTTTTCATGCACCACCCTGCGAATGGTCCACTCTGGAACGCCTGTCATACTTTCACAACGTGCCAGTGCATCTCCCTGCGACATAGTTCTGTTCAGATAATTGAACACGTTGAGCACGATTTCTTTCGCGTCCCTCTTCAGTGCTTTACGAAGCCGTCTACTTGTTCCCTGGCTTTCAGTACTTCCACTCGTGCCATTTGTACTCTCCATGGTTAAGTATAACCAAAACAGTAACCACAGAAACCACAACAATAACAATCACAACAATTCTTATAAAAACACACAATATGCGATCGCTCAACGAAACACGTTCCAATGCGTTGCCGACGCCTATGAGTCTGCCGATCGAGGCGCGTCTTTGATTTCATTGGTTCTACCGGCGGAGAACAATCAGCCATTATTTCCATCTCTGTCTGTGCTGTTGACCACCGCAAAGCCACAGAAACGACATATGTCGTACGCTATACGGCTGTACTGGAAGGAAGCCGGGATCGAGCTCTGATCACGTGTTGATCACGCGTATGAGTCATTACAGTTTTAAATAGTTGTAGTATAGTTGGGAGGTACTGGTCGTACCGAATTGTTTTGTTTACATATCGAGAGCAAGTTTCCATGTTCCAGAAGATTTGCCGAAGGGAAAGCGGCATGAAGCTTATTATACGTCTTCTTGTGAACTGCTTCAAACTTCAATATTGCGCAGTATAATAATAATTAGGTCAGCAACTTTCCAGATATTAGATAATGCCTTCTTTTAAGTGAGTCATGTACATTGTAACAAAGACTATAAACAATACTCAAGTGACGACCAGTGGTCACATTTAGACCTTGCGTCAATTTTCTGTTTTCTATTCTATTGTTGGGAAGGATATCGTAGATATAAATATGTAAAATATTGATGCTAAGGCAAATATCTGTGCAACACGCATGTTAAAGCTGGAAAAGAAGATGAAACAACCATATGTTCAAGCCACTGCAGAAAGTAGGTGGAAGCGATCTCAGGCCGCCAGCTCCAGAAGGCTTAGTACAGAAAAAACTTCTTTGTGTTTCAGAAATTGTTTCAATAATCACCAGCAACGGCTTTCTGATATCTTTCCAGCAATCCATCCTGTAGATGAGTTGTATCTTATGAATATAAAAAAACTATTTGAACAGGATTTTAAAAGAGTTCATTTGTGGTACAACATATAAGGGATTGTATCCGGAGCAACATGGAATGGTGATCATACTGATTTAAAGCATACACCCAAATAATATATATCTTCCAAGAAATACATATCATCCAAGACATTGTACTTAGATTTTCGTCTCATCATCAAAATTTTCTCGACCAAGTGCAATTACTTGATAGTATAAAAACTAGAATGCCATAATACAAGACATGTCAAAAATAAGAATTTCTGTTACCACAATCTGCTATAGAAGTTTTAATACCAATAAAAATAAGCATTATCACCATTTTTTTGTAAATGACTTTTACATCAAATCTCCCACAATTTACGTATTCTTCTCAGGTCCTGTATAAATGACAAACTATCTATAGTCAAAATAACGAAAGATGACTATTACGTCATAACCTAAATTGAACTGAAGTAATCAATGGACGTACGTCGATGATAAAATCACGATGTGAGGAACATAATGACAACAAATTTATATTATGATTTTGCGAAGTTAGGTTATTCAACTGATTGTTTTTATTTTCATTTTATTTCATGGTTTTGAGTGATACCTTAATAATAACTTTAGTGACGAGTTTTTGTCTTGAAAAAAACAGTTATGAGTAGAAGACAGGAACACCAAAGACCAATGTATTATTCGAAAACAACATAACCTGCTTTAACATAACCTAACTATTCATCTTTCAAATATGATCGATCATGCAACATGAAAACATCGTCTATCTTTGTCGGATACATGCAAATTAGCAATACAGTTTATTTAGACAATAAAATTCTGTTTGTCTCTGTCTAGCATATCACAAACTTTATTAAATATATTCACAAATCGCTGTCGTTTGTCTTTAGTACAGACTAAAATGATGACGTAATCGTCATCTTTCGTGATTTCGACTATACCATGGTTCTTGGAAGGTGGACAAAAATTTATGAACAAAGCAGTCTGCAAATCTTAAATACGCGTATAATATATTGAGAGCTATCTGAAAATGGCTCACCTTTTACAGCTAGATGCACTATATAATCTATACTTAACAAATGCTTGGATATCGTTTTATTCCTTAGAAATATATGAAGATATTGAAAAAGTCAGTAAATATTGATACGAGTCGATATACGCAAACACAGTTATCATACACATCTTACTTTACATTTAAACAAATATTTGTCACCCGTATACAATATTAAGTAAAAACTATTGCTATATTTAGCAGATGTGGCAATGATGCAATTACTAAAGAAATTGCATGTTTGTATTGCTATATAAGTATGCACCCTACTACTCAAATTATTTTACTGTTTATCTTTAATTAAAAATAATTAACAGGAAGGCTAGGGTGTTGTTTCATGACTTTTTTGTCACTCTACTTGAATACAATCAACCTAATGCTATATTCCCGAGTCCAATAAATTATCCGAGACAAAATGAGAACCCATAGCGTTATCTATGAGAATTTGTCAGAGCTGTTTCTCTATCTGTTATACATACATACTTGGAAAAGGTTAGTATCTCATAGATGCCGCTGTTTATTTTCTTGTAATTACATATAATGCGCTACAGCGCAATCTATGTATATATATACACTGAGAAACAAACTTGTCCTGACCGAAAACTTAGAAGCTTGCTGGGTAGCGAAGCTCATCATTGCGTTGCCTAGCGACTCTGCCGCGGCAATCTGCCGCGTCGCCAATATGATACACCAGTTGCTTGAATTAAGATGAATGTTGGAAATATGCGTTAATTTCGAATTGTGTCGAATCTGTTTAAGATCGATTCCGGATCGTGTCCAACGGCGCCCTATTTTAGGTCGAAATGAAAGGTCAGGATTGCCACAAATTCTGCAATATTGAATCATTGGTTCGCTTGCAACACCGCATCTCGTACATTGCAAAGCAAGGTTTCCACCTCCATGATCATAGCAGAGCGATTTGTGTCAGTACCCACCTAGCGCTCATAGGGGAGTGTCGTCCTGCTTCTAAATTGTTTTCAACTGCGTACATGCAGGCAGTGATAATTTATATTGTGTAATCGTATTTGTTACATTTTCTGGCCGCTCGCTGTCGCAAAAGGTAAAAATAACTGAATGTGTTGGATTTTAACACCATCGGTGGAAATCAAAGACAATTCTAAAATAAATTAAAACACTAGGTATAAGTCGCATCAAAAGTGAAATTATTTCTAATCAAAATGAAAACAAAATATTAAATTTAATGTCCGAGCAGCCCTACCTTCTCGGGATTGACAGTAACCTAACCTATTGTAGAAGCCTGTGCGAACATTTTCTGGAGTATCATATTGCAAACGATTGCACGACCTTCTGCGCCACCGTTGCTACGCAATGTGGTGATAATCTTCGCTTTTTAGCCGGTTTCTAAGATGTGTTGCTACCCACTTCTCGCGCTTCTCTCCCGTACACATTGAACTGAAGCTATCAGATAAGTTTGGTTTTCCCTGAATATTCTAAATAGAGAAACAGATGTGTGAGTTTCTCATAAATGACGCTACAAGTTCTCTTTTGATCTCGAATAATTTTTTGAACGCGGGATTAAAGCATTAGCATACGTTAATCAATGGTAATAGTTTATGTTTCGTTTTCAGAGTTCCTTATCCTTTCGTAAAGGCATCTCAGTATTCCTGTGCTGTTGTGATTAAGCCGACAACGGGCGATTTCCTGAAGTAAGTTGATTACATGTAAATAATAGATGCAAAATGTGTGTTCTAGAATACCCAATATCTTCCTCTGTTTGGGGCAGGTGTTCCGAGTCGAAAGTCGTCCTGGTAGGGCTTTCCTCAGCTAGTCACTCATGTAAAAATTGCTTAATTCCTGTCAATTAGTCATATTTCAGTTTGAAATTCTGGAGTTAGCTTCACTTGTAATGATTTTCAGTAGTCATTATTGTCAAATTACCACGATTCACTTAAGTAGTCATAAAAACTCTTCTTTCTCTGCCCCTTGTTATTTGCTGTCGCTGACAAAAATAACTTAACGGGTGACTTGACGAATCGTTATTTTTGTTGCGCTAAAAAGTCTCTAATATAAAATCACTATGTTTCACAATGGTAGACGGGCAGGCTGGCAATGTACCTCATTTTTAAGCTCATTGATTGTAGTTTATATACATTATTTTACAAAATTTCGGACGGAGGCTGTCAAAGGTTTGCAAATGGGATCACTGCAGACCAACGAATTTGAATAGAATAGGAGCCAAGCTTACATTGCATTGTTTGTCGCCAAAATTGCGTAGTTTTATTGCATACTTTTTGACTCACTTGTCTACCAATGCCTACCTATATCGAATGAAGAAATGAAATCGCAAAAACTTTGGTTTTGTCATTTCAGAGGATCCTGTTCATTTGCAGAAAAATTTTTGTAGGAGTTAAAAATTTGATGTTGGGAGCTGTAAGGGGTGGGGGAGAGTTATATTTCAGTTTTTTATGCTAGCCATTTATATGTTTCCAACCCCAATAATTTTTCGTACCTATTGAACATATACTAAGTGACATATAAATCCGAACACCCAGTTTAAATGGTTTTATTTTAATGAAATTTTGTATAAGTGCTTAATGAAGCATAATAAGTAAATGATAAAAATTTCAAAATGATTGCACTGCTTTAAAGCCCTTTGACCTTTAATAATGTGTGGATGCACCCTGATGTGCTACGCATTCTCCAACGCGCCTAGGCATGCTTCTGATCAGGTGGTCAATGTCCTCCTGTGGTATCTCATTCCAGGCAACCACCAACTCCTCTCGAAGTGCTTCTAGAGTCTAAGGAGGACGTTGCAAATTGAGCAATCTCCTATCCATCATATCCCACACGTGCTCAATTGGGGATAAGTCGGGAGATCTTGGTGGCCATGGTAACAATGTTACATCATTATGTTGAAAGAAGTCTATTGTGACTCTTGCAACATGTGGTCGGGCATTATCTTGTTGGAAAGTTGGATCTGACAGGGTGTCAAGATAGGGTAAAGGATGGGGTTCTAGATCTTCGTGGATATAACGCTGCGCGTTCATGTTACCTCTGATGAAGATTAAAGGTGACCTGGAACCATAAGCTATAGCACCCCAAACCATAACTCCAACAGTGTGATGAACATGTCTTTCAACAAAAAACTGTGGATTCCTCCTTTCACCACGTCGCCTTCTAACCCTGGCACGACCATCGTGCATGCCTAAACAAAATCGAGACTCGTCACTAAAGACAATACTGTTCCATTCCTGATCCCAGAGTGACCGTTGTTTGCACCACTCAAGGCGATTACGTCAGTGTTCTCGAGTTAAAGGGCCGGTATGAAAACAAGCCAAAACTTCTCATTCGTCGGTAAACACTTCGCATGCCAATAGGTCTTCCGTGTTCTGCAAACCATTCATTTGCAATGGACCTGGTAGTGGAGAAACGGTCCCTTAAGGCCAATAATCTTAGGCGGCGATCTTCACGGTCTGTTGTTCTACGGCGGCGTCCAGTGTCCCTTGCTCTTTGCGTACGGCCTTCTCGAAGCCATGCCTGACAACACCTAACCACAGTGTCTACACTTCTTTGCACTCTAACTGCAATTGCCCGAAAAGAAAGTCCAGCTTCCCGAAGTCCCAGTATACGGCCCGTATCAAACTCACTAAGTTGACGAAATCGTACAGGTCTCCGTACTCTAGGCATCGTAACCGATCGTAAAGGATGTCAAGAACCAAAATCCGCCAACGTTGATTCTTTACTGCTGCTGAAATATTCATTTTTAGAGCGTTAGTGAATTTAAAAAAAGCAGTATAAAACGATAACTGAGCGATGATACGTGTATCCTTGTATGCAACGCCGTGCTGGGTTTGCAAACGCTGCGACAGGTTACCATGTTCGTTGGTGGGTGGTCGGAAGACTAGATAGATCGCAATGTTTTCAAATCATTGGGTACTACTGACTAATTGTATGACCTCTGTTATACATTTTCGTAGCCAACTAACTTGAGAAGAATATAATGCTTTACGAAAAGATATGACAGCGTTGCATAGGAAATGCAGAGTCAACCTACTTCACGCGATTTGTTGTCACCACAAAAAACATGTTTTTTTTCAGTGACTACTTCAACTCAACCGACCTCCACATAGGGGTAACCACCTCAGAAGGCACCATCGTAGAATTTGACAGACATGGTTTACGGCAGCACCGCTCCGATCAATGGGGACAATGTCTACTTCTCGAGCAGGTAGCAAACTCCTGGTCTGAGCATTGGGACGCAACTTTGAATCGAGTCTGCCAGCAGAGTTGCTGGTCGGCTAAAGACTATGACGAAGACAGACATAACTGCTACAGTTTTGTGCTGAGATTTCTTGAGGCGTTGGATTACGGCAGTTTGAGTGCATGTGCTAGAAGCAGGACTGAGTTTTGTGAAAAATACGTGGTGCCGAGAACAACTTCGGCGGGGAAGTATATTTCGCTATATAGGAAGTTGAAAACATATCAGTTTTATGTTTATAAGAATAAGCTCAAACACAAAGGTGTCATTTGAAATAGTCAAATTTTCAGTGTCACATATGCAGCATACATTCGAGGTGAACCATCCTTTAGGAAATATTTAAACCGCATTTCACGAGTATCCATTACGTTTTGACGTCTACTGAGGTGAACAGCTGATCAGCAAGTGACATCCTGTATTAGCCTATAACGTTCGTAATAATCAATCTGGTGTAATAAATCTGGTAAAACTTCAGAGCCGTTGTTCACGTATCTAGATACTTCTGGTGACTGGTCATTTTGGCAATAAAATATACAAAACACATAGAAAAGCGTTTATCAGAAAATTATTATAGTACCGCTGGGAATTTAAAATGAAAGTCAATAGGACAGACTGTGTTGTCCTTTCAAGGAGCTGTAAGTTTACATGTAAAAATAATCTAGACACGTGTTTCTGGTTATAATTAACCATCATCAGTGTAATGTAATTCAGATATGGCTGTTTCAATGCCGTCTAAAATGATAGGGTATTTCAAGTTCTAAAAAGTAGAGATGACTAACAAAGCCAAACACTGGGTATCTCATTTCATTCATTCCTTCTTTACTTGAAATGTAGTCATGATCATTAGCAGCACTTGTCACATTTTACCGTAATGGATACTCCTGAAAAAGACAGTATTGTACGTATTTTATCGGTATTTTTTGTTATATATTATAGTATAGCATTACTTAGCAGATAATTTGTAATCAACTGCTTTGGGTAAAAGTACACATGTTTATTGCTTGAGTGCTTATAGATATACATATCAAATATATAAAAAAATATGGAAGTTGTAACGAAATGTGTTTATAAAATGAGACTATAAAAGGATTGTGATTTGAAATCATTGATTAAAATACCAAAGAAATGGTTTTATTGGCTTATTGAATCTAACAGTGATTTTTGTTTTTGAAGAGAAAATATAGTATATTTTTCCTATCCCGTTTTTTTTTTTTTTCGTTCAGCACATATATCGCATAATGCCGCGTCCGCACGCTTGGCAAACCTTACCAAATCGTCACAAACGCGAGGATAGAGCGTTTGACGTGGCTTGCACCCAACATAAGATTATTCAATAATAATATGGGTCCAGCTGACCTGGGGTGCGTTTGTATATCACTTGGTAATGTAATAGCGTACACAGTATTGGCATGTAGATTAACAGTTGAAATTTTACTCTGCAATACTGAGAACGCCTAAATTATTACAAAGTCTTATAACGTTTCTTCATGACGGCAATTTCTAACTACGTTTTCTGCCACCATTTTTCTACTACATTTATTTATTTATTTCCAGCAGGTGAAACCCAATTACAGGAAACGCTGAAAAAAATAACAATTAAAGAGACATGGTTCTTGGACTTAAATCTATAGTATCACACATTCTAAATAAGATTGGATGATCTATAACAGTTAATAATCGATGCACAACTGTCACTGTAAATATCACACGATTCAGTAACACTGTTCATGACGCAGCACATGAGATTAATTGGCGATTTTGTCATAACATTTGTACGGCCAGCTTGACAATAGAATGTCATTTGTTGTCGACTCCCTAGCCTTGGAACGCGGAAACATATTTTTTCAAGTAAATTTTGACAGTCAATTTTATTGTGAATGAGGCCATACAAAAACGACAAAGCAAATATGTTTCGTCTTGTCGACAGTGAATCCAAATTGAAAGACTCTAATAGGGCACTATGGTCACAACCACTTTCTGGATAAGAACCTGTGCATTTAAGGTGAAAATACTTTAAAGCTTTACGTTGAATGGCCTCAAGGATCACGACAGAATTTTGGTATATAGGAGACCAGATCAGAGTCGCATACTCCAACTTGCTCCTGACAAAAGTAAAAAATAAAGTCATTAGTGTATCAACATTGGAGAAACCCTTCCAGTTTCTGATACAGAAACCAAGTAGTCGAGTGGCAGCCGACGAGATATTGAGTATATGCTCAGTAAACGTTAGCTTGGTATCAAAAATGACTCCAAGGTCTCTATAAGAGGTGCATCTGTCTATAACCTGACCATTGATGTTATAATTATCATAAATTAAATAGTTCACTTTTCTTGTATAAGTCATAACTTTACATTTCGAAACATTCAGACTGAGACAGTTTCGTGAACACCATGACGAAATTAGAGCTACGTCATCTTGCATGACGCAATCATCGACTGTCTTGACTGACGTGCAGATTTTAAGGTCATCAGCGAAAAACAAATGGAAACACTTCAGTTCAAAAGACAAGTCATTAATAAATGTTAAAAACAATAATGGACCTAGACTTGACCCTTGAGGTACCCCAGACGTGGCCCGATAGTAACTCGACCTATGACCACCATATTCGACAAATAACCTTCTATCCCTCAGATATGAATTCATGAGCGACAGCATTGCATCAGACATACCCACTGTTTTAAGCTTATCCAGAAGTGCATAATGATCAACTTGATCAAAAGCCTTCTGAATATCTGTGTAGATGACATCAACTTGTCCCTGACCGTCCAGTACTTCAGAAATGTATTGAGTAATCAGTGCCAAGTTGGTGACCGTAGATCTGCCTCTCATAAACCCATGCTGATTAATAGAGACTGCACCCCTGACCGAGCAGTAAACCTTTTCATAAGCGATGATCTCAAACAACTTGCTGAAATTGCACAGGATTGCTATTTGGCGATAGTTGGAAATATCAGAGATATCTCCACTTTTGTGAATAGGACATATTTTAGAGGTCTTCCAGATATTTGGATATGTCTCTGATTTAAGAATTAGGTTGAATATGGAAGCCAGCGGTTTCGCTAGTATATGAATGCAATCTTTAACGAAAAAACTTGGAATACCATCACATCCAGACGTCATTTTGTTCTTTAATCTTTTCGAAGCCATAATTACGTTTTCTTCACTTATATTTTTTAAAGAAATGATATCGGTAGAATTATTTGTTGGAGGAGATGACCTTAGTAGACCAGACGGGATAAAAACTGTTGAAAAGAAGGTAGCAAAACTGTCCACTATATCCTGAGGCGTATCGCAGACATTGCCGTTAAGCGTCATCCTTGGGGGGATTCTAGATTGCTTTTTTTGATCTGGGCAAATGACCAGAATTTGCTTATTGGGATCTCGGAAACGGTCAGAGATACGAAGTCGGTTAAATGGCGGCAAAGGATTTCCGAAAAAAAAACGATACTTTCCAAAATCGAACTTATTTGAGGTGGGATTCTAAAATTAATCGCATATTAAAAAATTGACACTTTCTTCTCTATTGGTTGGAATTTTATTAGAATTTCAATACGACGTTTCGTCTCTTGTCTTCATCTTCATTTTTTCTTAGTGACATTTTGGATTTTTATACAATTGAATCAAGTTTTTAATTATTTTTACAAAATGTATATGACAACCAGACATCAATTATCTCGTTTTGTGGATGCCTGTACGTATACAGGAGTGTATTCAGCTGCGGGGTCGCCCAACACATTAATTTTTTTTTCTTATTTATTACTTGTCAATAAAATTTTCTGAGAATGTTATCGTTTCATTCTTGATGTAAGACTTCCTCATTGCCAAAAAATAAATTTGAAGAAATTATTTTCTCTGGATGTAACACTTCTCTAACGTCACCGAGTATATTTGTATGCTATTTCTGTCCACGTACCACTGAAGACAATATCAGTTGCATTTCTCTCCATTTTATCAGGTTGCTAGTGTTTTTAGTAATTACAGGTGAGTCGAACAGAAATCGTACACGTAGTTTTTCAAAATTTTATTATTTACTCAAGGAACATGAAAAAACTAGACATATGACGAGATAACATTAATCTGTAAAAGCATGTCCTACCTAAAAATAAATCTTAAATTCAAAATATTGAGTGTATATTTACATACAATAATAAAAGATACATACTATATCATGTTAAGGGAATCACAAGAAAATGCGTAGGTACCCATAGATACTAATAAATGAATATTATACTTGCTGTGGGATCAGGGAAGCAAAAGATTACATGGGGTTGAGAATTTGTAAGTTATAATAGGACGGAACTATGTGAAATTCTATTGTAACTCTTACGATTTTATTACAGCATCCTAACAAATTGTTTAAATTGTCCTGCCAAGGCGTGATTAAATTCATATTCAGAAATATTTCCAGCACGTCATAAGACGAAATAAATTCGATTTAATGGATGGAAGCGAGACTTAATTTTGGAAAATGACCTCACTCATCAGTCATAGTTCGCTTTCAGAAAATCGGTTCATGAACATACCATAGACCTATCAGTCTATGTTTTTCCAAATCCCTTTCTACAAAAATACATAACGGATTCATCCTTAGTATGTCAAGTTTTATATAGGACCGGAAAAAACCTATCTTACCTCTCTACTCAACAAAATTGCTATACTCTAGTACCGAAAAGCAAGAGAGCAGCAAACACAACGCACGCCACTGCCAGCGCGGCGTTTTTTGAATACGGTGGGATACGCGAAGAACCGACTATTGCACAAACGGTAGCAATCTCATTATATAATAATAATAAGCCGATATTACTCGACTTTTAAACTGTCTAATAATGTCATCAGTTTTGATAGAGCTCGGCTTATAAAGCTTCACATTTTATTTTATTGTATTTTTGCTATTAAGGTAAAAGGGAGTGTTAAGGTGGTAGGTCCCTTTATTAGATTATTTTTTCAACTACCTGTTTGCAGCAGTATTCTAAATCCTTTTCATCTGATAATTTCATGGTCGGTATAGAGATGACTAAAAAAACTATTTTTTACCATTTTTTTGTCAAAAAATGCATTTCAATCGGAACTTGTTAACAAATATAAGTACAGCTCTGAAATTGTGTGCGAATATTCTTCTTTTATATGTAGAAGAATGAAACAAGTTATTACTTTTGTTGCACAAACATGCATTTTATGACAAAACAAAATCAAAAACGATGGTTTTTAGTCATCTCTATTACACATCTTGAAATAATCAGATGAAAAGGATTTAGAATACTATTGCAAACAGGTAGTTGAAAAAAAAATGAAAAAAAGGAACGTGCGGCCTCAACAAAAGTAGTAGATCATATGATGAAACATACGTTTAGAAGTACTTTACCATCCAACGCGTAGAATTTAACTTGTAATAATAAGAGTACCAAACAAATTCACACATTTGCATCCCGTAGAAAAAATTGTGGCTGAGAGAAGTATTTTAATCTGACGCATCCTCGAATGCTAAATACATGTAAGCATTGAGAACAACAGTATTTCCGACGAACAACAGAATCAAATAGACGAGGACCATTCCGTCCGGGTTTCACATGAACTCCCTGTCGGGGAGGAGTAGCGGTGCGACCAGCGACCAGGAGTAAAGAGCAACACATAGCCAACTTGATATCTCTTTCACCCACATAGAGGCTGCGTTGTAGTTGAATGTTTCCAGACTGGAGTTTGGTCTGGAAGAGAAGAATTCGTACGTTACATAACTTCTGAAATCTGCTTTGTGCTTATCTCTCAACTAACCTATATACTTCGTAACGGATTACATTTAGATGATGTTATTTTCAAATAATAATTCCCATTTAATAAAGATTATAAAACAAATATAGATATTCTTCATAATGTAATTAGATTTATTTCATTTCTTTCTTTTCATATCAAAGGACTTATGGGCCACTCTGTATAACAGTCATACATAGCAACATTTTTAAACTAAAAAACGTATAAAAAACGTATGTCAGCGAGTTTACAAAAATATACGTCCCCTTACAAAGAAGCATTGCATGTGCATGTGAACATATTAAAGTGAACTGTAACTTTACTGGACCCGTCAAACTCGCTAAAAAGAGTTGGGCATTCGGCAACTCGGCATACTGACACTTGTCAGATGTGAAAATCTGTAGGTAAACACTGTCAGAAACACCATTTTAGTAGGTTGATAGGCGCGCTCAAAAAAGACTGAGATGAACAATGTTTTTAGGTACTACAAAAAACGGTATAAAACGGAATATCGGATAATATAAAAAGTGTTAAACTTACTTGTACCAATTGGTCAACGTCATCATGACGTAAAGAGTAGCCAATGCGAACATAACGTGGAAGAAGCTCCAGCTGTACACTACTGACTCATCTTCATTATCCCACACTTTGCCACCGCCTGATTCTCCTCCATCGCCTTCTCTACCTGGAATATTAGTGTAATCTTTGTTTGTGGTACCTGCAGAAGAACCAAAACAGAACAAAAAGGAAAATGTGTGCATGATAAAAATTAAAGGTGTATGCAAACAAAGCGTGAAATTCCAACATAACCAGTTTTTATATTCTACACTACAATGATTTCCTGTAAATTTCTAATTTCACCAAAAATAGTCCGAGTAGTCCATTATATTTGCTACTATCTAAGGTGCACTTCAATGACATTCACATATTTTACGAACAAATAGTCTTATAAACATGTGCCTGTAAGTTTCCAACAGGGTGATGAACTTGATGATCCAATCAATAAATAAACCACAGATGATTGATTAATTACTCTTACTGATGTTTGGCTGGCACAGCAACCTTTTTCCAAAACATAAAAGCAAGATTGTTTGTTGGTCCCGTGACATCCGAAACGTCAATAATGTCACCCATTCAACATCGATGATTCTGTTTGTTGAAAAAAGTTACACAGCCAGAGAATAATTTTTGGAAGTTGTTTTTGAAAAACATTCAAGTTTTTTATTTCAATTGTTCAAAATACAGTCTTGTAATAATATGAATACTGCATATTGATAAATAAGATCACCAGAGCGGGGGAACGGTAGTTAAAGAAGCTTGAACGGAAAACTATTTAATTATACTTTATAGCCATAAAATAAAATTCACTATCTTCCAAAATGGCGGAATGTCGGGATGTCAAAGTTGAGTGGTTTCTTCTTTTGGAACGGTCTATCTAAATATGCTATAAAACATTACATTTAAAAAAAAACTATATTTTTACAAACTTTTCAAATCGGGTGTTACATATTCTAATATATATTGGGATAGATCCTTTTAAAAGAAAAAAAATGATATATCATCTACTGTCATAGGCAAGCCAATCTAAAAAAAATTTCAACTTGTCAACCTGCCATTTTAAACGATAGTCTAGGGCTACTAATAACCATGACCCCCTTTCTGTTTAAAAAAGATATCCAAGATATCCTGAACATGTCTGTTAGCTTTAAATCATCTACTGCCAGTTTTTCACTTAAATATGGCATTCATGCATCAGTTTTACCATCGTGAATTTTAATTTGCTTATGCGTATGCTTAAGCACTCCATCAAGAGCGGGAGTGTCGTGTGTTTCCAACTACTATGATGCATCAAATAGATTGTTCGTTTTTGGAACAAAATAATGAGAAAAATGTGCATTTTAGAAAACAAATTAGTAACCGAGAAAATAATTAGTAATTACTCCAAGAATACTCAGCTCCATGCTTATAGTGCATGCATAATGAATGCAGTTTACATATAGTAGCTATTGATCTGTGCATCACATCACTATCATATACTGCCAATAGCTGCCTTTTCTGTTTTAAGTATATATCTGTAAGAATATTAATATGTTTTCCTGCTCAAGCTGATTCGACCACCTTTCTCGCAATCTGGATGGTCTCATATATAAATACACAGTATTCCCCTTATCATAGTATGGAGAGAAATTGGAGCAAGGAGTTTGGCAAAAGATATTAGTGGAGACTACCATATGTGATTTATTGTCGCACTTTCACAAACCAACTCTAAAACTTATCATAAAATGCTTTCGAATGTGACGAGAAAACAAAAAGGAGATGATAACATATACCATAATAGGCAATTTACAATGAAATGACCTGAATTATCAAAGCTAAAATATTAGCACCTCATTAAGGAACACCTTATCTTTCCTAAGACTCACTGCATTAGAGAACATTATGGGTTGTATATTACCCAAAGTGAATTTGAATTCAATATAATAAAACCAGCTGCATAAAACAAATTAATCTCCAGAATAGAGTTTCAAGCAAGAATGAATCATGTATCAAATTAAAATTGATCTTTTAGATGTTGTCCTCTTTTCACCCTTGAAAATAGATTCCCAGCACTTCCACCCACTGAAAAATTGTATCAGTCTAGTTAAGTATATCATTTGCATTTATCTGCAGTTTTGACTACAGTGATTCAACTGTCAACAAAAATATTTTCTCCTTACACGGTATTGCACAAGTATTTCATATAAAAATTAGTATGTTGGAAACATAAAAGCAGCCCAAGGCATTATGGTGAAATTGCACAACTGGGGGCAGGTTGGCGTAGTTTGTAAAGTCGGAATAAATGTACATGTAGTATAGTGATGTTTTAAATGAAACTACCCATACCTTCATTTTCCACCAATCCAGCTGAAGAGTCTCTTACTACATACATAAAACAAAAAATGAGAGACAGGAAAAATATATGAACTCTACATTTCACTACATAATGCCATGGTTGAAATACAAGAAAACATTGTTTCAGAGTAAGAATAAAGTATTGAACAAAAATTTTATTAGACCTATGTTGTTAGTAGTGATGTAAATAAGAATATGTATTTTTCATTTAAGATAAACAGAACCACTGATGCATTGATGCTGGATTTTGGTATATAAATTTCTATAAAATGAGAAATAAACCAACCAAATCAAACAAGGTAAAAATATTATATATATAAACCCAAATTGTTTCCATGACATCATGTATGATATATCAATAGCTTCAATGAAAATTAACTTACCAGCGCCATTGTCAGTTGTCAACATCTTTTCGGACATAGTGATCTTTGAAGATTTACTGGCAGATCTTAGAGACGAATACAAGACGCAGAGCATCCAGATGAGTAACCCAATAATATCAATGTTGTTACCATTCGATTTCTTGCCGAAAATTCCCCAGAGACCTGGGTTACATTCCTCTACAAAAAAAATAAGTAAAAGACCATTACTATATATCTTCATTTTTCCTGGTCATTAAAACAAAAACCACAGATGCTGAATAAAATACTCCACAGAAACGTTATACCATACCCACCATACACAGTAATATATTATGAACAACCCATCCTAGAGACACTATATGTCTGTAACTACTTATGAAAAAACCCATGGACCATTTTGTTCTACGTGTTGGAATTTACAACACACCCATTTTTTAAACCAAATTAACCAAAAGCTGTTTCACATAAGCTTTGTGCAGGCTCCTTTTTCAAGGTACAAGTAAAATACAATACAAGTAACTTTAACAGTGACATTCATCTATTTGTTTCACATGTTACAGCTAAACTTACTAGATGAGTTTGAAACTGCAGACCATGTCAAATATGTGACATATAATGTAACCATTGATGACTGCAAAAGTCCTGATCTTGGCAATTTCTCTTGGACAGCAGGCATCACAGATAATCCACTAACTAAAAAGCAGAGGATCAAATTGATGGAAATGAAGAACTTGTTCAAACCACACTCGTTTTCCTATAAAAGATATAAAAGTTAAATTTGTATTGAAGTCAGCACTCCAACCAAGGCTTACCTTTGTAAAGAAGACGAAAAGCAGCACAATACCAGTTATGCTGATGGCATAGTTCAACAGTGTAGCTCCAATAAGAGCAAAGTACCATTTCTTTGACTCTGTCTCCTCATAGTTACCAACCCAAGCTTCAGCCCATGAGTGAGCAAAGTCCACAATGAGTATCAATTGTATCATGATGAAAGCAAATCCTCCTATCATACCAAAGTACATCCAGGTTATGCCAAAAGTACCTTCTGGTATGAAGAAAGCACCTATGATGCCACCTATTACTATCATGTATTTTATGCCCCAGAACCTGAAACAAATTTTAGTTTTTTAACCTGAAAATCTGATTCCTATGAGAAATTCGGCTCCAAAAAGTAGGCTGCAAAAGACACCTTTCAATATGAGTTTTTCTTAAATGTTGTGTTTTGAGTTACTTACTTAGCAATTTGATAAATAACGAATTTAACCATTTATAAAGGAAACAGAAAAATTGGCGCGATCTGTATTCGAACCACTGTACTAATTCATAGGGATGTGACAGTGAGTGAAAAGATCCATCACTTAAAAATCGTCTTTTTCAATATAAATCGATTTGCAAGAAATAAATAATTGACTTTTGTGGAAATTGGATATTTTTTTGAGAACTTCATGCTTAAAGAGCAGGCAAATAGTGCATGAATGGCTTCTAGATGAAAACTTTGTAAAAAGTTATTTATGATTGATGTATATTGTATCTAAGGAGACATTTTAAAAACATGCTGTATTATACATTCTATGAAAACATCTGTATACAAGATTCTACAACTACATCATCTGTGCTCAAATAGCAAAACCAACATCAACTGCCACCTGCCACTATAACTGTCAATTACTAAAACCCAAATTTAATACGGTTTAAAGGTATGGAAAAGCAATAAGAGGCACAATGCAGATATTACTTATTGCTTAATATTCTTCTTAAAGTTGAATGTACACAAGTGAAAGTGTGACCTCCAGGTCAAACCAACCATGAATTTGTGAGCTAGGAGTGAGATTCGAATACAAGAACACTGCAGTACTGTGTTTTGGTCTCAGGCCTTGTCATTGGTCATCTATTGATGCCTTTGCATGGAACAGCACCATTAGTTTACTCAAAATATTATATTCAGATATTTGATACAAATGATATGACAAAACTAAATCACTCACCCATTTTGTATGCCACTTCTTGGATCTCTAGAAGACTTCACCCCAATCATCATGAGAGCCATAAGTGCAAAGAAACAAGTTAAGATGAAGCAGATTCTGTAGACAGCCAAATATCCTACAGCCTTATCACAGTCAAACACCACATTATCAGGTAGAATTGATGAACTGTTTTTACAAAACGGTACCTAGAATATGAAAATGAAATATTAGGATATGACATTATCAAAACAAAAATAAGTTATATGAAACTTCTGAAAAAGGATCTGTAATTTTGGCCTGTTTTGGCTGACCTTAAAAATATGACTATACTACAAAAGTCACCTGACCAAAAATGTAGCAAACTATGAATATATAACTTGGGAATAAATTCTGTAGAACACAAATAAAATCACTCTTATTCAGTCAATAGCCTAAGATTGAAAATAATCCAACAATGTCAGTATAATGCAAAGAGTATTTCATGGTTCACTTCAACCTATGAAGAATATCCAACTTTAAACACAGGTAAGTTAAACATAAAATGTAAATTCAACTTGAAATTTTGGGTAAATTAAATGTTATCATAAACTTTGATTAGTATACATTTTAAGGAAATTTATGAGGTCCGCCAAACAGCCTAAAAACAGCCGGTAGTGGCTTTTTTCAATGCTTGCCTAACTAGCTCATTTCCACCTCTTAGTAGCAGCAAAATCACAGACCCCTCAAAGGTTACCAAAGTAGTTAAATTGTCAATAATTTTCTGATCTGTGGATTTATATGTGGCCAGTTAGAAAATTCACCTTCTTAAGAACACCTTCCAGACCAGGAGACAAAGTTATACAAGCTGCAATAGTTCCCACTAGCAACATTAAAGCATACATGATTCTGGTGGAAGTTGAATTTCTGCATGAAGGACATGCTGAGCAGCATAGGGAACAAGCTGCACTACCACAGCAACATGCCAGCTGTAAAAGAGAATGAAAGGATGTAAATAAATACCCTCAGCTGCGTGACTATATTCTCAGTCTATGAAAATTTATATACTAGGAAAATGAAAGAATAATGTGCAAGATGGACATGTGCTTTAAAACATCCAGATCATATATAAAATAAGAATTGTAATAGTAATTGCATATCATTGAGAAGTAAATATCCAGGATAGCTATGAATGCTTGGCATTCATTAACTTAGCTGAGCAAAAGTAACAGTGTAGGGATGACACGTTTTCTTCAAAAAGTAATGTTCTTCTAGTTACCAGGGCATGCTGGCTACAGCCTACACCAACAATATTTTCCACAACATTTATGCAGGAATATTTATCAAAGATGAGCTCAAAATATAATATAAAATGGAATTGCTATGGAAAAAACTGATGATTTCAGCTATAGTCAGTCAATTATGTTAATATTAACATATAAAAAATAAATTAAAGTGTTTACCTTATCAATCTTTGAGCACTTTATTTACTAATAAAAATGTTATGAAAAATAACTCTTAGGCTACTGATAATATCAGCAGTAGAAAATAATAGCCCATTCTTTTACCCTTAATTAGCCATTATTTCCTTTTAAAAATAATGTTAAAAGAAATATTGTAAGCTAAACTAATCTAAAAGCTGTACAGTGCTGAAACTTCTGAATGATTCTTGACAGGTGAGGTTAGACAACTCCCTTTGTGCTACTACCATTTCTAACAGCTTTACAAAAAGCATCGCAAGAGCTTCAACAAATGAGTGGTTCTCCATAAGAAGCACACAGTGATTGCTTCAGCCAGTCAGCATTCTCTGCTAACTTAATATTAATATAGCAGAACATTGACTTTCAGAAAATATATAGTTATAGGATTTGAGTTATAATAGAAAGTTATATGAGAAAAAATAGAACAGCTTAATTTTTTTTACTACTTCAGTCAATAATTCTAGAGGTATAAAACCACTGCTAAACAACTCTTGCTCTACTGGATTAATATACAGTGTTGTTTCTTTAATTTTTAATAGTGAGACCTCTGAAAGAGTGACTAGTTGTGATATTGACTCAAATTTAATGTGACTTAAGCCAAGTCATCATGGAGAAAATAAGTTATACTCCTATAGCCAACACTTCAGCAGGAATCCTCATCTGTGGTAACCTGTATGCCCTTTTCAGCAATTTTGATGAGAAAAATCTGAGAACATGCATAATTTATATAGGGGGTGGTATACTTGTTATCTCAAATTAGGTAATTCAAACGTGATATCTAGCATGATGGCTGTGAACTTGTATATGTTTTGATTCAAGGTTCAAGCTTAGCTCCTGTTTAATCTTATTCAGTAATAATACAGACTTCTATTAAGTATGTCATAGATGATCTTGTGTCATAATATCAGGGCATTTTCCTACTAAAATGTCATTTGCACTATTTCATAATAAACATGGCTACTTAATAATCAAATTCAAGCGGATAACCAAATGGAAATGGTATTTACCATTTTGGGTTGGTATTTACCAATCCGTTCAAGCGAGTGTAGTTATCAGTTTGGTTATAAGATCCGTGACGTCACGAATCAGCTGTTATATGTCATAGTTATCACCGCAAAATTGTGGTATTTACCCAACTCAAGAGTACTTTTATATTTCTGGTTATTATTTGAAATGTGACAAGTTAGAATTTTGCCGGATATTGGATATTGTTATTGTACTTCAGCTTCATTTTTGTGAAAAATGATACAGGCTGACTTCAGTTTTACCATAAAGTGTTAGTTATACTCATTACGGTTGTTGGGGACACTTTAAATGTAGTTCCTATGCTTAACAAAGTATCCTGTGTAGCCATATACCACAAGAATATTAAAATATGGCCATATAAACTCACTAGATGATATCCACCTGTATACGGTTTTGCTAATTTCTTTTTTCATCATTTCTGCTGAATCAATAAATGTTTTCTTTGACATGCGGAAAAATTTAGAGAATTGAAAGTTATCATAGCTAAAAAGCCATGGATCCATCATTAAAAAAAAATCTGAAAAAACATTTCTCCCATGAATATTATGAAAGGTTTCTTATTTAAACTTTCCATATACAGTTGTAGAGGAAAAAGCACCGATTATTGAGTGATAATAAAAATAATCAGAGATTATATACGCGCTTTTCTAAAATAAACAACTTGCATCAAAATCGCCGTTAAAACCAACGCGTTCAAGCGATTCGTGTAACTGATGTCATCAACCCGTGTGTCATCTTGAACCATATTATAACCGCGGCACATAACACAGAAATTTTGGTTATTCGCTTGGATTTGATTATAATCTCAATTCTTGCACTTCTATAGGCTTGTTTTGCTTACCCACCTACCTGGCTAATAGTGCAAGAATCTGACAAGCATGTTGTGTTTGCCTTAATTTGGTGTAAATACTAGGATACCTCTCTAAATTCTGGTAACGAAGAACCAGGCAGCATTACCAAATAAAGGGTAGAAAGGGTAAATATGATGATTTTCATCAAATGGTAATTATATACAAAGGTGTACGATGGAAGAATGAAAAATCTCAAGCTCAGAAAGTGGTAGAGTATATTCCAGGTTTGGGGACATGTTGAATGTTATTCTTTTGTAATTCATATATTTAGATGCATATACAGAACAGAACACCAACTGTTTTGATGACATCATTGTCTGTGAGCATTGTCATCTATTTCTCCCTTGATTATTTGTCTTTGGTGTTATTTACAAAACATATTCATATCAAATTATATGAAGCTTCAATGATCAGAAGTAACTAAAATATCTAGAATGAATCATGAGTAGATTGCAAGACCTTGTAAAGTAGGAATGGAAAAACACATATAAAAGAGAAATTTTTGTGTGAGATTTAGGAAGTGTTATCAACTCGACAATCTACAATATAAATAAAAGGTCGTTTTTAATTATAGATTTTTACCTGCGCAGCAGAGCATAAGCCTAACACAGCCCCCATTCTGTTAAACTATGAGTATCAGATGATCACCCAATAGTTTATATGTCGTCAAAACTAATTAACAACAATTCGAAGTGCCACTGTAAGGACTAACTTTACAATTTTAAAAAACTGTTTTCACTTCACTTTTATTTTGTTTTGCTCCTACACCTTTGTTCAAACTGTCAAAAATATAACTGACATTTCTATATTGAAGATTGACTACACAGCATGTTGCCAGTCTTCCGAAATAAATATTGTAATGCTATTTTTTCAATCGTCTGGAGTTGGTTTACAGCTATAAATATCCGAACCAATGTACATTGGTGGTAAGTTTTTTTGTATCGCGTATGCAATCTTGCGACTAGTAGAACGATTTACAAAATACATTTAGCATACCGTGAAGCTACACGGAGAGTTATACTAGTATACAGAAAATCCTTTTTCTATCTGTATGTATGCGTATAACTACCTTACGAAATAAGACCTTCCTTATTTTACCGTAACTAACGAAACTTTCTTATTTTGGATACCGCAGGATCGTCTCGCTACTGCACAAAATTGAAATAAAGAAAATCATAACGAAGCACCAAAAAGTAATTTCTTTAAGCTCTCGCCTATTCGTTGTGAGTAACAGAGCTTTCTTATTTCGATAACGGATCACTGTCTCGCTACTGCACAAAATCGAAATAAGGAAGATTATAATGAAGCAGCAAAACAAGAATACTAAAAACTCTCTACTAACGAACAAACACATCGAGTTAAAGAGAAAAGCTTGTAAAAGTACATATAGTAAAAGGTTCTTAAAATTACAATGCATGTATCTACGAGTACACTTGGCAACACACTTTGAACAAATATGACATCTGACATTTTTTTTCTTGATTGACGTCTGTTCGGTGTCTGAGGGTCTGACGTTTAACCTTGGAAAAATAAAGAAACGTCATTAGTGACTGGATGAAGAAAAATAAAAAATATATTGCTATAAAAGTAATTGATAGATATATTTTTTTGCACGCACCGTGCAGTCCTATTATATACAATATTTTATATAACGTAGAACATACAAATGAAAGTTTGTGTTTTGTGTGAATATCAGTACCAATGGTAGTGGTTCAAAATCCAATGAAAATTGAAGTCCATCAGAAGAATGTGCCTTAGAATCAATCATTATTAGTGAAATACATTTAGTACGTTTTAAAATGGATGAAAGGAGAGTTGCCGATTATTTTGTAGTAGCTGGGCTGCCAGAGGACCCTGAACCCCTTGATGAAATGACCCTTTCCGAAGGGGGAAATTTAAAATCCAGTCATGGGCAGCCCCCAATTACAGATATCAGCGTGATATTCCCTGATTTAGGTGAAACGAAACCTGATGACTGGGAAGTGATAACAAAAACACCAACTGGACTAAGTGCAGATTTGAACCATGGTAGTTTAAGAACTATAGAATGCTATTTGTGTATCAGAAGAGGTAGAGATAAACCTCCTTTAGTTGACATTGGTAAGTATGATAGAAGGAGTTCATCAAGTCCCTTTTCCCTCAGAATAAACTGGATGCCTATTTGTTAGTAGAATTTCCTCAGAAAATATCTTTTAAATTGATGTACTATGCAACCTGCATTATTCCTTAAAATACTTCCTAATTGTTACATCTGAGTTAATTGCTTTATGTACAATTTAAATATTATGCCATTAGACATAATAGCAGTACATTAATTTTACTTGTGCATTATTACATATTCTAAACATCTTTTGGTTATTTTTGTTGTATCTTTACTAAACATGTAGGTTGCCCATCTGTTTGATTAATTTCCCTTTTTTTTCATAATTATGCAAAACTGTGTAAGCTTTACAACTTTAATGAAATCTTATGCCTTCCTAGATCATATTTACTATGGGTTATCTGATTTATTTTTTCAACTTATGTGGTGGTATATACAGACTATTTATGCTTGTTGAACTTTCTGGCTGAAAATTTCAGACTGCTGCACAATTTCTGATTCTTATTTCTGTATATTTTTCAATTTCCAATATATCTTAGATAGACAAACAATTGAATAACATCTAACATCTAACTTTATTATGGATCATTTTTCACCTTTTTCACAATAACATTTAGATAAACAGTTCTGTTGGTCATGTTTTTTTATTTTCCTGTTCTAGGGTATTTGTTACATATCATGCCTGTTCATAATTCATTTAAGGTTCTGCAGTACCCATATCAATTCCTCTGTAAAAGATAAATTCATTAGGTCTATGATAACTCATTCTTACTTTGAGATATAAACAGTACATTTAGAAATATGGTTCATACAGAGGGATGTTTTAAATTTTGTCCAAACAGAGTTTTTCAATCTTCTTATTATAAGGGAAATTAAAAATTAATAAAAAGGGATTCTCTGAATCAGCCCCCTCCCTTTTGTGATTTCATGTTTCTTCTTTGACTCAGAAAAAAGCTCTCTGTCTCCTTTATACTAAATACTTAATTTCCATCATTTCCAAATTTTCCTTAACGTGATGTCTTCAAAGCAAACCAACAGTTATAAAATTTATGACATATGATAAATGTAAGAAGTACTGGTCAATCTAATTACTCCAACATAATATCTTCTTATTATAAGGGAAAATGAAAATTAATAAAAAGGGATTCTCTGAATCAGCCCCTCCCTTTTGTGATTTCATGTTTCTTCTTTGATTAAAAAAAAAGCTCTCTGTCTCCCTTATACTAAATACTTAATTTCCATCATTTCCAAATTTTCCTTAACTTGATGTCTTCAAAGCAAACCAACAGTTATAAAATTTATGACATATGATAAATGTAAGAAGTACTGGTCAATCTAGTTACTCCAACATAATATGACATAATGTTTGGTTCCAGGTGTAATGTATGATGGCAAAGAATGGCTGATGGCTGATGCAGAAGTGGTGAAGGAGAGCGTTGGAGGGAATGTAGCAAATGTCAACAACTCCACCTCGTTGACGTTCATCACGTATCGACGCGGCCAGCCGACGATGCCCTGTAATGCCCTCGTGGTCACTGACGTGTGCGTAGTCATAGCCAGCAAGGGGGAATCTCCGCCTCATGCTTTCTGCTGCATCAACAAGAATCTTAACAAAGGCATTGTCGGTAGTGACGTGTTTCTCTGCTATAAGAAGTCCATGAATAGGGCTAAGTTGATCACTTATAAACCTGCTGATCTGGCCAGGTACAGTAGTTGCTTGGAATTTGTAAATAGTGTGGATGTTTCAAAAGATATACATCAAACTTACATTATTTTTGAGTTTCGGCATTTTACAATTCAGGGGAGCTGAAGACAAGATTTAAGATAATGATACAATTGAATATTCGTCATTTTTATATATAATAATGCAAAATCATTGTGCTCCAACAACATTTCGTTCAATGTTAGTAGATAGAAATCCAATCACTACTCTATCACCTAACCCCCTCCTGTTTTGCACTTTTCCAACACCCAATTACGAATTGCAAATGACAAGGGTCCAGTCAGAACGATGGATAAAAACCGGTATTCCGCACACTCACACGGTGCGTCAGACAGGAAAATAATTTTAAAATATAGGTCAGTTGTAGGTAAAAAATAAGTCGCACCAACCTTGCAGACTAATGGATCATCAAGCAGAACACCAGCTAGTAGGCCAGCTTTGGACCTTTTTGCCGCCCCGAGTGAACCAACACTCTACATGCTTATTCACTGAGTATGAAACTTCAGTATCAAATTCCATGGTATTAAATACCTCAGCCCTTAGTATGCATTATATTGGCAAAAACATAGAAAGTAATAATAATAATAATAATAATAATAATAACGTCTTTATTGGATAACCCGGAGGGACATAAACAGCAAAGTTTAGCCAAGGCTACTCTTACACTTAACTGTTTATGTCGGTTACATCTGATGTTCAAAACATGAAAAAATATATATAAAAAAAGAACACATATATTCCTAAGTATAAAATACAAATAGACACAATCTATATCTGTAGCAGAAATGCGTATTTAATCAATAGCGAGCAACATGCTTTTAGTATGTTTACGAAAACTTTCCAAAGACATCAATTTAATACTGTTGTCCAACTGATTATAAAATAGTGCTGCATTATATGTAAATCCTCGTTGGAATAATGCAGAAGTGTGTGGGGTGGTTCTGATACTATAACGATTCCTAACAGCCCTGTCATGCACTTCGTAATTAAATCTTAACTTAGCTCTTAGATATTCAGGCTTGATGAACTAAAACTAAGAATTTCTGTTTAACCAAACTGCCTAACCTAAGCCAGTTCAATTCCCTATATTTATCACTTACGTGATCATATTTACGCAACCCATAAATAAAGCGAACACAGTTATTTTGGATGATTTGAAGACGATTTTTGGTCAATTAATCCAAACATGGATAATAAACGACATCACAGTAACTGGTCATTGACATCACCAAAGATTCGCACAGTTTTTTTCTCAGCTTAAAGTTAAGCAAGTAGCGATTGCAATAAATAGCCCTAGAACACAGGTAAGTTTTTTTCATCAAATTAACTATTTGGCTGCGGAATCTTAATTTTGTGTCAATTTCCACTCCTAGTAGTTTAGCTGTTTGAGTATGCTGTAATGTTATGCCATCAATAGTCAGATGGAAAGAATCTTCGACAGTTTTCCTCTTCTGATCAGAACAAAACAATAACACTTGTGTCTTATCTGGATTAATAGTAAGATTATGTTCCATAGAAATACCTTATCTAAATCAAACTGTAAAATGTCTGATGAATTTTGCGTATCTGAGTGTAAGGTCATCTCGTTCTCCTCCCAGCACATGGGGTAGATAGATCTTTTGACCCCCAGAAGGGACAATTGACTGTTCAGTCTACAGTTGCCGGTGAGAACCCCCACCAAAAGATTGGCCGCTTCACTACCTCTGTCCAATCTTACGTTTGTGGGAGCCTGCTGAAATCTCTCTCGCCACACTTTTACCAGATCCCTATACGTCTATTGGCGCCTCATGCTGTATCTTGATCTCCTTTAGACAAAGTAACTGCTTAAGACTGTACTTTTCTCTTAGGATCAGAACCAATGCAGGCGCCCAGCCTAGAAAGATAATCTTCACTCATTACCTGGTACTCCACTGTGCCTGGGGACTCAAAGCAAGGTTCTTTCTTTGGATCACGCTAAACTCTGAACCGCATTCCTGAAGTCAAGTTGAATTTCTCTTAGGAGGTGTAGCTACCTCAAGGGTGCTGCTCTGTGCAGTGTTGATTTTTTTCTTACCATGCCAATTAAGATTGCACGTAGATCTGCCTGGAAGGCTTGTGCAGGTTCCAAACGCGAAACTTTCCTGCACGCCTTTGCCTTTCAGGTATAATCCCGCCCCACTGGATCCTGGTTCTTTGGAAACATTCAAGCAACAAAAAATGTACATGTCACAAATTCAGCGTCAGCAGCTCTTGAGCGAGGAGCATGCGAAATTGACTGAAAGATTACAAAATGTACCATAATGAACTCCACTAAACTTATTTGTTCTTTAGATCAATGTGTCCTCACATCACATATTCTTGGCAGTTCACTGGCGGACGTCTAGAGAAATCTAGACAATGGCTTCCAATAAAAAAGCTATGGGTTACAACCAAAAGCCTGACCTTAACCATAAACCTGCGAATCATTTTTTCGTCAAATATTGTTTCCATTACTTGCGCAATTCTTTCTTTACTTAATTCCATGCATACCAATGTATCAATATAAAAAAACTCCATCTCAAATTGGTTAACACCAATGTTTTCTAAAATATTATATAACGGCGTATTGTGTACTAGAATGATCTCAAAACTATTAATAGAAACAAATCTTGAAAAATATGGCGGAGGAACTACAGAGATTCGGTGAAAAAAAGTGACAATTAAAACTGCTTTAGGCGGAAAGTTGGAACTTCAATCTTTCTATGCTTTTTTAAAAGTGTTGAAAGAAGGACGTGACAAATGGATCGAAAAATGTGAAATTGCATTTTTGGTATTTAAGAATATCTTTGTATTTTATTTCATTTGCGATCACATATTTGAATAAATTTGCTTATAAATATCTTCCAGTGAAGACATAGTTATTGGCTTAAAACAGTTCAGATGTTGCTGAGTTATTGTTTTTTGGAAATTTATACTTAATACACTCTACAATTTTCATTTTATTTCAGATATCCCCTATATGATCTTCCTGACTTTCCATTCCCAAATTCCGTGCCTTTGTTCTGCCTGCCAATGGGCGCTTCTTTGGAACTGTGGCCCTCCGAAGCTACGCAGCCCAAGCCCCTTTTCAGTACTTTCGTCCTTACCGTTTCTGATGCTAAGCATAAAGTATATGGCTCGGCAATCACATTTTACGAGAAATTCCCACCGGTAAGTCATTTTTATTTACAACAGTGTAACATTCTCTCATCTCATATACCTACATTCTTGAAATACGATCTCACTACTTTCTTTAGTGATATATTTAAAATAATCCTTATTTTTGCAGGAGAAGTTGACTGAAAAGCAAAGAGAGCTGCTGGGTTATGAGGAAAATGAAAAGGACGTATTGCACGTGAACAAAAGCATATGTGTCTTGTCACATTGGCCATTTTCGGAAGACTTTGAAGTGTGGCTTAGGTGGTTACATGTAAGTGCTCTATACATATTTTACTAAACATGATACAATTTGAAAACTAGGCCAAAACCGCATACGTTTTATGGTTTATTATTTGTCTTTATAACAAAATGGTCAGTAAAAACACATTACCAGTTCAAGTAACAAGTTGCAAAACCTATTTAGCATATCGTACGGAGAAATGCAGCAATCGACTACTTGAAAAATAGGTGTTGATAACAACGAAAATAATTAGTAATTGTCCAATGGCAAGTAATCGATCGCGCAGTTCCTCGTGGGACACCCTGAATGTACTTTTACTCATATGCCTCCGCTGCCCAGGTATCTCCAACCCAGACAGTTTTTATCCACCTTGTAGACATAGGTAGCATACTTCTCGCTACATTGTGTATAACTATAAAAATCTCTCAAAATACTGTATGTCCGCGTAAAAAAAGTATTATCATTTTCCTATTTCGTTTAAGGTTACAATATAAAAAATTGCGTGAATAATCATGTAATGCGTGAATTTGATGGTGTATTTATACAAAATTAATGACTCATAGTGGTTATGATATGCAAAGAATGTAGTCAACTATAAAATTACACAATTAAATATCTTGGTGACATGTTACGCAGTTGATGGCAAAAATTATTTTTAATCTATTAATGACGATACCTGTCCATAATGAAATTACGCGCCATAATTGAGAAAATAGTGTTGACCTGACGCGAAAAATGTTGCATTCTACAGGTATCTCCTTATACGAGGGTACATTGGTATCTATTTGGCTTAGAAAAGATGTGTATAAGTAAATCAAACGATGTTAGATCAATGGACATGTATAGAGCGAATCTGTTCCAAAACATTTCCAAAGTACATAATAAATAGACCAAGATTCCTAAGCTGCCAGACATTTGATTCGATTTATTTGTAGTTCGAACGCTTGCTTACCCGCTAATATGGCCGATTTACCGGTGGCAGGTGAGAAAAGTAAATGAAATAGGATATAAATAGGACAAATTTAAATTCTAAGGAGGTCAAATTATAGCGGGACTGGCACTGTCGAATATCCAGGTCAATCATGTTCCCACAAAGTATATAAGAAAAGCCATTAGAATTTAAGTTTATCTCCTGGTACTGGTAACTTGGCTAGTTCGCGGGTGTTCAAAGTCCATACAAACGCCAGTCGATGCCCCACGTTTTGTCTTCCAGGATTTTACTCTAAAATAAGTACATATTTCAAGCAAATATCGGACTAAAGATGTATTTTGTGGATGTTTTATCTCTACATTAAAAAGGGTCACTCATTTTGATCGATGTATCTGTAAAATTTTTGTGTCCGCGATTTTAGTAAAAGGGGAGTAATGCCAAAAGGTATAGTTGTACTTATATTTTTGAAAAGGAGTGCAGTAGCGGTGTTATAGGTAAACATAACCGGACTTGGTTTGATTTTGGTTAAAACACTTTCGAATCTTTCATGTCTCATGTGCCACTTTTTACATGGTGGGGTAAAACTAATGTCATAATAAATTGACTGCCATTATCTTGAAGATGAAAGAAATCTACATTTTTGGACTTGTTGAATCTTGATTGTGGTGCTCAAGGAATTACTATGTAGGGTATGTATACACGGAGATATTTTAGAGGGTGATTCCTTGTTAAAAAATATGAAAAAACTTTCTATAAATTAAAAAAAATAAACCTTTTAGAGAAATTTCGCAAATAAAATTACGTGAATAATTCTTTTTAGAAGAACTGACGCGCAAATGTCAAACCGCTATGCAGAAATGATTTTTTGTGCAAAAATTGGTAAACCCATTTTGTCCAGTAATGTTCAATAAAATGGTTTCATATTTTATTTTTCTCGAAAACGAAGTGAGATACGAAAAAAATACAAGAGGCAAAGAAGTTGTATTTTTAGATGCTTAATCAGACAACAAATATTAAAGTTACAAAAAGGCATTTTTTGCCAATAATATTCGCTAAGGTGCCCCCCGGGACGCCACTGGACCTAATAATTTTAATCTATCCATAGTTAAATTAGCCTCTTAATACAACAAATAATATTGCCAAATTTCAACAGAATCGAGTAAATATTTTTTAAGATAATTATAAAAAATACTTTTTTTTAATTTATGACACTGTATCTTAAAAACTCTGTATTTTCGAACCCACCGCTATAGAAACTTTTTTCATATTTTCAAGAAGGAATCTTCCTCTGAAGTATCTGCGTCTATTTTTCTGTATGTCTAGAAACCAGAATATTCAAAAACGTATATTCGTCATTGTTTCTATAATTCATTTATTGAAGCAGCTTCAATTCCTCGTAGTAAAGAATACATTAGTCCTCTTTGAGAAATAATTTATGTAGATATCATTTCATTTTTTATCAGAGTTGAATTTATAGAAATGCTTGAAAACTTAACCATATGAAACCTAAGGGCATTAAAACGTTGCTTCAACATTTGGACAAAACTGCACTGTCTTGTTTTTGCATTATTTGGTTTCAAAGACAAATTTGTGGATTCCGCCTTATTGATGTTTTCCCATATTATTTCATTTTATATAAGTAAATCATTACGGATCTTGAATCAATATATTTAATAATTACAAGACAATAAATAGGACGTAACCTCCTGTCCATCAAAATCAATAAGCTTACAATGAAGTGACTAATGGGGTATTGCACACATCTCACTGGCCGTATTCGCTGAAAACACTATGCATGCGACAGGTTAGCGAGTTGTTATCTGTTGCTGACTCAATGTCTGAAGCAATATTTTATTGTAACTGCGTAATTATATAGAGCATATAACATGGATATGACGAAAAAACTGGCCAAATGGAATTCAAGCAGCGCTCCAAAGTTTCGAGATGCCAAAAAAACTGATAAATTCATAGCTCCTATTGTATTCAACCGCATTATATGGAATCATAGAACAGTCCGATTTCGCTCTTTTCAATCTTGCTGTGTATGGTTTTGTGTCCGATTGCTTGCATGAACGTTTATCGTTTAACGAATCGCGATAGTTCTACCTTTCGACATTGCCATCTAAATTGGGTCGTTTCTTAACTCGAATCTTTATCCAAGAATTCAAGGAGTACAATAGAAACCAACCACTGTGTGCCCTTGTCACCTTGCGAACGTCTATTTAAGGTCGGATAAGTATAGTGAATTGCGAACATACGACACTATTTCAGAAAATTGTGGTCAATCAAGAGCCTCATCCGGTCCCAGTGGAACGATACGTCGTTCAGCTATTGGAGGAAGTGCCCTTCCCATCTCCTCGAATATTACTCCAGTTGTCCCCGTTCTCTAACGCGGAAAGGGTGATCCTGATGCAGCCTGAAGATCTGCCGTTACCGAGGAGTGCTGCCAGCTTCAAAACTATGCTGTGCAATTTGGGAGCCGACAACTGCTTACAGGTATGAACGCTTAGTATCTTTATTGTTTATGTCTATATTACGCAGATATACCCAACCCGACCTTTCGTTTTGTCACCAAGTAACTCATCAATACCTCATATTCCAAAAGTGGTAGCACTGTCCAGAATTGTTTTATCTTTTCAGGGGTAGATGTGCCCTCTGGTTTCATGCCGATTATTATTATATTAGAGTATACGTTTCACTCACAACGGTGACCTTCTTCAGTACATGACATGTCAAAAAAATGTCATATGCTGCAAAGGGTTACCATTGTGACCAAAACGTATACTACAATAAAGAGAAATTTTAAACACATGTGGTTTGATTGGTCATACAAAAATGGGGGGTTATAAACATTATCTTTTTAAAGACTTTAATTAAGACAACATTCGCTGAAAAACCGAGCAGTTATTCATATTTTATTTGTTTAAAAGTTTCTGCGATAGAAGGCCTTTTAAATGCATAATTCGGCATGTTTCACTTGCATCTGATGTATGGCTTCATGATTTCGGGCAGATCATCTCACGTTGTTCGTGCGTTCAAGATTCCAAAATGTGCAGTGAGGATTGAAAACTCGAATTGCTACACAATCCAATCAGAAATCCGCAACTCTGATACAAGACAGGTTGGAGCTCTGAGACTGCCGCGTTAGAGACCAAATATATCTGCGAGAAACGCATTAATTTTGAATTTTTACAACAAACCACCTCAGGCGATCCGCGAGCTGAATTATATGTTTCTACTCTGTTGAGGAATTTTGAAATTACAATTTTTAGTTTTGTTTGTGATTCATGTACCCACGTTTTGTATTGTAAATGTTTGACTTTCTTTTATTCTATGATTTCTGTTTCCTATGACTTATACATATCATTTATATAATATGACTAATAAATAAATAAATAGGGTCTTCGAGCTTGGACTCTCATCCAAAACAGTGGCTGCTCGCATAACGTTCATAATAGCGATTTCCTGATGGATTTTAGACAATCTTTGATTAGATTATGCTATGCTTTATACTGTTTACTTCACTTTCTTCCAGGTTCTTCTTTTGATACTAACGGAGCAGAAAATCCTGATACATTCTCTGAGACCAGACACATTGACGTCAGTAGCGGAAGCAGTTTCGACAATGTTGTTTCCGTTCAAATGGCAATGTCCTTATATACCTCTCTGTCCATTAGGATTAGTCGAAGTGTTACATGCTCCGTTGCCATTTCTCATAGGAGTGGACTCTAGGTTTTTCGACTTGTACGATCCACCGCCTGACGTCAGTTGTATTGACCTAGATACCAACATAATCACAGTGAGTTAATTCGACTTATAACAAATACTTTTTCTCAAGTGCAGTGTTGATGAAATGTAAGATCTTGGATAACACCGTCTTATTAGCGATTTTTATTAGAGTCCGATAATCGCCCGATACCGATATATCAGAGGTTGATATGTCGGCGAGGCCCACAAGCAAGTCTATTAATTGGCGGCTAGTCGTATGGGCAATTATATCGTCCGAATTATACATGGGCAAATGGGGCCGATATTGCCGATATACATATCGATATCGGTCGATCCCTAATATTTATATTTTTTTTTTTATATTTCAGGTAGCTGAAAGTCTAAGACAGTACCTGAATCCAAAGTTGCTTCCGAAGAGAGCTGCAAAAATTTTAAAATCAACGCTGGAGTATCTCTATTATCAGATCAGAAATAACCCTGTCAGTATACCCCAAGATCCGACAGGCGACGATATAGAACAGGAATTTCAAAAAAGGCGAAAAGAGGTAGGTAGTCAAAAATGAATGTCCACTATTTTATTATCTTGTTCATAGATGATGTGGAAACTGTCAATTATGCATTCAGTGTGTATGAAGCTCTGTGAGACCTATCATTGATGCATTTTAGCAGTTTTGCTGCCAGAACCAGAAATACTTATTCAGTGTGTTTTCTATAGCAAGCTCAAGAGCTGGAAATCCAAGAAGCTTTCCTGAAGTTCATGGTTCTTACCCTGAAAGGTTATAGGAATTACCTTCTGCCTATAACGAAAGCTCCAACTGTTGGAACAACCGATCCTCAGGCGCTGTTCAATTTGAATGATTTTTTGAAAAGCAGAGATAAATCTCATCACAAGTTCTTCTCATTGGTGATGAAAACTCAAATGTTCATCAGGTAAATATATTACATGATATGTCAAAGTTACCATAAATATCGTGCGTGTTGCGTTCACCTTAAATCATCATACGTGTGAGTTAGGTAGCATCTGCGATTTGTCACAATTTATAGATATTCCGTTTGCGGACTTAAAATGAAATCGGACAGTTTTTCCTTAGATAATCCTCGAAACCTGTACATGACACTTTGCGTATTATTTTAATTTATACCTGAAACAAATTTAACGGAATGTTTGAAAAACTGATCGCATGAAACTTCAAGAACACTAAAACGTTACCTCAAAACTCAAAGAGGATCTACCATCCTGTTTTTAAAAATATTTGGCTCGAAAGTCGATGAACCCCTCATTCAATCCTATTGATACTTTCCTATATTGTCTCCCTTTATAAAAGAATATAACAGTGATCAACAGCCAAAAAATATCCTAAATAAAATCAACAAAATATTACTATTTTTAATGTGCTAAAACCGGAATGAAACTTATTTTTTCAATATTAGTTCAAGTTTTAGAGATACGGTAATTATATGTGTTCCTGCTGTAACAGTGTTAATATACTGTAATTCACAAGAATGCACGTGCTACATTTTTATATTCGGCAAGGAAAGATGATGTAATCGGCATGATTGTGTTACGTTATACATACGTGTACATTATATTGTTTTATATTAGCCATTTTTTCCTCAGTTGGCTGACAGCGTTCATGCAAGAAGTCTCGAAAGTGTGTAAACAATCCAGATCAGTTTTGTTACGTGTGTGGTGATGTGACTTTTGCGTCTCAGAGACGGTCTATTACTCCACTAATATCAAAGGCATATCAGCTTTATTTCGGTTGTAAACTAGGTGATCAAGACAAACAGTGGGCACCCCACATGCTGTAATACATGTGCTTCAAGTCTGAGGAGCTGGTTAAATGGCAAAAAACGGTCTATGCGCTTTGCTGTCCCAATGGTTTGGAGAGAGCCTACAAATCATATTAATGATTGTTACTTTTGCATGGTACCTTGTGTTAGACAAGCCACAGGTATCTCCAAGAAAAAAAAATCGGTTATTAACTACCCAAACATACCATCTGCGATGAGACCTGTGCCTCACAGTGGCGAAAATCCTATTCCAAAACCCCCAGAATCCTACGCTTGCGAATCAGAAAACGAATCAGATCATGGCGATCGAGTGATTCGTCAGGAAGAAGATATGCCATCAACGTCAAGAGATCCTGATTTTATACCGAGCACGTCATGCCACCAACCGCACAAAATAACACAGTCAGAATTAAATGATCTTGTAAGAGATTTAGAACTTCCAAAATGTAAGGCAGAGTTACTTGGATCAAGACTGCAGCAGTGGAACTTGTTAGAAGACGATGTTTCGGTATGTGTTTTTCGTAAACGCCACAAAGACTTAGAACCATTTTTCAATATGGAGAATAACTTGGTTTTATGCAGTAACATTAACGGCTTACTGGCGGCTTTAAATATAAACTATAACCCAGAAGAATGGAGATTGTTTATAGACAGTTGAACATTGAGTTTAAATTCAGTGTTATTGCATATTGGAAATATTTTACCATCTCTTCCTGTAGGGTATGCAGTTCACCTATTGACATGCATAAAATACGATGAGCACCAATGGCATATTTCTGGCGATTTGAAAGTTGTTCCACTTTTACTTGGGCTGCAGCTAGGCTACACAAAGTTTTGCTGTTTTTTGTGTGAATGGGACAGTCGGGCAAAGGCACTTCATTACACCAGACAAAACTGGCCTGTTCGTCAATTCCTAGAGCCAGGTCAAAAAAATTTACAGCATATGCCATTAGTAGATTCGAAAAAAAATGTATTACCACCATTGCATATCAAGTTGGGCCTAATGAAAAACTTTGTCAAGGCATTAGATAGAGATGGGTCAGCTTTTCAATACCTGCGTCAGAAATTTCCAAGACTAAGTGAGGCAAAGGTTAAAGAAGGTATTTTTGTTAGGCCACAGATTTGAAATATTTTGAAAGATACACAGTTTGAAAACACTTTAACAGGTATTGAAAAAACTGCTTGGAATGATTTCCGTCTGGTGGTCACTAATTTCTTGGGAAATAGAAAAGCTGACAACTATAAAACCCTTGTCAAAAATATGCTGTCATCGTATCAAAAGATGGGCTGTAATTTGTCTCTTAAGATACATTTCCTACACTCGCATCTGGACTTTTTTCCTGACAATTGCGGAGCCGTAAGTGATGAGCACGGCGAACGTTTTCATCAGGATATTTCAACAATGGAAAAAAGGTACCAGGGAAAGTGGAATCCTTCCATGCTTGCAGACTACTGTTGGACTCTTGGTAGAGATGCTCCAGAAACGATCCATAAAAGAACAGCAAAAAGACAGCGCATATAGTGATTCTTATAAGTATATGAATCATGTTACTTTTTTTAATATATCCTTAAAAATAAAAAGTTTTTTTTCTAAACCGCAACTAATTTTTTTATTTCATTGCCATTTTTTGATTCAGCGCTCCAAAATTAACAAAGAAGTGCACTTTTCCCACAAGATACAATTAAAAAACTAAAATTTGTTGTCCAGTGTAATTAGAGGAATGTTTAAAAAAGTTACCGTATGAAACTTGAGAATTAAAATGCTGCTGCAAAATTGGAAAATAATTTTGAAATATTTGTCAAAAAACACAAAGTGTCTATAGTATTCGAGTGCTCGTTATGAAAACAGTATGGTCCACAATCAGTCCGATTTTGATGCTATTAGATGTCTTGTGTAGTTGTACGGACGGCGGTTAGGCAGAAATTTTCCTCCGACTGCCCCGTTAGTCCCACGTTGAGCACCAGCATAATGAATACCGCTTAATTGCAGGTTTATCGAAGAGCGAAGCTTTGTTGCTGACGGAGACCAAGGCCTTGCCTTTTTCGACGATTGCATGGAGAAAATAGGCAACGAGGAAGGTCCCAGCATGCCTTTGATCGAATTGGACATGGTCAACAAAAGTGACAGAACCGTATTCGTCCTGCCTCCCGAGCCGTCCAATACCGAGGAGATGTACAAATACGACGGGTTTAATCTGAATCCAGCCCTGTTGATATCATTCGCCAAAAAAAAGAACCATCTATCCTCATTGTACACGTCTGTGATGCCAGGATCACCAATGGCGCGCAGGACTAAGCAGGAGATCAAGACTGCTCAGAAGTTGGCGAGAAAGTGTCAGAGAAGTCCAGAAACGTGGGCTAGGTAACACATATTTGAACTTTGTACCAGAGAGTAAGCCAACAATTAATAATCAGGATACATTCTTATTTTGCTCTTACCCTTTTTCAAACTATAAATATTTCTTATTTTATAAAAAAGCAGTGGTTGTTTGGTTGAAAGAATGTCACTTAAACATAAAATGTATTTTTCAGTGCTAGAAGAAGAAGCAGCCTAGTATCTCTGTTTCTTTGTTTGTATATAAATACACAAAGATTTTGAAGACATAAATATGCATTCAAATTATAGCAAACTTGACGCCTGATGCAACGAATTTGGCAATGATCGCTTCAATATTTAATCATATTCAACAAATTTGTTTGTTCGGTCGTATTCGCTATAATTTGACTGCTTTTCTTAAGAGGTGTACACTCTCTATACAGGGTGTTCTGAAAACGCTTGTCAATTGAAGATTGCTTTTTTTATTTATTGCAATTCATATGTATAAATGGATCAGTATAAAATTCTGGGACGTTTTATCCTTTGGCCGTTGCAGACCTAGCGCTGCAAATATTAGATTCTCAATGGAAAAGGGAGAAAAAGCAAGTTTTTCATATATTCGTTATAAAATGTAAAGAAAGTTGTGTATGCATGAGATAGCGCAAAGCGCCATCTATCATCTTGTTTGAAGTTGTGTATATTGTGCTTTTTACACAGATCTAAGTTCCTATAATGTTTCGGTTGGACACCACATTTTCATAAACATTCGCTATTTCAAAACTATTTGTGATTTGGTTTGGTTATTTGAATATTTGTCAGCCGCTTAATTTCTACGCTACAAACCAAGCCATATTCTCTCTCTCCCTCCCATAGACTGCCGAACTGTTTCAAATACGTCAAGGGCCTTCTTAAATTTTTACACATCCGACGTACTAGTGTAAATCGAGCTATAAAAAAATTAGTTTAGATGGATACATTGCATCTGAATATCGAAAATGGTTAACAATTACAGTTAAAAAAATCTCGATTTTTGCCGTCTTTTCTGGTATTTTATGGTATTGTAAACTATCGCCTCAAGAGCAAAACTCAAAAGGACTTGCTTACTCATATTGACCAGGCACATATTATGATCTATGTATTTGTTTATGATGCTCTATGGAATTAACCTAGTAAATCAATAATGAATAGGAATGAGTTGACGAAAGAGCAAGGAAAAGTTCGATATTTTTTTCGGTCGTCTTAATCGTTGCAGCTACTTGTAGTTTCAGGTTTGTGTTTCTTATTGTGCTGTTATATTATAATTATTAAACATTACAGTTATTAGATCCATCGGGCAAATTGTTTTTCCAGTGCGCGGCTTCTCGATATTTTGCAAAACAAATGCTTCCAATGTTCTGCTGATTTTTCATCACGGTCCTAACATCGGTTTTGACTGTCAAAAATCATACATTTTTACGGGACTTTTACAGAGTTGTCCTAGCGTGCATGGAGGGAGTTGTGCTCCCAGACTACGAGGTCTGTAAATTAAGTGATGAGACTTTTTTTTGATTTTTTTTTATTCAAATATAATTACAATTTTATATTGTCACCCTCAAAATAACTGCATTCTGAAGCCACACAGTGCTCGAGATGGCACGTCCTCTCCTCATATACTGGAATAGCTTTCAGCTGGTCGGTTCCAGCCATTTTCGACTGTCCCAAAATGAGGTGATTTTTTAACTTAGAGAAAAAAGGTCTCAAGGCAGGCGAATAAAGAGGCTGAGGAGCCAATGGACTGTTTCTACTGGCCAAAAACTCGTTCACTAATGCAATACCCAGTTGTTCTTGATCAAATAACCACCGGTGTGAGTCAAATTCAACTCTTTCCCGATAATTCTGGCTATCAACTAACGATCTGAACCTTAGACGAGGGGAGAGAGAGGACACGCCATGTCCGCTTTAAACAGACTCCAGGCTGTCAATCCAGGGGCGTATCGCCAGGGTTCAGTACATCTTACAGAAATAAATTTTGCACTTGAGTGACGCTTAGTATTTGTCTATTTTATAGTTTCAAGTTGAAATATCTAAAAAAAAACGGAAGAAAAATGATACTTTCTTCGTAGAAAAAAGCAAATTTATTATATTATTATTTACAAAGTATATTTTTATCGGTAATTTCTAATACCACAGATTCAACAAGTTTTTTCATTAATAATTATTTTATTATAAAAATGAAATAGAACAAATCGAATGATCTATATTTTATTGTATAATACATTTTCTAGTTAATTTATGTGAAAGCATAACAACAGACTAAGTATTCCATAAAAATACTAAACACCCAATAAATATTGAGCAATATAACTAAAAAATAAATTATTTCATTTATGAAATTGTCAAATCTCACGCAGAGTAGGTATATTCCCATTTTTTTTTATTAAAAATAAACATGTAGTTTACACAGAAACATTTATTGAGTATGACATAGCGTTATAATATTATGGTACTTTAATTATAATTATTACAGTGTAAATTTCACTTATTGGTAAACATGATTATAATCATATATGCCTTTATTGAGAGCATATTTGTTCAAAATGAATAACATAACTTGAGTGTGTTGATTGCACATATTATATTGTGATTTAAAAATAATATATAAGATATTTATTGTTATTTTATATTAAATATTTTTTTTTAATGAACATTCAGTATGAACTGAGATATTTTATTGAAAATAATTAGAATCTATATAAAAATAAAAATAAATAAATTCCAGTTTTTCTATAAATTCCCACTTAATGAAATTCCCATTGTCATCTATTAGTAGTTTTCTTTCCCCAAAATCATTTCTTATTAATTTTATCATATGACTTGGATCATAAAAAACATAAATGTTGTTACCATCTAAAGAAAAATGTGTTTTTAATGAGTCATAAGAATTATTGGTTCCCAGAGTATTTGCCACTGCAATATTTGAAGGAGCACCATCAAATGTAAGCGATACAACTCGTGCTTCTGTAGCAGAAACTAATTGTATGCACTGTGAAACAAGTACACTTTTTTGATTTCCATTCAAATTATCTACAAGGAAATAGCCAACTGGCAGCTTCCAAGTTCCATTAATGTTAACAATCATCATAACAAATACCTCTTTGGCCATAAAGTTAGAATCATCTTCTAAATCAATGCCATAATTGACATATCCATGAAATTTTCTACCATCCCATTCAAGATGCTTCCGAATGGACATCTCATCTATAATGAGGCTTAATAGTACAGGCTTATCCGAATATTCTACATTTTTCTTCAAAACATTAATTGCCTCACTAGAGAAACCTGGTTCAGCATTAATGGTCTTAAACCATTTTCCTATAGTGCTTCTATGGGGTAAACAGGTTTCAAAAGCATTTCGTACATAATCATATCCGCTTGGGGAGAAAAAACACAAAGTAATTGCAAACTTTCGCAGTTCTGGAGAATACTGATGCTTTTTTCCCAACTTACGCTTTTGTAATTATTTCGTAATTTCTGGCATGTTTTGAAGCAGAACTGAGCTTTCAGAAGATACCAAATTATTTTGTTTTAAGGCTTTCACTACTTGTTTGAGAGAAACAATATGTCTTTTCAGTCTTCTCACCCGCTGATTCAAAACTTTTATTTCTCTCGATTTCTCTTGGCTCTTTACCCTTTCTGCAAAAAGCTGTCTTCTAGGATGCTTCTTTCTGGGGGTGTCTGGATCTTCTTGGGGAGGATCATTTTTCCTAGATGTCGAAGCTGTAGGTATAATAAGCTGTCTAGATCTTGGATGTGGTCTCTTTGTTACCTGCAATCAAATATATCTCAATTACATTAATTAGTCCTCAACTTAATTAGTATTTTCATTTTTATTTCAAATTATAGTAATTATTATTAGAATTTCTCTGTGAACTGAGTAAATGAATAATTTGTTTTGTAAATTTCTTAATATGTTGGGTTAAGTGTTAAATTACCTTAGTCTGTAGGTGTTTTGGAAGTTCTTCAAAGATTGTAGGGACTGCATCATCCAAAAGAGAGGTTCTGTTTCCAACTTTGTAAAAAGCATGGATTTCAAAATGCTTTGAACAGATCCTACTATTTTTTGTGGGAAACCAGTCAGCTAGATGCATATTCTTCAGCCAGATACCATTTCTTGTTGGATCTTTAAGACGAAACCTGAAATACAATGACAACAATACTAAACTAACTTGATATTGAACATATTTGAAAATATAATAAATAAAAAAATATCACACCCGCCACTGGCAAATGACCGCCATTCAATCATAATAGTGATAAATTGATAAATTCAAACAAATCCTGAATGAAACACATGGCTATAACTAATTTAAATTATGCATTCAAGTGAAGTAGTACTTATATCACTGAAATAATATTGTTGCAGTCGTTTAAAATGGAGTTATAAAGTAATTAAGGTATTTACGTTATCAATACAACTAAAAAATTTACCTGTGAAAGGTTATTCCTGGCACTTTATTCTCACTGCGATTTTTGCAACCAAAAGCCGAGCACAACACCATTCTTATTGAATAAAAAAGTCGCAGTCTTTAATACACAATAGCACAGAAACACAGAAAAAAAGGCTTGGAGTCGGTTTCAAGAATAGGACCCAAATAATGGCGTCTCTTCAATAATTGGGCACACTTACTGCGCCGGTCTGTGAATGCGCGTTACGAGTTCACTCTCTTTCCTCGTCTAAGATCTGAACGCACAACATCCCGGATTCTGTCGATATTTTCATCGGTTCTTGAAGGCCTTCCGCTCCGTGGTTAATCTTCAATCGATTTTCTTCCTTCTGAAAATGCCTTAAACCACCGAAAAACGTGGGCTGTTGACAAAACACTGTCTCCGTAGGCTTGTTTAGCAAGAGTGTCTGTTCACTGTGTCCAAGTCTGAAGTAATTCCTGATAGCAAACCGTTGCTTGAAATTGATGTCACTCATTTTTAGAACACAATAGAAAAAACTGTTTCACAAAAAAAATCGCCACGGACAATCAAATGACTTGAGCGAATTCAAACTTGTACTGAAGGCGGATCACATGTTCCCCTGTCTCCCTTTCAAGCCCAGTGCCTCCAATATTGCCAGATCGAACGCTACGTTGCCAGTCTCGTCACTTAATTTACAGTCCTCGTAAAAGTTTTGGAAGAACACAGTTCATGGATTCTTATGCACGGTATTAGGGCATGCTTTTTTAATATATCCACAATTATACAGGATATCGCATTACTATGTTGGCAGTTGTATTTATGTTCAAATATCGAGCAGGCCCCTTCGACCTATCTGGTTTCTCTGTTTTTGTTAATGCCCACGAAGTCATTACGACATTACTGAAAGTAACTAAATAAATAACCCTGGCGCATTTGGAATAGTTGACAGCATATGAAAAATAAATTCTTATATATTCCAGCTGGCTCATTAATTTTTTGAAACTTCACATATAACTTTGTTCATAGGAATGTGTACTTTCGAGAGCCACAAGTCACAGCACTATGCACAAAATGTTATGCATATTTTGAAGAATCTGTTATCAGGTGAAAGTTTCGATGCAGTGGGATAACTATTGTTTTTTTTTATTTTCGTTATATAATACGCTAAAAACATAATGTTCCAATTATACCTATTACTACTACTATTATTTCTCCTACTTTGCCAAGGTGTCTTTGCGGAGCATGCCACACGCTGTACTTCATGCTGCTGCCCAGCATCCTTCAACTGAACGAAGGCAAAGA
This sequence comes from Acanthoscelides obtectus, assembly GCA_963669975.1. Lineage (NCBI taxonomy): Eukaryota > Metazoa > Arthropoda > Insecta > Coleoptera > Chrysomelidae > Acanthoscelides > Acanthoscelides obtectus. The sequence continues at coordinate 73,559,737 of CAVLJG010000008.1, read as the reverse complement.
ACGCGCGATTCTCCAACAAGCGTACGAGCTGTTGGTTAGAGCAACTAGGCAAAAATTGGCATGCGATGAGGTGTGCTACAGGCTGATGATGCAACTGTGCGGTGAGCATTCGAGACCGTTGTTGGCTGTCAAACTGCTGGTGCTTATGAGGAAGTGCGGTATGCAGCCGAACGCTCTTACCTACGGGTGAGTAGTACAACTTTCGACAGCTATTTTGTGTTGTATTTTTGTTGACTTTGATGCTACATTTCAAATAATATAGTGTTCCGTTATCGATCGATAGTTTCTCCGTTCTACTGAATTCTAGCAAAGTAGTGTTATAAGCTTTTGCTAAAAGAACCGTTCAGCCATAAAAGCTCTCTATTGTTGTTGCCTGAACACCAAAATTCTGGCTTAATGTTGTGTGGAATGCAAATTTGCTTTCTGCAACATATTTGCTCTAAAATGAGGTGTTTAAAATATTCTTATAGCATATTATACAACACCTTATAGGGCAAATTTTTAACTGTTGCATAAACGTTTATACAACTATTTTATACGGCATATTTGCACGTTAGTCAAAATGGTTGTGTGACATCCATGGTAACGTTTATAAAACAAACTGGAGCGTTGTTGTTTTGCTGTGCAATTTACTACTTTAGCCAACAAATTGCTCCCAACGGAAGCACTTCTACAACTGTTGTTTAGTAACTGTTAAAGGCTGTACATATGCTAAATATGTTGGTATACAACTTCACCATAACCTAACTTTCTGCTGTCATATTTTTGTTAAAATGCCATAACCAATGTTTTAAGACAAACAACGCGTGCATATTGGTTCAAAAGGTTTTATCAACTGTTCAAACAGAAGATATACATCTGGTACAAATTCTGGGTAAATCATTCGACTCTGTCGGTATTTCATTTCAGACATTTGTCATTGTTGTATAACACCTGCAGGCAACACCAAAATATTCTAATAAACTAAAGACAACATGGACGATGTCATGATTATACACAACCACCCGCCATATTGGACAAACATGTATTCCTCTATTTAATATTAAATAATTATGTTTCAGTTCGAAATTACAGATATAAAGTGATAAACATTAGTGTAATTGAGTCTAAATATAGGATTAGTGGAAGATTTAACGCAGATAAGTTCAGTTTTTCATCTTAAAAATCTAGACATACTTTTGATCATTATCAAAATATGACCCAAATACTTTGCACGATAATCACGATAAAATTTGCTCTGCAAGTAATTCAATAGACCTAATCACAGTGTAGAAGTTTATCATATACCTGTGTATGAAATTCACAATGGTCGATATGTAAGTAAACAAGATGACTGTAATGTGTTAGTTATACGTTATATTCTTCACTTCGTCTATACAATGCATAAGAAATAGTTTGGTTGCAATAAAGTAGAATCACGTAACAGAATAGTTGTATAGTTGACAAAAACTGAATCTTGCACTGACGCAAATGTCCTATAGCGGCTGCAAGAGGCTTACACTTTTGTTGTATAACTGTTACCTGCAGCCCTTATACAACCTCTTAAATGAGTGTGCTATTAGGTGTGCCCATTCCGCTTGTATAGGTGTTCTAAGAGGGTTTTGCCAATGTTCTTAGAGTATACAATGCTGTGTAAGGAGTACTGTATAATCATTCTTGCAACTCTAATAGGAATGATAATTGTTAGTTGGGTATGTACTGGATTCGCGTGTCGAGTCGCAGTTGCAGATTCTGGAGACATCCTAACAGAATTGGCGCTCCTATTTGGAACATCCTTCTCAGTACAAGCCTATGGAATTTGTGTAATGGACATTTACAACCTACTAAAATACTATCTTTTCATTATGACATCACTATTGAATAGCTTAGGTATGTATACGTAGCCGCTCCTCCAATTGAAGCATCTTTATAATGAGGATCTCTCATTTGCCCTGGTAGTCTTGATACATAGGAGTGACAGGGGTGCTGCGATTGATTTTCAAGAAAGAAGCGGTCCTCTTATTAACTTGCATAATCGTTAACCTTAAGGCTCCGTAATTCACTACTTACCTCAATAAACATATGGACCTACATATCCTGCTTTTCCAAATTTTATATAAGGTGGCCTCAGGTTGAAAAAGTGTTCTTCCTTCCTCTGTCACTCTTGTCAGTGAAAATCAGGCGTCCTCAGAAAAAAATGACGTCAGTCAAGTAGGGTGACTCTGCCCTTCCACTGCAACGCTGACGTCAATTCATAAGGGATTATATTTGGCTCAAGTTAGTTCAACGTAGGAAAAACTTGTCTACGAACGTATAACAAATGAATTAAATGGATCATGTCATTCAAACAGGCTCATGCAATTAGTCCATAGTATCCTGCGAAGTGTCAAAAAACGAAGTTTGAGCGATTTTTATTTTTTTCGTTTCCGGATTTTTTCAGCGCTCCCATTGTACCGATTTGTAAAAAACTACAGTTTTTTCATTCTTGGCATAGTTGAAACTTTGTTTAAAAATTTCATCAAATTTCGAGCGGTACTAGTTAAAGATGAGACAAGGATTAACAGACAGACAGAACGACGAAAATGAGTGTCATCGTTTTTCGTGATGTACGTGTCATTTACTCGTGATTACAATATTTCCGCGCCAGTGGCGTAGGAAGTGAAAGGAGAACTCATTTCGAGAAATGACTAATCATATGGCCCTTACTGGTTTCTGGAATAAAATAGCATTTGAAAATCTCTATATAGTCTAATCATATTAGCAAATTTCCCCGAATTAATTGTAAAGTCTGGTTTTATTGGTGCAAGTTGTTCAAGGAGTAATAAAACTTTTTATTCCACAACAAAGAATGAGAAAACGTGTTTTTTGGGATTCAATCGAAAGTGTTGACAGGGAGAAAAAACTTTTCAAATAAATTTTTAGGTATTTATGAGACCTACAAAATGAGACCACACGTAAAAAGATCCGACTAATAGCAAAAATGACTTGGCTTCTGGCTATTCTCGAATTAAAATCAACAAATAAATATATTAACGTTGTTTCAGCCTCTACAATCGCTGTGTTTTGGAAGCTGAGTGGCCCGCTTATTCAGGTTCTAGTCAGTTGTTGTGGAACAAATTGAGGAACGTTGTTATTGGGGCGGCGCATTTCAAGTGGGCAGCCAGAAGAAAAGCTGCTAAGCTTTCGGCCTCTACTGAAGGAGGTAAGGCGTTATAATTTATTTCGATAAGATTGTTCAACCTGATTAGCGCGTCGAATTTTTGATATTTATTTTTAGATACACATACACAAAATGTGATTCTTAGTTTTAAGCAATTTATTAAGCATGCATATAGTATTTTAATTATTGGGATTTTTAGTGCCACCATCAGGAATTTTTCTTCCAGTGGTTGATGAAGTAAATGGACAATTCGTATTAGTAAAGGGTACATTAATTAACTGTTTGTTGTGTTTTGAATGTGTAATCGCTTGGAAAGTGCCTATTCATCTAACTAATTGCTTACTCGTGTTTAAAATTAACCTCTTTGGACATATTAGTGACTTACACATTTTTCAATCCTATGAGTTTCCTCTTTCTAAAAACGTTTGAATGCTCTCATATTTCGTATGTTGAATGCCAATTCTACACATTTCACCGCCTCCATTGTTTTTCGCTTTTTAGAATTTATAGCATAATAATAGAAATCTTCACCTGATGATAATTTATGGTGATTATTAAATTCATCACCATGTCGTATTGATTTGTAACAAATAAGTTTCGTCTGGTATTTGGGTCTAGAATATTCAGAAACTATTCGAAACATTGGGCTATCACATAAAACAGATTTTTTAACTATGTCCTATTCCACTTAAAGGCGCCGTCAAGACGTATTCGTTTTTTGCACGCTTTTATTAAGTGATTTCATCATATTCAGAACAATTCCAGATAACTTTTGTTTGACACGTCGTTTGCTGGGTAATTTTGGCCATGTTTTTTTTTCTCCAGCGAACGTATTCTTGAATCTCGCTTTCGTGGCGCATACGACGTATTCTCACTGGAGTTTTATTTTTATGATTCCTGTCAACGTTAGTCACTGTGCTTTCACTTTTGCAAGGTCATTTAACTTTAAGAAGGTGTTGGAAAAAGGTGGCCAATAACAAAGAAAAAAGTATTTTTAAGCAAACTTCAACTTTGTCATCTGCCGAACTCGAATGCGTCATTCATTGTCGCGAGATGTTTATGAATGAAAAATTTTGAATGCTAGATTTGAAAACACCTTACATAGCTAGAGATGAATTCTGTTTCTTTCTTAACAACTCTCATATTGTAATACGGTCCTTATGAAAGTTCTACGGAATCGTTCCAAGGGCAACATGTAAAACAAACATGTTGAATGTCGTACTCAGATGTGTGTGATGTATATGACGAATAACGTACGTATCTAAAATTTCCTTTATAGGAAGCAGCCTGTTAGATGGCGTTGACCGAACCGCCTCCCGTCTCTCCCTGGACTCCGGCAATGACACGACCATCCGCGAAGACAGCCTGTTGGACAGATTCCGAAAGGTAGCCAACATCGTAAAGGGAAGCTTGAATGGATTGGAGCAAGTGGACGGAGCGGGTGAGACGGAAGATGAACATGAGGCTGAAGAAAATAAGAACGGTCCAGTGGAAAACGGTAGTGGGGATAGCGGGTTCGTTGGAAAAGAGAGTCTTTCTGATTACAGGTAAATTAGAGCTAGGTAGCATGCATAAGCATACTTACGTATCGTAACAGATAAATTATTTTAGCAGCAGAAGTGCGAATCACCAGTACCTAAAAGCTGTCTTGAGATAATGTGGTAACATACCTATAAAAAATTCTTATCAAGGCGTTATGGAGGGGTGACCGCCACGTATCACGTACACTACCGCTCAAATATTTTGAGACAGTAACATTTTTTTAGAGAACCTAAAATAAATAAGGCTTATGACACTGTTTGATTATTACCATCTATAATACGACTACTCAAGCTCAAGCAAGATGTATAAGAATCAGTGAAACACCACTTAAAAGGGAATAAATGTAAACATCTTTAGAGACGCCGATATTTTTATTAGTTCACTGCAGTCATAAATCGGCCGATTTCCTTCCGCTGCTTACTTGTTTCTGTACTGTGTATTATGTTCCGCGTAATGTGATACATAAACATTCTGGGTATCAATGAAGCAAAGTAAAAATTGTATGTAGTTTAGTATAAACTACTAGTCGATGTGCTAGGGTCGGATTTTTTCAAAATTATGGAAAATGTTAAAGACGGGTAACGTTTCTCTTGAAAAAAGGGGTGCAGTATGTACCTTACGTGTTGAGGGATTGCCAATTCGAGCAATTGCTGAAAAGCTGCATTTAGGACGGAACACTGTGTCTCAAATTTTGAAGAAAAAGAGGGAAACAGGCAGTGTCGTAGATCGACCACGCTCTGGAAGACGCAGAGTTACAACTGTTCCTGAGGATAGGTTTATAGTAATAACAAATAAGCGAAATAGACATTTAACTTCGCCTGAACTCACACAAAGCTTGAACAGAACGATGGAAAACCCTGTGTCCGTGACCACGGTAAAACGCCGCTTACAAAGGGCTAACCTTAGAGGATGTGTAGCAGCATGCAAACCACTTCTGCGGCCTATACATAAACTCAACCGGTTAGCATGGATTTGAAAACACAAGGATTGGACCACTGACGGTTGGGATCGAGTCCTTTGGTCGGATGAATCCAAATTCGAAATGTTCGGATCTCGACGACGACAGTTTGTACGCCGCCAACCTCATAAACGCATGGCTCCGCAATGTTTGCAGCCCACTGTTCAACATGGAGGTGGGAGTGTAATGATTTGGGGCTGTTTTGCTGAAAATCGAACAGGAGATTTGGTTCGTATTGAGGGTATAATGCGAAAAGAGCAGAATCTGGAAATATTGGAAAACCACGCTGTTCCCTCAGGACAAAGGATTGTTGGGAACAATTTCGCATTTCAGCAAGACAACGACAATGAGCATTCATCTCGACTATGCCGCAATTATTTGGACCTGCAGCAAGAACTAGGTGCAATGAAAATCACGACTTGGCCTTCCCAGTCCCCAGATTTGTCTCCTACTGAGTATTAGTGGGATGAATTGGACAGACAGGAGAAGCAACATGAGCCTGCTAGTGCAGGAAGCGTGGGTATCCTTATCACCAACTATTCTTGAAAATTTGATACGTCGGATGAGTCGTGTCTGTCATGCAGTATTCGGGGCCGTGGTGGACATTTCGATTAATCACGAATTTAAAGTAAATTTTTATAGAAATACGTTACCAACTAACTGAGTTTTAGTGGAAAATAGTTCCTGTCTTATGTTTTTGATTAAATACACTCTATTGTTTGATTTGGTTTTTTACCCTCAAAAAATATGCTGCCCCAAAACTTTTGAGCGGTACTGTATCTTGAAAAGTGACGTTAAACAGATTTTTTTTTGAAATTATACTGTTTTTTGACATTATTTTGGTTTTTCTACAAGATATTAACTTAGCACTTGTTGCCTAAACGTCATGAGGCTTGTTATCAATCTTGATGTATTGTAAAATCTGCTTCTGAGATGGCATTACTGGAGGTCTAAGCTGTAAGTTGTATGTGTTGATGATAATTACAGTGGGTTCTTGTCTCAAATACACTTAATTGAGATGCAAAACTAGAAATCAGTTGCGCATCCACTTTTTCTTATCCATTCTGGAAATTACATATAAAAATTTTCTGAATTTCAAAAATGAGAGAGATAATAAATAATTATATTCACTGTACACGGCATTGGCAGAAGTGCATCTTGTCTCGGGGGGAGTACTTTGAAGTAGACCATATTGTAATACGTGAACAATTTTAAAATAAAGTTGTTATTCCACTTTTATACGTATTTTTCGGACAAACCTCGAATAACCCCTGTTACCAACCAAATCATAAAACAGTGTTCCAGACCCACCCAATTTTTCGGTATTTTTACAGAAATGAGACCTTATTTGCCGAAATACCGAAAGCGTCCTGATTTTTTATATCAATCAGATATTTTCAGATTACTTAAGAGAAAAGAGCTGGAACCAACAATTTATATGAAAAAACAATTCTATGTAACAGTACAGTCTGGTAGGTCATCGTCATCACTGGACAAGCATTACCTCATCTGCTTTTAATTCAAAATTAAATTAAAATGTTAGGTGATGAGGTTTCAAGTTTAGGGCTAAAACATAACAATATTCACAATATTGTAAATGTGAACGGGAAAAGGAGTTTCCAGGATGATTGCGAAGGAGTATGAAGAGCGACCAGTATGCTCATTGTACAAGCTGTAATAAATAAGTTGACATTTTTTATGAAAATATGCCCTCAAAAACCTGTCTTGTGGGTAGGCGAGCAATACAAAAATATACTTTTTTCATAGAAGACCGTTGATCTTGCGACAGCCGTATTCTTTCCTGCTACCAATTTTGCCCTTGAATCTATCGAATTTAACGACACTATCGATTTTGTTTTTCTTGGTAAAGCAACGTCATAAAGTCACAGTTGGCGCCTAAAGCCCGGCTTTTCAATCGTAGGTTCGCAGTATGTTTTTCAATGTCAAGTTTGTCCTGAAATGGTAGTATCTTTAACCAGGGTACCGTCTATGGGTTAACTAGAGAGTTGTAGTTGAACCGTAATATCTAACCTAGTTGGGTTGATAGTTGGACCAAGTTGTTAAAAGATTACATAAAATACAAACTCAGAGCGTCACAAAACGCACAGAACACTGATGGCCCAGACATTTCACACCATATAAACAGTGTTTCCGCTACAACAAATATGGGCTGGTTAACCAGAACTTCCAAGGAATTTATGGCCAAACTATAGATGACTTTCAGATTCGAGTTACTCAACAAAAAATACCCCTACTTAAATAGCAACATTTAGCCTACGTTGCTCGATAGTAGCGCAAGTTATGGCACGAGACAGAGTGACATAAGTCGCCATGAAGCCATACTTAATACCGTAAAGTTGACATTGCCATAATAATACTAATGGGATAATCAAAATTTATAAAACGAATTCATGAAGAACTGCCAGCTAACTTCGAGGTTAGAGTTTGTTAACCCGAAAACTGATTTGCGATTGAAACTGGTTTTTAGAGTCTGTGATCTAGTTTTCTTCAAATTATGTTACTCGTAGTAGTTACAAGGCATGATGAAAAGATGTGCCCTAGCATGTATGCTGTCTAGTTTTTTGTACATTTCTAGTTTCGTCTTTCTCCGGGAATAATCTGTATAGTCCAAATTGGTTGTGATAATGTGGTATTTCTGTGCAATTGTATATTTCACTTGAATTATGTTAATACAGTTTCTTTTTTCCAGGTTGTTGTCACGATCAGAAAGTGCTGGAGATGCGAATATAATAGACAAACTTCAAAACAACAAGAAGGTTCCGTGCTCGAAGAACCTCTTCAACGGCAGTTTAGACAGAGAAGATTCAGAAAACGAAAAAGGATCTCCTGCAAAGTGAGTATAATACGTCAGCTGGATATACATTATTCAAAAATTGGGGGACTTGAAACTAGAATTCAGGTTATAATAATGACAACGTAAGCTTTTCTAATTGTCATTTGACAGGATTTGACAATTCTTATCTGAATATAAGCTGAACACGCACGCTGAGGTAGCCGGTTTGCAAGTGGGAAAATAACCTTGCCATCTTAAACTCAGACATGAGTGCTGATATCCTGTGTGCCAAAATATGTCAGTATAATTTAACATTGGCTTTTTCAGAGTATCCCCGCGTGAAATAGTTGTAAAAGACGATCCTTTGGGGGCACTTGAAATAGATGACGAGCCTCTGCAGGTACCTGTATCGCCTACGCCTAACATCGAATCTCCACCCATTGCTTCTGTTGTAGCTGATACTCTGACAGATGAACCTAGGCTGTTTAGGTAATATGCCATTAGAAATTGTCCTGCATTCTTTTAAGTCTGAGTGTTACGTAATTTTAGTCCGAATGTGCGAGTAAAAAAAATTGTAACATGCAACTCAAGTCGTGATAGTTGTATTGTTATTGCACTAGTAGAGCAACGTTAGTTTTAAGCCGAGGAGGCAGGCAATAAGTGACGGATGGTAGGTCACAGGCTATATAGTGACGAGACCGAATTGAGAACGAATTGGTATAATGTTTACCAGGTTGTTACTCAGAATACGTCATTACTTTTCGTTCCAAATGATCGATTTTTTAGGGGCGAAGTATTCACCCTCTAAATAAAATGCGTCAGAACAATTAAACATTCACCTGACAAAGACTTGATCATAAGAATAATTGGTTACAACGGTGGAAGAAACACAGCCTAAACCAGTGCTTTTCCTTATTTGTATATTGAGACACAGCATCCTCTTTCAATGTGTCTGTTTTCAAATTTTTTGAAAAAGGGGCTAATATTACAGAAAGGAACTAATAGATAAATAACCGACAGCAATCCTAGAGCTACAAACACGCCTTAATTTTTAAATATCAAAATTCATTGATTTATAAGGCGTGAAAATTCACATTTACCTTTTTGATGCTATAAAAAATCAACAGTTTAATGATATTCAGCCATGATCTAAAAACTTTTATACAAGATCCACATAATGTAATGTTGTTATATTTTTATCTTGAGTTAGCGTTGTTGATAAGAATTATGTTGCTCTTCAGACAATATATCATGTTTATCTATTTAATATGGCGAATTTCATCGTCTCACCTAAGAAACTACCCGGGATATTTTTTAAGATGCGGATATTGTCGATTTTATTTTAGCAAAGGTACAAAACAAACTTCACCGAAAATGACCTACAAGAAGTCAATCGATCCTGCAGATAAGATATAATATTCGAAAGGTGTCGTATCGCTTGGCGTCGCCCGTATCCGTACATCGCCATCATCATCTGCCACCTAGGTCAAGTATAAAGGGGTTGATTAAAAATATTCCAAAACTCCTACAAGCGAGGGTGGCTATCTCCAGTTGCTTGTCGCCTACCCTTTCGGTGTATATCTGCGGATTTAGACTAAACAGCATATTAACACCATCTACTATCTCGGACAATATTACGAAGGCTCTGATTTTCAATTGCTGGTCAACTTTCAAGTTTGGTAACTATTATAACTATTAGTTTCTCCTAAATATGTTTTTCAAGTTCGGGTTAACCCGCAACTGTTGATCTGGCAACGTTGCTTCTACCTCTAAAATTTCGTGTTCTCATAAATCCTTATGGGGCTTGTCATTTGTGTCTCGTGACAACTCATGTCGCTGTCAAGCGAAAAAGGTATTGGTATTAAATTACATTTTTCTAGTCAACTCAGATGTTTTTTTTGGTGAAAATTAACTACATCGTTCAGGCAAATCTGACGCGTTTTGATACTCCAGGGTGGACCATTGAGTTGAGCGGGTTTTAAAAAATCATAGAAAGAAAACTGCAAAGCATAGGGAAGATAATTTATATTTATAATTTATATATATATATATTATTTGATAAAGTAGACACATGGGAATTTTATTTCTTTAAAATAACGCCATTGAGATGTGAGCCATCGAGACGTCCGCACTCCTCGAATCTCGACTTCAAATTCGTGAAAACTGGCTGGCGCATCGTTCGTTTGATAGCGGACATCTCGAAAATGTGCTTAAGCTGGGCAATCGTCGTCGGTTTAAACGCGGCTCTTGAGGTATCCTCAGAGAAAAAAATCCAGTGGCAAAAGATCTGGGCTCTGGGGAGGCCACGGAATGTCCCCTCATCATGATATCAGTTTTCCACTAAATATTTCCTTTGCAACTGCTAAAGAGTCGTTGGCGGTACGGGTTGCCGCGGCATCTTGTTGAAACCAGGCCCTGCTATGGTAGGTTTCAAAATTATGCATTTACGTAGCATTGCTCTGTAGCGATTAGTTACTGTTACAGTTTGGCCTTGCTCGTTATCGAAGAAATAGGATCCGATGGCCGATATGGCCGCCCAAACTATAACATAACGCAAATGCAAAGGTCGTTGGTGTTATAATTTGGGATTTTCTACTGTCAAATACCGTTAATATTGCTTATGACAAATCCACTCAAATGAAAATGAGCTCCATCAGAAAAGAGAATATTGCTTAAACTTGGAAAGCGGTATAAGATTGTTTCGGCAAACGCACGGCGTAGAAGGTGGTTCTGCGGTTTCAATTCCTGCACTAGTTGAAATTTATATGGGTACAATTTAAGGTCTTTCACCAAAATACGCGTCACATATGTTCTTGATATGGCGAGATCAGCTGATCTCTTTCGGGATGATAACTATGGATTGCGCTTAAAGTTTCCTCTGTTCGTATTGACCTTGGACGCCCCGCAGGTTTTTGATCACACACGACCTGAATAGTGCACGAATTTCCATTTTTGTAATAAGCCTTAATACAACACGCACGCTGCTCACCGGTGAAACGCTTCATGGCGACTAAATTTCCGAACACCGAGCTATTTATCTCCACTACCCGTGTCCCGCTCCCGCGTAGCTGTCACGAGCAATTCGGTTTTGAAATTCGTACGTCTCATTTAATCTGCAATTGAAAACCTGGGTCTTAGGATTAAACGTCACCAAATAGTGAAATCAGAGAGTTACGGTAGTAATTGTTTTTTGATATTGTACCCATTGTAACTAATTTTGAACGTGCTGTATGTAAAATAGGTCGTCGGTGCATCGGTCTGCTACGTTTGAGGACAGTCCACCCGGCCAAGCAAAATTGCATCGTTCTGAAACAGTACCAGCTGCTACTGTTGCTTCTAGTCTGGCTAGCTTGGGATCCAGCTTCAAGCTTGGATTTAGGTAACTATTAATCCGCTGTTATGCAGTTGCTGTGATCTTGATACCCCTCAAATATTACGTGAACTAGGATAGACACATCCACAGTGCATTGCTTCAAGATTAGGTTTTCCTCATGTCTGACATTAACGAACTATGACAGAAGAAAAAAATAACATTGAAGGTGCACGTCCATTGAGGGGAAGGGCAGGAAAGAGAATCAAATTGAATCCTGTGCACTAGAGCGACGCGGAAGGAAGCTACGTATCACGTTTGACGCGTGTAAATGATGCTTGTCCCTGCCGTTCTCTTTGCGTCGATTCTCCTCAATGAGCGCGCATTTTAATGATAATTTGTTTGTTTGTTGAAGATTTATTTAGCATTAATGCTACAATGTCAATTTTGTATAATGATTCGGTTACATATTTTTTCTATTGACTAAAAAGTTATGTTCATGTTCATTTTGGCAAATCAGATGTTTACATATTAATAACAGAATGATTATGGTTCACACAACCTGTTTAACTTATCCAGTTGCATGCCTTATTGCATAGTTTTATTCACATAATTTCGGTAATTGGACCTTGGAAACTATATGATTAATTAGAATTATTTTAATCGCTGCGTTTTTCAACCGCGTCATTTGACTGCAAATCATACGCCTCGCATTAACGAAAATAAAGTATGAAATTGAAATATATCTTCGAATATGAAGTCAAACTATCAAAATCTAAGTATAATGCCATATTTTCAAACTTGTCTAAATGTTGACTATTTTTATATGTTTGACTTTTTGCAATGCTTGTTTTCTCATGGTGCGTCCCTAGTAGACATTATGAAACAGATACAAAAATATTGCTAATTATGCGACAAAAAATATATCTGGATGTACTTAATTGTAGAAAAACATTACTCCACGTATTTTTCCACTTTAATAATTGTTTCTTTTCAATTTGATTGTTCTTTGTGTATATTCACTAGAGTTGAGTAGTATATGCATACATAATTATTCTCAATTAGCATGTTGAAATATTTATTTTTAAGTTGTGCTAGCGTTTTTGCTGTTTTATTTTTTTATATGCCTGTACAGTGTATACTAATGTCAAGCAAATATTCACATTATCAAAACCAAATTCAGTAGTTTCCCACTTTTGCATTGTCATTTAGTGAGATATCGTCTTACCCATTGCCTCGTTTACCAGTAAGCAGTGTCAACGGAAGAAAGTACATCTAAAAATGAGATAAGCTTCTCCAAAGCTAAAGCGGAAGTAGGTGCCAAGACCTTTGCTGCCAACTCCAATATGAATGTCCCTCTAAACGCTCGAGATCCATCAATTCCAAGAGTTCCCTACTCTATGCGGGAGGTAACCATCAAAGGCCAAGGCAGAAGTGCTTGCCAAGATCTTTGCTGCCAACTCCACCATAGACGTCCCCCCAACGCCCAAGTGCTGTCGATTCAAAGGATTCTTTACACTACGCGGGAAGTAACATTCCAGTCATAAGACCGTAAGATGGGTGCTCTGGTCGCTCGACATCAACAAAGCTTCGGGTCCGGACCTGATTCCTGCCATTGTATTGAAGAGGTGTGCAGCGAAGCTTGCTCCAGGTCCTTCGCGTCTCTTCCAGATATCTTATGAATCCGGCACCTTCCCAGAAAACTGGAATTTGCTCATGTCTCAAAAAAAAAAGATTTAAGACCGACCCATACAACTACAGGCCTATAGCTCTGCTTTCTGTTATAAATAACGTGATGGAGATGTGCGTAAATCGCGAGCTTCTGGACTACCTCGAACGTCACGGCTTGATTAGCGACAGGCAGTATCGTTTCCGGCACCAGCGATCCACAGGAGCTTACGTCACGCAGTTGTGGAGTAAACTTTTATCCAGTCTTATGGTGAGGCTTATGTCGTTGCTGTTGATATCACTAAAGCGTTCGGTTAGCTGTGGCACGCTGCCCTCTTATGCAAACTTCGGTGGTATGGCCTCCCAGAAAAGCTGTGCAACCCAATCCAGAGTTTTGCTGACAGCACTCTACATGTAGAAATTCAGAGTGACAAGCCGATCTCTGCCACTGAGCTGGGGAAAAGAAGTCTAGCGACGACTTCCACTCTAACGAGAGACTTGGAGGTTATCACTGCTTGGGGGCGCAACAAGCTTGTACAGTTTAATGCTTCCAAAACACAGTACTGTACCTTGACGAACAAAAAGCGTCCTAGCGCTCATCCCGTTTCGATGGATGGCCGAGCTTGCCAAAGAGCCGTTCACTTCGGCTGGTCGGAGTAAAGATCACCGAGGACTTGATCTTGCATGAACACATCTCGTTAGAAGCGGCAGCTGCTGGGAAAAAGCTAGGCTATTTGTTTAGGGCTAAGAAGTACTTTTCTCCGCATGACCTTCTCTCTCTATAAAGACCCAGATATGCTGTTAAGAGAGGGGCTGTCCAACTGATCGACAGTTTCGGAAACTTTCGCACCGGCTCTTCTACCGCTACACCAACGGGCTTTGCTCCTCAGAGCCCTCTGCCAGACAGACCCACCTAACTTTGACCTCCCATCCTAACCTTGTCGAACTTCGTACATCCAGAACTGGTCGATACGACCGCGCCTTTGTCCCGAGGGTGTCGAGATTGTGGAACAATCCACAAGAGGTTGGGATCCTCATAGCAGCCGCGGCATTTAGGCTTCTGCCTGCGTAGCTGCTTCGGTGTACAAAAAAAAGCTTCTGGTCCTGACTTGATTCGAGCAGTTGTACTGAAGGAATGTGCAACAGAGCTTGTTCATTTGCGCGTTTTTAAGATATCTCACGAATTCAGTACTTTGCCAGAAAATTGGAGATTTTTCACATGTTTAGCCCATAAAAAAAATGTTCTAAGGCCGAACTTTACAACTACCAACATATAGCTCTGCTTTCTGTGCTCAACAAGGTGACGGTGAAGTACACCAATCAGGACCTTTTGAAATGTCTTAAGCATCACGGCCTAATTAGCGACGCGCGATCAGTCTAAAGGACAGCTCCTTTAATCCTATGGTGGCGATACTGTGGAATAATCTGCTGAGGTTCTACTAACCTTAAGCAGATTTAAAAATAGTATTAACAATGTGTCTCTGATCTACTTATAGCAGTAGCGGTGTCCCAGTATTTGGGTTTCTGCCTATGCAGCAGCATTGGTATATATACCGTCATTACTAAAACGGATTTCGTTCCAGTTATGCAATTCAACATACCAAATTTACTTTTGACTTTGAAAAGCGAATGTTCGTATAAAAAATGTCCCGTCCGAGATTTATGTGGGGCGAAATCTCACTACTTGAATTGGTGGGTAAAGTATGCGTTGTATTTTTTGCCTACTATTTTATTTAGTGTTTTATTTTGGACGATATACCTGCATGGCATCGCATAACAAACAACATACGCTAGACACTGCACGTTGTAGAAAAGTAGTGATTTGGTTTCTAGCCGATATTCACCATCACGCCTGTCCCTGCGCAAAGCTGATCTTAAGGTACCACAGCTGTTCATTGAGAATGCTATCAATAATTTAAGGTAAGTTGCTATTCATGTACCTGTATGTTAGTCCGCTATTACATCTGTTGTAAATAATGGTCATATGTGAACAAGATTAACAAAAAAAAAAAATATTCTGGTACTTCTCTCGACTAATGTCTGTAGATGAAAAATTGATATGAGTTAATCTCAAACTGGAGCTGTTTAAGTAGATACTTTTTGAATCAGGGTTTTTAACTATGAAATGTAATATCGTCTATTTCATTGATTGTAATTTCTCAGATTTTGGCTTATAACAGTGAAGCTATAAATATACGTTCCGTAGTTTCATTCCACCACTCCGACAATTTTCCCGTTAGGTACGAATATAGGGAAGTTAAACCTCGCCCATAGTAAGGCGATCTGTTTACTTATTGCGCTAAACATTGATAAGTTCGTTAAAAGATCTATAGTTGTTCCAAAGAACTCTAAACTTTAAAACTTGGTGCATTTTCAGAATAACAAACCTCGAAATGTAGTCGGATATGTAGTATACAACTACTACTATCCGTATGCATACTGATAGTGACTCAAATCTACTGCAGTAGATTTGAGTCACTGTCACTTGATACGAATATTTTGACATTTAAAGGCGTTTATTTGATAGAGCATCTTTGCATGCATGCATATGTTTCGAGTACTTATTATTTAGTATGATTGGCTTTTTTGTTTTTTTTAGTCCGAGTAGCTTAGCTAGTAAAAAATCCAACGAACTAATCCAAGGTGGTATCAGCTCCATCAAATCTGCCGCCACCAGCATGGTTAAGAAGATGGAGGAGATTCGAGAGGCCATTTCAACGTCTGCCAATTCCACACCTGTAAAAGGATTACCTAGTGACAGGTAAATACTACCCGGGATGATTTCAATCTCATTCTCATTGTAATCTTATAATTGTGGATCATATGGATAAGATATTTATATTAACAAGTTGGTGTCGTCGATTGCCAAGTTCTGGTTGTTTTTGTAGAAGAACGGATCGCGGAACTGACGGAGCTGTGAGTTAAAGTGAAGCTATTTCACTTTCACGCTATTTTGGTATACGAGCTATGTTAATTAAGTGACGAGACGGTTCTTCCACTCCACATAGCCAGTGCTGGAATTCTGATATTGCAATAGCCTGCAGCTGGTCCGTTACAGTCGTTTGAATGTTTTCGACTGTCCCTTGAGGTGATTTTTTAACTTCTGGAAGAGAAAAAAGACACAAGGACTTAAGTCTGGCGATTAAGGAAGCTTAGGAGGCAGAGGGATGTTTTTACTGACCAAAAACTGGTTTGACATTGCTTTGTGATAAAGAGCATGTACATTGAGTCGCTTATAACTCAACATAACGCAATAATATGTTATATCAATCTTTTTTCCTTGGAAGGATCTAACCGAACATGGAATATTGCATTGAAAGAAAAAAGTCAAAATATGCCAAAATATCCCATAATCCATTATACACTCAGAGAGTTCCAAAAAACATTGATTTTACGTACTATAATGTTTCGTTATTAGTTTTTGAGTTATAAGCAGGTCAATGTACCAAAATGCTCAACTTTGACAGCACACGAGATTGTTGTTTTGATTGATAGTGAATTTAGATTTATAAAGTACTTACAAGAAGCTTCAATACGATGCATCACATGGCCGCTTAATCTAATTAAAAAATGTTTGAAGATGATGTACAGCAATTGCCAAAAAAAAATTTCTGAAAATAATCAGCAGCCTCTGAAACGTAAAAAAAACTAGGTTTGAGCGATTTTTATTTTTTTCATGCCTTATCCCCTAGCTCCACCATCACTGGACCGATTTTCAAAATCTTAAAATCCGATGGGTACTTTCCAAGTTATAGGCGGTCCAAGGATTAGCGGACGTACAGACAGACCAGCCGAAATAGGTGACATGGTTTTTCATGATGTACAAGTCAAGATCCGAAAAGCATAATATCTCATTTTCAAAGTTTTTCGCCAGTGATATAGGAAGCATGCCCACTGTTGTTGAATATCTATACAGATCTTCGTCTCAGTAGATCCACGGATCCACCACACTCGTAGAGCGCCTTTGCAAGATATTTAGCCTTGCTAGCATGGCAAAATATCTCATTTGTGAGCTCAAGTCCTATTGATACCAGATTTACCGTCTGTCCTCAGAAATTGTAGTATATTTTATTATTTTGGTTTTGTGTTTTTTATATTAGGTTGGCACCCAGTGATATTCAAGAAGAATGCGAGTCAAATGACGGCAGCGACACTGGTGAGAGACATAGACGTATATCTGCAGAACTGAGTAGTAGGGGTAGCAGTAATAATCTTAAAGAATACGAAGAAATACTACCCGAAAGCTTATTTGGTATGCCATCGGAGGAAAGAACGACAGGTATGTATTTTTATTGTATGCTTAAGTTTCACGTGTCATGCACTATTTCAGAAAGGGCCCATATTCACCAAAAAGTGTATTCCCAGTGTTTTTATTTTATCCTTGAACGTGAAGCGGCAGAAGTGCCGTACAAAGCCTTACTGTGGCCTAATAAGTCCTAACGTGACGTAATAGGTCTTTGATGTAACCCTACTTTGCCAATGGGGTTATTTTAGACCCTAGTTAACGCACATGATACCACATATATTACAGAATGCTTTTTATTTAACAAACATCGAGTCAATTTACTTATTGTTAACAGGATGCATGTATTTAATAATAAGTATTTTGTAATTTTATTCATGTCCTGAAAGAATTTATCAAGCAGAATTTTCTACGGCAACAATGAGATATATTGTTATTCCCATTAAAATGCAAATTTAATTGATCCATATCAATCTAGATATTGTATCAGATTTGTTTCCATGAATCAAGGATGGCGCAGATGCGTAATTTTCATTGGTGCATTATATAATCATGGCCGCTCATTTAGTATCCGGACTAAAAAGAAAAAATAAGTTTTTATAGCTAAGCCAAGTTATTTATGACTTCTTTTTTTATTTAATACGGGAACTAGGGGCCGGTATGCTTTTTCTCTAAAATGAGAAACATTTTACAAGAAATCGACCATATTAATTAGATCCATTACAGCGTTGAATTTCTGACCCACGAGCTTTTTGGACCCAGCCTTAGTCGGGCCTTAATGATCAGCTGTTATTTGTTGTCACGTTTCGACGTGTTGAAGTATCGTGGTGAATGGTGTGTGTAACGCTATCTTAACCTGTCTGTATATTCCAACTTTCAGATAGTGAATTGGATATATCACTTACGTCGTGTTCGCAATGTCACAACTGCTCCTGCCTATTATACGACGAAGATATTATGGCCAACTGGTCATCAGAAGACTCGAACCTCAACACAGTATGCATAGCATGTAACAAACCCACAGTCCCCCTGCTAACTATCATCATTTGTGGAAAGAATAGGAAACCTTGTGATCCATTCAGCGTACCTTATCTGAATCCTCTCGTTTTAAGGAAGGTAAGTGTCAGTTCATAATGTAACAAGAAAAACTGAGACAACGAATTTACAGCAAAATATGCTCTGCATACACCATACCCCTATAGAAAATGTTTTCCTACTGTTATAAGGCGAATACTGCGTAGTGATAATGGAATCATCTGGAACGTGAAAACGGTAATCGAACAAGATTCGACATCAAAATATTGTATGGTACATATATTCTCAATACATTGGCATATTTTCGTTATTTTTGGTAAATTAACGTTACTTCTTTACTTTACACAGACATATAACAATTCTTTCATAACTTTTGAATTAGTAAATACCGTAGAGCTATGAGTAATACTTATTTGCTTTTGAAATGAAATAGATCGACAATGGTAGTAGCCACATAAATGCGTCCAGCTACTGTTTGCGTGTCAGTTTTTAGTCAGATCTCTCAAATGCGTGCGCGTGTGTGTGTGTGTGCTTCACTTGCCACGTGACGAATTGAAATATTCGCCTTGAAGCCTTACTAGAAATGTTTCCCTTTAGGTCCATTTATTGTAGACTGTACGTATTTCAGACAGTATAGATTCCCCCGTATGACTTGAGATAGAGACATATTTTCAACAGTGTCGCGTATCGGTCGCACTGCAATGTGCACAAAACGTTGTGTCGTGGTCTTATGTCTGATTATTCACCACTGACGCTGGCTCATAACTGGCGTTTGGGCCTTTTGACTGACTTGATCAATTTATTTTTTTCGTTATAAATGTTCGTAGCTAACTCTTCCTCAGAGGGGCTAACTTGTGCCGAACATCATATTTTATGAATTGATGGCAGCATTGTGTGGAAAGTGCAGTGTCAACATACTTGACGATATTTTTTAATTATTATTGGTTAACGTCCATGATTATTAGGCTTGTTCAATATTACCATTCGGCAAAGATTGTTTTTTGAAAGATTAGTTACCAAATCTGCTCGACGTAAGCGGTACCTTTTGAAATAACAGCGTTTTTTGTTTTCTCATTTTCGGCCTTTTTCTGCACCGGCACTGGACCGATTTTCAAAGACTAAAAAGATTTGTCGCCCTTGGCATAGTAATAACGTTGTGTAAAAATGTCATCCAAATACGAGTACTTTTCAAGTTATGGACGGACCAAGGATTAGCAGGCAGACCGACAGATCGACGGAAATGAGTGACATGGTTTTTGTTGATGTACATGTCATATAACATACAAAAAACATATCTTATTTTCGAAATTGTTCACGATTAAAATACTTCCTCCTCTACCAGGCGTGGAAGATAAAAGTATGTAGCATAGTTTTCTTATGCTGGGTAAAATTTGCTATCAAGAATCTAGAAGTCTCAAGTTAGCTCACCCAGAAACCCTTTTGATATGCTACATTGAACTTTTTTAGTAAAAAAAAATGATCGATGTATTGTATGCCTCTAAGACTCTGTCACGACAGCCATAGTCTGTGGACAGTTTAAACTAGCCTCATCATAATTCCAGAAGAGTTCATGATCAACAAGTCAACAAAATTACATACACTTCCTTCTTGGATATGAATTTATTTGATGTAATTTTATCAGGAGCTGGAAAACATTTTGACCCAGGAAGGTGACCTGTGTCTAGCAGAACCAAAATTCGTCGACGAACACCCAATCATCTACTGGAACTTGGTGTGGGTGTTCGAGCGGATCAACATCCAGACCCATCTCCCAAATCTTTATTTGAGAAATAAAGCAGAAACGGGAAGTATGGACAGCATAAGCAAGCGATCGGAGGAATCGAAATGTACAGACGACGAGGAGGAAGTTGAAACTAATGGCGGAGCTGTGATGAAACCGGTTGAAGAAGGGACCGATCCATTGACGCAAGAATTGGCTGCACTGGGTGAGTTTGTATAAATACATTCATCATGCTGTCTTCCAACGTTAACCAACGTAAACGCTTAAATGAAAAATACTCTAAACCTCACTGAAACACTATGAAGATGGGGAGCTGTTTAAACCGGAATTTTTACAATAAAACATTTTAAAAAGGGGTCAGGTGGTATATGATTTTGAAGCTCCTTATGAGTACCCTAGAACTCTGGAATATCAAGGTCACTACCTTTCAAAATGACACACAGCCAAAGCTAAGTATTTTTATACGTTGACACGCTTATAGTTCAATTACTGATCATCAAAACGCTTCTTTTTTGTGGGAGGGTCTATTCGAATATGCAAAAATTAGTTCAATTTAAAAAAACAAATTTTTCCAATTTGAAGATTTACGAGCTACAAATTTAAATTATACTATATGTCTGTACTGTTCTCCACATTCTGAATAAAATACCATTTCAAATTCAAGCTGCGTCCAAGGAAACTGGAAAAAAGGGTAAGCAATTTGGATATAAAGGATTTTCACGACTAACTGTTGATATTGGCAAATAACTTAAAATAACCGCAGCTAGTTTGACCATATTGCAGTATTAGTTAGTAATAATACAAAATATTAATTATCTTTATAGCCCAGCTAGCTGCTCAAGTGAGCCTGAGGTGCCATTGGGACCAACCAAGTCTTCATACGGATGGCCCTCCTATGTACACCCTGTGGAAGCTGCGAGATACCTCTAATACCATTTGTAGTGGGCGAAGTCGAATAACAAAATCGTGAGTACCAATATTTCTGCAGCTGCAATCGCGATGTCCTCCTTGTGCCATGTCGGATCGCCCCAACTTTACAATTCTCGGCTATCAGGAATACTTGCTCTGTACTCTGAATGTTTATCAATTCGCGTATGTTCCTAAAACCACAACCCTTTTATCCTACGCCCTATTATTAATTGAATAACGCGGTATCGATCTCCCCATAAAATGCATCCTAAACACGACAGCTTTCTACATAGTATCTGTTTCAGCAAGTCTCGAGGAACATTTGCTGTATCCAATACCACCTAGTTCGAGCTCGCGTCTTTATAACCGTATTTTAGAAGCTTCCAATTAATTTGTGGTCCAGATCTCAAGTCGATATAACAAGATCGACCAAGTTAGCATTTGACTAACCTCCAGCGCACTTTAATATTGACACTGTCTGTACAAAAGAGTGTACACAATTTTAAGAAGCAATCTCAATCATACGTTTTATTTCCTTGTTTGGGTCAAGCTCATCTGAGGTGTAACATCCAAGGTCGTTAGAATGTTGTGCCTGTTCAATTCAGTTTTCTGTAAAGGTGATACCACCTACAAGAAACAAAATTTTGATCCGGACTCGAGGATATCGCTATTCACCTGTCCACCTGGTTTTGTACAATCGTTCTGAAATCCGACGTGGCATTTCGGGCTTTGGAAATTCAAGTGCTTTTCGCAAGTGATGACATTGTTTGATAAAGATTTTAAGTTGATCAGGCACGAACATGCAAAAAGGCTAATGATTGATTTACCTGCCCGTCAGTGTGCTATTAATATTAGATGCGTAAATCCATAATTATACCCGTGCTAACGATAGGGATTTCAAAAAACCTCTATTCCCTGATTAGGTATCCATCTTTAATAATACCTTGTTTAATTTACAGTTTCATGCAGCAGATCCTGAACCAAATTCGCATGAACGACCTAGCAGAACCATTGAAAAGCCTAGCCAGCGATCGGTTAGTGGACAACGTCAGTCCTAAGTGCACCTCCATCTACCGAGATGTTCTGTTTCTGGCCTGCAAAGCCATCGGCAGGGCCCAGATCGATATAAACAATTTCGACAAGGAGTACGCATTGGCCTACTCTCGACTGGCTGATCGGCTGAACAAGCTATGCCCTCAGGACAGACATGTCAGCTTAACTGCGCTATATTGCAGGCAGTATTTCAGACCGCTCACGTTACCATAGTGATATTATTAAGGTAAGACGGACAACACTTAACAAGTCTTGTGCTAGAAAATGTGAAGTCTTTATCTGTTTTAATGACACAAGACGTAGTAGGCATAATGTAATCTAGTCCAGTTTCGGGAATGTGCTTCATAGCAGCGCGAGTATTGCAAAACTATGAGAGTACTAGTAGAGAGAAAATTGAATCAGTATGATTTTGAGGTATGGGCGCCCTTCACTTCACGGATATGCATCTCAACTTGAACTCTTGTAATATATAACTCCATGACTACTCACGAATCATGGTTTTCACAAAAATTTATTTTTTGCAATTTAATTGACGACAGAAAATCATTCGGTATTTCTTACCCCCCTTATCAAAAGTATCGTTTCAAATAAAACATCTATTTACTTACGTTTTAAAATTCCTTGCAGTTCCCCATTTTCGTGTTTATTTTTTAATTTTTTTTTGTGTTACAATATTGATCTCACTTTTAGCTAGAGCCTAATCCCTTTCACGTCTAATGTGACCAATGAATTCGAATAGATTGGTAGCCACGTGTTTACATAGCATTGTTTGTCGCAAAAATTGCGTATTTTTGGTGTATACTTTTGGCTCATCTGCCTGCCAACGCCTACCAAAATTATAGCGTTATTTCGACATAATAAGTAAACATCTACCTTCACTAGGCCCGTCCATATTCTTTGTAAATTATGTAAGAAGTAGCAGGTCTTGAAACACCACAATTATCGGCAAACTCTCGCACTGTGAAAAATAGAACATTAAAACTATTAATTTAATGACAAAACTATCAAAAAATTGACTTACGTCAAGTGCACTTTGATTCTCTCTACAGACTATAAGAATGGATGAATGAAAAAAAAAAAATGAACATCGACATTCTAAATTCTAAATGATTGTTTCACTATAATTGGAGAGAAATTATTAATATTGGTGAATCATTGTTTAGTACATGGTGAATTCCCATTACTCCTGTGCCAAAAGTTCAAAATTCTCAGCTGTATACAAATATGCGACCGATTAATGTCTTGCCCGATGTCGAGAAGCTGTTCGAAGGGATAATATATGAACAAATCATAGAATTCATTGAAGAAACAAAAATTTTGATAAAAAATCAAGCTGGATTTAGAAAAAAATGTTCCACAGAAACGGCAATCCAAATGGTGGGGGGAGACGAGAAGTATAGATGAGAAAGAATATATTGTAACAATATTTTTAGACTTCAAAAGAGCATTTGAGACTATAGATAGGAAAAGATTGTTAATGAAATTGCGTCACTATGGCTTTAAAGGATCAGTATTACACATTTTACAAAATTATTTAGTAAATAGAAGTCAAAAAACTAAAGTTGGAAATATTATGTCAAGTGTTCAAAATATATCAGTAGGGGTGCCACAGGGGAGTAAATTAGGGCCGTTACTATTTATTATTTATATGATAGAACACTGCAAAATTCAAATATTTGCGGACGATACACTTATATATATAGCACATAAGCATTTGGACACTGCTTTAGAACTGTTAAATAGTGATATTGAAAAATTAAGAATTGGTTAAATGTCAATAAACTTAAATTAAACACTAATAAAACAAAATGTATGTCAGTAGGGAAACATTTAGGTGACAATACAATTAGGCTCATGATTAATGATGAAAAAATTGAAATAGTCGAGTCATTTAAATATCTTGGTATATATATATATATATATGTGGATAGTAAGCTACTGTTTCGAAAATCATGAATACATTATTTCAAAAATATCGAAAAAGATGAATTACTTCTACAGAGTTTCCCATAATCTTAGTATGTATTCCAAAAAAATTGTGTATAACAGTATAATTCTTCCCCATTTTTTATATTGTTCAACCATCTTGTTTACAGCAAATGAAAACATATTTTCAAAATCACAAATTATACAAAATAAAGCTATGAGAATCATTTTAAATAAAAACAAAGATACTAGGATTAAGTCTATGTTAGAAGAACTGCAGTGGTTGGAAGTGAAAAATTTCATATATTATGGTTCTCGTTTTCATATTCAAATTAAAAAATCATTTATTACCACCACATTTGGAGAACTTCACAAAATTAAAGTCATTATCATAACTACGAAACTAGAGACAGTATAGATTTTCATCTGCAAAATTGTAATAGTAGCATAACTAGTAAATATATATTTCAAAAGGAAGTATTTGAATTTAATAAATTAAATAATGATATTAAACAAAGTTCGAATTTAAAAATGTTTAAGCTGACATTAAAAAATCACTTTATGAATAATCAAAATACATAGTGAAGTAATTTTAATTTTAATAGACAAGTATGTAAAATTCCAGAAAATGCATAGAAGAAAAATATGTAACCGAATCATTATACAAAATTGATATTGTAGCATTAATGCTAAATAAATCTTCAACAACAACAACATGAGGCACGCAACCCTAGCGAATCTATCAACGCCAGATCTGTAGACAGGGTGATTTATTGAGGTTCTTTGTACGCTATGGAAAAAAGGATACAAGCAATATGGCCGCTAATGGCCATGACTGTAATAGCGAATATGCATGCTTTTATTATTTACGTTAATATAGGTAAACACATATTTTAATCATGGATATGTCTGTATTTTTTCTTAGACATATAAAATCGCAATTCCAATGACTCTGATTAAATTGACGCGTTTTTCGCACGCTTCGCAGTGGCGTCACAACTCATGTAATTGTAATTAGATAGCTCGGTGGCGGATTCCACATCAACCACTACTCTTTGGAACTGATCATACGGATAGGTCAGTGATGTCGACAGCGACATAGGATTGGCTGCTCTCTTGCCGATATCATGACATTACGTTTCGTTATTTTAAATTAGCCACATATTTTTTCTATTTTTTGTTAATTAATACTCGTAGCTTCATAACGCATAAATATAAAATAATGTTAAAGATTGCTTTCTATAGTAGTATGGTCTGTAAATAAAAATAATTAACCGATATTTGAATCACATGTATATTGCCTATTTAAGTTGGGTATGTGAAAAAAGAAATTCATCATTCAAATAGATCTGAAAACGGTCCTGAGTTTCACCAGATCCACCATTGCCCACAGTAAAGGTGCGGCACGGCTATTATGTAAAAAAAACCTATAAAACGTCAAAGAAAAAACACTAGGTATAGTCAAATACCAGAATTGATGACAGTAGCAGAAGACATCGTGCGCCACTGCTTTGACGCGGTACCTTTTGATTACAGCGACCGTTTGCATATATTTATTTATACGATTAGTTTCGCTACTGTCATCAATTTTGGTATTTTACTGTAGTTTTTAGGGTTCAAATAGTTCATTCCACGTCTGCTCGCTATGATCGCTGTGAGCGTCCATCTATGGAGGAATTACTCAACTACACGCATTGTTGGTTGCAGAAAGCAAGTTTATGTTTTTTGAAGCCGAGTAGCCTGTAGTGTTTATCTATGAGATGTAAAAGAAAGTTGGTTGAATAACAAGATTGCAGATGGATGATTATGTGTATTGGTCTGAAGGTGTATCAAGTCAGTGATATTTGCTGTGTGAGAAAATTATTACTGAATATGCTGAAAATCGAATGTATCTATTAGCTGTGCCCGGCGGGTTATTTATATGTTGTTCTTTCTGAGACAGGTTATGTTCAAAGTTATAAATTACGATTTTTCCCGTTTTTTTTTGTGTATTCAAACACTTTGAGGAGCACTATGGGAAATCGCCACCGCGCATTTTTGACGAGTAAGCATGTTTAAACGATTATATCATTTTTTATGTTTTACTATGTAAGTCTTATATAGGTTTCTAGAAAACTCAAGAGAAACCTTTGTTCTTTTACAGTTTTCCATCAAAAATAACGAGTTATACAACAAATGCAGAGTGAGAAGGTGGCGAGTGCATAAATTGAAAAGGATGGTGCGGTGATAGTACGTGCAATAAGATTCCATAAACAAAATTCAAACATATTGCTCATAAAATATACAGGGTGATTTGAAACAGAGCAACTTGAATAGTCACACCTCTTGATTGACTCTCAAAAAAAGTTTTGTTGTACTGTGAACACTCCAGCTTGACATTCGTGTGATATGTTGCAAGGCAATAAGTTTGTATATCAATTGTTGAAATATTGTACATTTCATTCACTCTACTGAGCATCACCCTGCTGCTGAAATCAGCGGTTTCTCATTTTTTATTCTGATACATGGCGATTATCAGTATATTATTACTCAGATTCTAGGTTTGTTCGTACAGTGGTTGGTGACTTGTCGGTGACTATGTCTGGGATCTGGCGGTGTGAATTTCGTCTATATAGCGTAGCAGAGTGAACGGAATTTGTGAGGCGGGATTTGATCACGGTCATTGACAGGTTGTCGCCTGCTATACGAACAGGACTTTTGTTTTGTTTAAAATAACCTCCCTCTGGACTCTCATTCTACATGGCCAGACAAAAATAATCCTGATGTAGGGCACGTTGAATTCGTCCACTTATATTGATCAAGTGTAAGGCCGCGGTTATACTGCGAGGTAGCAGGTGTCAGGTAGTGGGTGGTAGACGACGGTAGACGGGTAATTTTTAGACCCTTGGGGGATTTTTGTGGATTCAGACTTTTTGGGAGAAAATAGAACCTTTGACTATTTTTGGGAGCATTCTATTTCATTTTCAATTTTGTGAAACTAGCCACTGCTAAACAGTAATTTCAACTTTTATAGCTCATATACCTTATTCAAATGACATTGTGAAAAGTAGTATTTTTAGAACAATGCTCCTATTCTGTATTAGGAAGAGCAATCAGGTAAGATCCCAGCACTTAATGCCCCATTGGGCTCCTTCTGCCACCTCCCCGGGAGTCACTTAGGGTTGGATGATCAACCACCCCAAACTATTGAAAAAGGTGGTGATCCGACCCAGCGGATTTCCTTTATACGAACCAAAAACGTTCTTCCAGAATGACAGTGTCCAGGGGCAATGCCAGTTGCAAACCGAATGATCGCCATGTGTCGCCGTAAAGATACACTATACTTAGTTTCTTTCACTCCAAGCATTCCGTGTTCGTGAATTTATTATTTGGTATATTTATAATTCATTTTTACTAACATTCATTTTATTTATTGTAATTTATGGTCCATGAAGTTAGGATTGATTTTCTGTTATTAGTCGAATAAAGGTATTGATTTCACGTTTCATTTCCATTAGGTGACTTTGACGATTAATCAAAATATTTAAACAGAATCATTGTACTACCACGTAATTGTATTTTAGTTAAAATTGACGGATATTGATGGTTGAGACATGAGCATCACGTGAACTTACGGGCTTAACATAAACTCACCATGTGTGGTACCTCGCTTGCTTAAGGAGGGTCTCATCACCCATTTGGCAGGTCACAGTAAACCAACCGGTATTACTTTTATAAAGAGGTGTTATGAAATGACTGCAAGAAGGATATGCTACCCATTGAAATGCATCAAAATATTTTGGGGACTGTTGGAGGGCAAGCAGTTTCTTATGATATTGTCAAACGCGGGTGTCGGTTTATATGTGGAAAGAGTTGTCAAATCCAACATGATTGAGCCACTTGTAACTGAATCGACTGACCATAACATTAAAACAGTGCATGATATGGTATTACAAGAGAGATATTATGTAAACTGATACTAAAAATTACCAGATGCCTTTAAACAGAATCGCTTTCACGAGAATGATCATAGCCCTATCTCCTAGATTGCTCTTTGAATTGGTCAATTACCCATCCACATTCGTCACTCCTTTTCCACAGTGATTTCATTATATTTCCAAAATAAAACAACATTTATGAGAAGTGAACTTTTCAAGTAAGCAACAGATAACTGTGATACCAGTGATTTGTCAGCAGTCGGATATTTTTATCGTGAGGCTATTGTAATACTGGATCGCCATCTAAACTAGAGCATTGGTGTTACGATGGATTAATTAGAAAAATAAAGCCTATAAATCAAATATAGCTTTTTGCAAGGGGGGCAGGGATGGAGCATAGGGACCATCTGGCTATCTTGGCGGGAAAGTGATGTCCCCAAATTTAGAAATAACAGTTCCTGGAAACAATTCACGTAAAATGTTCATTGATGTTACTGCTGTGTGTGCTGTCGCTCCATCGTGTTGAAAACAGGTCATAGCCAGGAAAGTTTTGAACAGCCGGAGTCGAAAATTGCTGAAGCATTGCAGTGTGACCATGGGCTTGTCACAGTTACAGAGACATCTACAAAAAGTACGGCCCAATTGTTCGAGTAGCCGACATGGCACACCAAACTGTAACCTTCTCTGAATGCAGTTGTTTTTGATGCTTTTCTTTTGGGTTGCTGTCACACCAGTACCGATAGTTCTGTTTGTTTACGTAGCCCTTCAGGTGGAAGTGAGCCTTATCGCTGAATAGAAAGTGGTCCAAGCCTGCTTCATCCCAATATTCATCATTGTCTCACAATAATTTTTTCGGATTTCGTGGTCCGTAGGTTTTAAAAACTGTACCAATTGAATTTTGTATGGATGAAACTGAGTCTTTGGTTAAAATCCGCTGAACACTTGGGCGATAAGTCTTGAGCATGTTTTCGGATTGAGCGCCTGGAATTTCATTCGTAGCACAACGCACAATCTGAATGTTCTTTGGCGTTCTGATGGATTCCTGTTTCCCTGGTCGCTTCTGATTTGCCACTGTACCTGTTTGTTGAAATCTTTTAACCCAGGATTTCACTAAATTTTTCAATTGAACTTCACGTACACGCTGAATATTGTAACGGATGCAAAAAAGTCGCTGTGCCGCGACATAGGAATCGTTAATTTAAAAAACGCCTCGACCATAAACACACGTTGCTCATTAAACCACTGCTCCATGTTTACTGACAATCCGCACGTAGTCGCCGCAAATTACCAGCTCTGCTTCCCCCACCACTGTTAAAGCGGTTGTACAGGGCGCGTTCGAAAAGGGAAATTTAGTCAGTCTCCCAGAACTATATCGACAATTTAGCGCTTTTATTGGTATATTTTCATAGTCACGTGAATAAAAATAACGGCCTTCCACGCACTTAGGTACAATTGAGAGTTGCTACTGTGATAAAGTTTGATTTGTGGAACGAGCAATTTCTTTTAGTTGATTGAGCTTCCCAAAAATTGGTGAAAAGACCTATATTTAGGAAGACACCCATACTTCTGTCAATCCATTTAAATTTTGATACGTGAGTTTACGTGATAGCTCATTATTTCACGTGAGGTTACAACAATGGAATGAATAAACACATGCAATTGAAGGGATGGTTAAATTCTGTATTATTTTTTGATTTAGGTCATGCACTGAAGATGGGCTGACACTTGTGTTCATTATTACTTATACTGAGTGTAAAAATATTTTTTGAGAAACCTAATGATGGATATACATTTTTAATGCTCATCTTCTATGTGCTACTCGACTTGAGAGTCGTTTTTAAGAAAATGATTGTAATATGGTTATTTGTAAATTCAGCATTACTTCAGTAACTTTATTAATTAGTACTGAATTTGCAAACTCGAGAAAAATGTGATTTCAGGTGTTGTTTATATTAATATTATTTGAATATGAAACCGTGGCCTTTTCTAGTTGTTTTGTTGAATATTTTAACTTTGTAATATGAATATGTCTTATTCAGTTTAAAATTTGTATTTAAGTTGAAAATTATTTACATTTTAGTGTAGTCAGGAATAAATGAATACAATATCAAGGGTGTTTTATTATATAAATTAAAAACACGGGGTTTCAAAAAATCACAAGTGGCCAAATCGAAAGAGGGGTTCGTCTACTACAAATCTCCCATAATTAAGATAAGGCGCTCTGGAAAGTGTGAAACCAGGGACCAATAATTCCTGCTGAGGAAATTGCACACCACACTGTGACTTTAGGTTAGGCGAATGCAGTCCAATAGCGCATGTTTTGTTTGTTGATGGATCGACACAAATAAAAATGAGCTTCACTAAAAAAAAAGCAATAACGCCCTCAGGAACTAACTTCGAGAAGACGCTCACAGGCGTTTGTCCGAGATTTGAAGTCACGTTTAGAGAGTTTCTACTTAATTGCCATCTTGTAAGGATAGAAATGAAGATCATCATGAAGAATTCTCCTCGCAGAACGATCGGAAAGTCCAAGTGCAGACGCCTTTGGGCGCAGAACGCCTGGTGATCGCAACATTGAAGCTCTCGCTGCCTCAATGTTTTTAAGTGAGGCCGAGGAACTCCAGTGTCTTGTCGCATTTGCAGTTTTTCTGGACGTAGTGACTCGTAATAATTGATTTCCGGAACAGGGGCTATCATCTCAAAACATCCGCTTGAAAAGTAGGCCTCAACGGCAAAAGCCCGCTCTCACTGTTCCAACGCATGATGGCGACTGAACAGTGTCATCAACCGACTGAATGGTGCGCATTTTCAAAAAGTTATGCTGCCGCATCCTGTATAATATAACGGGTGCGGCAGAGATGATGAACGGTTTTAAAAAAATCATAAAAAAGTTAATTTTTACTCGAAAACAAATTTATTGATGGAATCAGGTTCACAAGGAAATAGCATTTGAGACAGTCAAGTGTGGAAAATCACATCATACATGTGGTGGCCGAAATCGTTGATGCAGTGCTGGAGGCGTTCTTGGAAGTTCGCGTAGACTCTCTCCAACATCGCTCTCTCAACTTGGGCGACTTCCACGCGAATTTCGCCCTTCAATTCGTCCAGAGTTCGGGGCTTGTTCGCGTATATTCTAGCCTTGCGGAGTCCCCATAAGAAAAAATCGCATATGGATAAATCTGGGGACCGAGGAGGCCAATGAACATCGCCAAACCTGGAAATAAGGCGACCAGGGAAGAGAGGGCGAATAACGTCCATGGATGCTCGGGCTGTGTGGGCGGTCGCCCCATCTTGCTGGAACCACACACGTCGGATTGGAACACGTCGCCGTCGTAATTCAGGGAGAAAGAAGTTCTGAGTGCACGACCATTACCGTCTTCGAAGAAGTAAGGGCCAATGATGCAAGTTTGCGATACAGCGCACCAAACCGTTACTTTTGGGTTGTGCAGCGGTCTTTCGTGTAACTGTTGCGGATTTTCATTAGCCCAATAACGACAATTCTGCTGGTTAATTTGTAGGGGTGAAAGCGGAGATCCATATTCAAAATTCGCCTTACCGATTGATCACTAAGGCGAAGTGCAGCAGCATGTTTCCGGGCAGATCGAGTCTGACTGCGAAGAAATACCTGTCGAACGCGTTCAACATTTTCAGGAGTTCGAACTGTTCGCGGCGCTCCTCTTGGTCTTCTGTTGATCAGTTCACCACGCCTGCGAAGTGATTCAACCCAACGAAGGATGGTGTTTCGAGAGGGACAGCTCTATTCCGATGAATGTTGAAGTGGCGACGAAACTCACGCTGTACGACGATGACTGACTCATTATTTCGGACGAAACAATCATAGGCGAAAACGCGGTGCTCCAGCGTCCAAGGCTCCATAACGACAACTGGTAAAATAATGCTAGGATCTCACGAGTCAAACGGCACCCTCCCCACCTCTCTCGTAGACGGAGGCGGAGAGTACTACCCATCCCAAAAACGTGCGTCCTCTCTGCCGCACCCGGTACTACTCTCCCCTGGGTGAAATCGACATCACAAGTTCATTCGGCAAACACCTCGAACTGAAGTAGTCGATATACTTTGGTAAAATTAACCAACACAAGTTTATTAGGTAAACACTTAATAGGAGTAGTCGACGTCATCGGGCGGATTAAAGGTTGGTGAAATTAAATTCGCAAGTTCAATTGACACATACCTCGACTGGGAGAAGTGATAACGTCAGGTCTATTAATCAATATATAGTCTGATGAATTTAACTCCGCAAACCTACCTGATGAATGTGTCGAACGGAAGTAGTCAG
The DNA here is from genome assembly GCA_963669975.1 of Acanthoscelides obtectus. Taxonomy (NCBI): domain Eukaryota; kingdom Metazoa; phylum Arthropoda; class Insecta; order Coleoptera; family Chrysomelidae; genus Acanthoscelides; species Acanthoscelides obtectus. The sequence continues at coordinate 73,527,205 of CAVLJG010000008.1, read as the reverse complement.
TGCCACCATGTGGATTAAGGGATACATTCTTCCACCAGACTAGATCCTTCCAGTCGTCCTTAGCAGATGCGAGGCCTGGAGCCAAACATTTTTGAGATGCCTTTTTTTTAAAGAAAGTGGTCTATTCAGAAAAAATTTTAAAATTCTTGTGCAAAAAATGTGTTTTTAACATTTTTGATAAAGTCATTTATTTCATCCCAAAACAATTGAGTGATTTTTTTCATTTGCCAGGGTCGAGTCTGTTTTTATTTTTGATGTAAGTAAACAATATTTCACTCCATGTGAAGAATTGAGATAAGAAAGAAATATGATTTATGAGTGTGGTCTAAACTCTTCCACTTTAATTTTTCAAGCAATGAAGCATAAACTTGAGAAATTTATTCCACCAGACTATACTCTTTTAATAAACCCGACGATACTCACTGCTCTCGTTCGAGGTATTTACCCAATAAATTTGTTTTGTTAATTGAACTTCACAGATAAAAATGTTATTCAAACATTTTTTTAATTTGTGAAGTAAACTAACCTTCGAAATTTTCCAACTAGAACTGAACTAAAATTGATGATTGTGCTAAAAATGTACAGCTGGATAATATGCAGTAGCATTGAGATAAATGATGGAGATAACTGGTCCCCAGAATGAACCCTGAGGCGCCCTTGAGCAATTTAGTAGTTCTCTGACAAATACCGTTAAACAAAGTTTTGGACAAGTTCCAGAGTCTTTCTATTCCCTACAAGTACCATCCTAAGAAAATATCAAGCGCCCGACACATTTTGCTGAAGATGTCATAAAGATATTCACTGATAGACAGAATATCATCAGCGCCGTATGTATTCATTTTACCAATGATAAAGTAAAACAATTATAATATTTAACAATTTATTAATAAGAGAAGTTTTAGTAAGATATAACTATAGCTAATCATTGCTACATATTTATATTCTCTGTATAATATGAAAGGCAAAAATATCCTATATTAGTAGAACATTAAGAAAAAAATTTATAGAAAAATTTTCATCTATCTTTCAAGGAACACTCTCGTCTAATCATCATAGTCCAACATTCTAATTGCTTAAGTTTATTATAATTGATGGTATATTTGTTAGAGAGGGTGTTCTAATTCAATTTATAAAAGTCCTTAAAATTATAAAATAGAAATATCACAAGTTTTGGCTATGTTTAAAGCAAAAGCATGACCAATCCTTGCTAGGCTCCCGTGATACTATGTGACTGCACTTCCTATAATGAACTCGGCAAAATATATTTAGAAGTAGTTTGTGTATAATCCAGTGTGATTAAGCAACTTTTGTTTTCTCTTTGTGTATAAGCAGCTTGAAATGTTCTTATCAGTGGTGATACATCAAGTGTGCGCTTATTAGCATGTTAACCAGACACTTAAAACCAAACCAGTTTTTGTAAGAAAAATTATCGATCTACAAATATGAATCGGCTATATTTATAATCGCAAAAAATAATATCTTCTTATAAAGATACATAGCCAAATTCAAAATTTTATAAAATACAATGGCAATACTATGATTTATGCTAATGTATCTAAAAAAAAATATGTGTAAAATGGCACTTTCTCAACATTTGTTTCACTAAATACTGATTTTAGTGGCTTAGAAGGGATAGAAATTGCTATAAGTATTTTTTTAATACATAAATCAGTCTATCCAAGGAGCTTGGATTTGAAAGATTAATATGTGTCTCGAGAATCAATTTAACAATTCACTCCAGTAAGTGCTTCACACTTGTTCTGTTTCCATACACTGAATTTTATCTTCCACCATTGATCATTGACAAATATATCTAGATAACATGAGCTGAGAAAAGTGTACCCTCTTTAACAATTACAGAAGCTGAAAGTAAGAATTACATCACAATAGTGTGCGTAAAAAACTGAGATGACATTGACGTTTGTCCCATAGTATGAGATGTGTTCAAAAGCTCTAAAATCTGAAATATTACACGAATAAACCAATTGCCATGAGTACTGGACTTGAACAATTATTGTATATTGGAAAGTCACAAAGACTGTATATAACTATTTACAGGACGAACCGGTCAGTTTTTGATAAAATGACATCTTTTTCGAGTTAAAACTTCAAATTTCGACAAACAAAAAAAGAAAATAAGTGGTAGGTTGATCAGAGATGTTTTTCATCTAAATAGTCACAAGTTTGTACATAGTGCAGAAAATTACAAATTGTATGATACCAATTCATCAAGACTCACAGAATAATGAATAACCAAGCAATTAGAGCAACACATCAAACACAGACCATACTAGTTTCATTTTCATGTTTTTCACTATTTAGAATTCAATACAACACTATATCTAAAATGAATATCGTCAGAATGGTATTCTGTACACCGTGGATTTATGAAATTGTACGATTTTGTGAAATAGTTTAGAATAATTTAAGTTGAATACTTTTTTCTGTACTTCTCGAAAGCTTCATTCGACTGTCATACATTTACATACTCGCACATAACATATTCACACATTTGCTGAATAACTGGAAGTATCCATGCATCCAATATCATGAATAACTCAACAACATACTCCTGGGGGCTGCCAATGGAGGATAACATTCTATTAAAAATTAGTTTATTACAAAAACTTGATTTTTTCAATCAAGAATGCGCTGCTCTTTGAAAAATGATGAAAAAGATTAAATACCTTCACAAATAAGCGTACAACAAAGGCAATGATTATTTATTATGCTTTAGGAGGAGTGTTTGGAACAACCGGTTCAAATAGCATTATTTTCTATAAATTGATTTTATAAATTATTTTTGAGACCAGAATTGAATGAAAAAATGATAACCACCTATTGGCTGCCTCTCTAACGTAAGGCTGATTTCGATAAAACCAAGCATTATAGATAAAAATAATGTAAAATCTGAACTTACCCTGTGGTTGTTAGGTTTATAATCCTCCCAGTTTGTCTGGCCAAATTAAACCACATATGTTTAATATTTCTCTTTATTGAATGTCCCAATGGTGACCTTGTTCAAGTAAAATTGACACTTGACAGTATATTTTACTGTCTTCCAGGTGACACTTGGTTTTTTTCCCTTCATTTTCAGATTCATATTCAGTGTATTACTACAATAGCATGAAAGGTCCTGTAAGATGGTGAGATTGCGCAAAGCCATCATTCCACTGTGCAAAATCAGCAAAGCCCCGGACCGCCTGGGGTAGCATATCAGTCGAATATTGCATAACAATTAACAAGTGTGTTACAACAGTTCTGGGTCTAATTATTATTAATTAAAAAACGACCGATAACCTCGCTTTGGAGGGTTGGATGTCCTTTTGGAAATGGGAATGCCTACCACAGGCGGTCATGGGCTTTGCTGGTTTTGCACGGTACCATCTCAAAATTGAAATGATAGCTTCGCAGTCTCAGCATGTTACAAGACCTGTCAGACTACTGTAGTAACACAAAAAAAAACGAACACAGTGTCACCTATAAGACAGGAAAATAAAATATGTTGTAAAAAAAGTGTCAATAGTACTTGAAGAATGTCACCGTTGAGACCGAAACGTCGTGTAATAAAGAGAAAATTTTAACATATGTGGTTTGATTCGGCCAGACAAAGATAAGAACAAGTTTTTCTAACAAATCAATTATTATTTTCTTGAACATGACCCAAAAACCTTGTGAACTTGGACAAAGATTAAACGCTTTTACAAAGTCACGACTAGTCGTGACTAAGCTGCAGAGTTTTTGAACAAAAGACAATAAAGCCATTCCGTATATATGTATGATATGCTTAAATTATAATTCATTGTTTTATTTTTTATGCAGTTTCACGGCGACTGCACTAGTTAAGCTAATGATTTTCACACTATTCAACATTACACTGCATTGCATTTCAGTGATGATCCATCCAGAAATATTTCTAGACAGCAAAGAGTTTATTTCTTTCATATTTTGTATCAATAAAAAAATGCCACCTATTATATTTTTTCTAGATTGACAATAACTGAAATCTCAACCCTTTTACAGCTACATAAAAACTCAAAAATATAAAAATAAATATTCTTATGTATGTTATCATCATAATAGTTGAACTGAGCAAAAAATTTTTATCAGGTGTTAATTTATACAAAGTCCAGTAGTGAAGTTTTAGAAATGTTTCTGGCTGTAAGGTTTAACAGAGTATGTGAACTTCAAAATAGCTTTAGGCTCTAAGCACTGGAAAAACAAATGTTAACTTCTCTGTATGACTGAACGTCTAGGTTTGAAATTTCGAATCACGTGATATCGTTTATAAGATGTTTTATCTAAATCTAAGTATACATCTAAAACTTGAGTCACAGTAAATAATGTACAATAATATATGTATATATCTTCTATCAATATCAATTATTTGATTTCAAACCATTACACAACATATAAGTCTGGATCAGATACTTGAAAATGATTCATGCATTGTTAAAAATTAACTTGAAAAGCTTTCAAAACTCAAGATATCATAAACGAAATCAACACTCAAGATGAACCCCCATTCTTCTATCTTATTTTGGCCAAGTATTCCCCCCTCCCCTATTTTTACCTCACATTCGGAATCAGCAACTAAAAGTACATAGGAAAATACTTCAGTTCAGCATTCCTTTATATGGCAAAGATAAGACTTCTTTAGATTAAACAGAGGACCTAGAAATATATCTTGTCAATAATAATAATAACCTATATAGGTTATTAAAAGACAGTGCATGGATTATTTATTTCCTTTTCCTTATGGAATCCAATAGAACAAATTTAGTGGATTGAAGTACCTATAAGATGAAACTGCAAGCTGTGAAATTGTACCACTGTGAGTGGAGGAATATTAGAATAGAACATGGTATCGTGGGATGGTAGGTGCTCATGGTATATAAACCTGAAACTGTATTTCTTCAGCAATGCCACCATGTACATAGTGGAAAGTATATACTTGATATTGTTTTGCATGTTCAGAACATTGACATTGTTTACGTTTTATGAAGAGAATATCATTTGTTGATAAACAAAAGTATTATATAATTTCTGAGTAAAAAACACATCACTATTGCACTCTTTTATATAGGCGCACTCAATAACCAAATACGGCCACTGCCCGAAATGTATACGAGTTGTGGGCAAATTAAAAAAATCACAACGCGAAAGTACGATACCCTCGGAAACACCTAGCTTTCAACATTTTCTGATACAATGCGTGAATCAATCGAAAAAAATTCACAGATAGGCTGAAGAAACTTTATATAGAGCCAAGTGTTGCTTCTGTGGTACTCTTGGATGGTGACTATAAAAAATACAAGTTAGGTTGAATAATCACATTAATTGCGAATTATATTTTTTTAATACGTAAAACTTTGAAACGTATTTGTACTTACAAATAATGCGAAAATAGTCGTGTTTCCAAGGGTCCTCGAGTTTCGCATTTATGGATCTTTCTAATTTACCGTCTTATGTGTAAATAAAAGTTACCCAGTTCGCGATGAGAGAAGACTGAGAAGATAGCGAAAGCACGCTTTCTGGGTATAAATTTCAAATAACGGCCAAGTTCAGTTACTGAGCAAACATATATAACAAATGAACTAGAAATTTCCTACAATCATTTTTATACCCAAAACCTCTACTATTTGTTCTACCCTGATTCCACCGAAACCAGCCATACGCATAAAGCACCGTCACATACACACCCTACCACCGGACGCTTATCAGTACACGTGTTCAGTCCGTGTGATGGCAGAAGACAACTGACAGCAGCTGCACCGCCAACCGAAGGAAGGAAGGCCGCTTCTACAGGATGGAGCACTTCAGCTTAAATGGCACCCTACCGTGGCTGCCGATATATTTGTGCGACTTCTTGCCGCGCGACAGCTTGTCTTTGCGGATCTCACGCACCAGAGTGTAGAAGGCGTCGTCGACGCCCATCCGCGTTTTCGCTGACGTTTCTACGAATGGGATGCCGTACTGCTTCGCTACCTACAAAATAAAGATTGAAAAGTCGCATTTGAAGTGTTCAAACCAAAGATAAAATTTTCCGGCCGTGTACTTATTAATATTATATTGTAACCTCACGCATCCAAGCTTCTGCTAATTTATCAGTTCATATTTTGATACGTGAGTATAGGTCGCTCCAAATAAAAAAACAAAACAATGCTGCCAGCTGGTAATTGTATCGGATCAAATAATGAGGTACAGTCAAGCAATATACAGGGAGAGCCAAATACATCAATGACAGTAGATACAGCAAATCAATACTTGTACAGAATGTCAACAACTAGTGAAGAAGAACAGAGTGGAAATACGTGGCATAACATCAGGAGCACAAAACGAAGAAAAATAAACGGCAATCAATGCACATAAACCCAAAAAGTGACTGTAAATAATAGATTCAGCCCATTAACCATCGAAGACGAACCAAGCCAGAACACAACGATGAAAAAGGTGCCCAGACCACTGCCCATATTTGTATATGGTGTAATTCACTTCCCCGAAATGGTCAATAAATTATCAGAAATAATAGCAGGGGAACAGTACATCACAAAAAGAGCGATATAGAGCATTGGTGCGGTTCATGACAGAAAATAAAATAGTATATCACACATACCAGCCCAAGGGCGAACGAGCCTTCAATTGCTATAGATGAGATTAAGGAAGAATTAGAGAAAAAAGGACAAACTGGAAAATCACAGTAATACATCATTACACCCTCTATTAGAACCCCCTAACTGCAGACGACTTAAGAGATAATGGCCAGCAGACCTTGATGTTTGAAGAGCTCTCCTCACTGGATGGGACTTCATCATGCCACAACTAGTACTGTGAACAGTACTATGGACAGCAGATTAGCTTATAGAATTTTTAATTTCTGATTGCTAATAAAGGATTAAAAAAAAATCAACTAGTTGCGACAACACAAGATACCTTTTGTTCCCAAAAACGATAATCCTCCGCAGGCTCGCCTAATAGAGGATTTTTGGGCTTTACTGTCTAGGAAAGTTCATCATGGGGGCTTGGAAGAGCAAGATGAAGAACAATTAAGACAGCGAATTTACGAAAAACTGAGAGAAGTTGATCTAAATTATAAGTTGCGTCTGGTAGAGCAGAATGGGCCACTTCACATAATTCGATAGTATAGTGCAGTTAAGCATTGAGTTGTAATTTATGATAACTAGTAGTGTTTAAATAAATGCCTTCATAAGGACATATGTTGAATGTGTTTCCACGTTGAGGTTGACATACTCCAAGTGCTGATAGTACTCCTATTTCTGATCAGTTCTGACCTCTAATGGGAGGATTAATATTATTAAATAACAAGTTGGTGATGAGTAAAAGTACTATAAACTCAAACACATAATAGTCGAGAGTATACAGACAAATGCAATATATAAGTGGACAATTACAACTCTGGTGGAGATCAACAGAAAATGAGAATATGTTAAGCACTATTATGATTGGTTTTGAAACTGTTCACGAATGTCGAATTCACTAAATAAGATGAAAGACTGTTTCATGCGTCAAAAGCACGGTCTAATAAAAAGCCTCAGCTGGTAGACGTTCTAAAAGGTTCCTTCTGCAACTTGAGGTTGTGGAGTCTGAGATTATTCTATGACAGACAAAACAGATGCGTCATATTAACGAAAAAAATTATGCAGTGCTCTCTAAGTGATGGTGAGATCACCTCATAGTCTTCTGGCGTCAAAAGTACGCAGCTTAAAACGATCGAGGCGGTCTTCATAAGTTTGTCTACGTCTGCCATATCGCATACGTGTTGCACCACGCTGGATGGCCTCCAACAAACGATGTTTGAGTCCTATTTGGGGCCAGCAAACTACAACAGGGGTTGTACGAATGTTCTGCATAGTAAGGAGTAGGTACTAACAACACAAGCTGTAGCTAGAATGAGTGCAGTAATACTTTCATGGCCAGCATTGAAATTTATGAATAAAACAACGGATAACTTAATGACGCATTCTATGTTACTTCCTATGCTAATTAGCGAAGAAGTGAGCGCGAGAAATTTCAAAATGTCACTCATTTCTGTACGTTTGTCTGGCTGTAATCCTTGGCCCATCAATAATTCGGGAAGTACTGCTCAAACTTCGATGAAATTTTTGAATAAAATTCAATACCATGCGAAGAACAAAAAAGCCTGGTGCGATTAGTACTTGGCCCATTGGTAGCGGAATTATGTGCAGAAGTCCAAAAATGTTAATGTGATCCAAAACTGGATGAGGATGTCATCATCATGTATCAGCTACTAGCTGGGAAAACATTCTATTACCCTCTCCTACCATCTCCCAATATGTGGGATAAAGGATCCAGGAGGGGGTCATGAACCCCCTGGGCGAATCTAGTTTCACCACTAATATTTATATCTTTCAAATAACTTTGATAAACTCGAAAAATAGAGACTTTTTACAAATATGTAATGGATAAAACAGGGAAAAAAATACCAGAGTTGGTGGAAAATCACCACACCTGGCAACCATGATCAATTTGTACGCACATTAATAATGGCGTGGACATAAGAGGGCTGCGTAAGTCTGGTTGTTCAGCTTGACGCAAATTATAAACAAAATAGTGTTTCTACGTTTTTCGGCTTAGTAACACTGCATGTCCATTAGTGCATTTTTGTAAATTGAAGATTCAGACAATTCGGACAGGAATATAAGAAGAAACCTTTTCGTGCGTGCCTCTAGGGCTGTGAGCAAATTTGATAAAAATACTTTTGGATGGACAAAATAAAAAAAGTGGTTTCATTTGATTGAAAGGAGATGGCAAGTAGTGATCATAGCTATCTAACCATAAGGGTGTTTAAATCCTGACCTCTTCATCTATCGGCTCATAAACATATAATACTTAATATTTTTGAACCCCCTCCCTCAGATGAATATTTTTCTGAACATGAATCCTGTGACCATCCTCTGACACAAATGCTGGATCCAACCTTGTGTGTGCCATCATCAACACCTGCAGTATCTTGGTATTTAGGCCTGCTTTTGCCATTATATTTCAGTATAAAGTAAAATAGGCTTTGTAACATTTATTTAACCAATTGTATTTGTAATCATGTTTTTTCTCTAATGAAGTGATTTACTAAGTTACTAAGACCTACACCAGTACTACCAACATCACTTGTGTGTTTTAGTTTTATTGTTTTTCATTTTGCATTATTTGATTTGTTTCTTAAAATACCTAGTGGTGTAGTAAAATGCAAACAACAGTAGCACAAATTGTTTATAAGAAGAGATTATGTTTTAATCTTATGATCACATTGCAAATTATAAGTAATGAATATATAAGCTAGTATCTGAAAATAATTTAAAAATACTCATGAATTAAGGAAAGCAATGCATTTAAACTATTTATAACCAAAATGTGAAAAATATTACATGGTCTTGCTAACTAATAATGCAATCAAGGATTTAAAATCATTGTTATGTAAATTATTTTACATTAAATATTTCCTAATGCATTAGAAAACAATTTCTTTATATTGTATATCTCTAATAAAAATGTATACATGCAATGATATGAAGACTCTTATAAACAAATAATTGTTAATAAATACATATTTACAAAACATGATTATTATTATGATGCACCATTCTCACAAAGTATGATTCAAAGATAACTCACACTAAAGTGAAATGAATCACCATTAGCATAAAAATGCATACACACAATCAAAGAACCATACAGATTTTCCTATGATAAATGAAATCCCACACTTTTTGATGCTTAATGTTTGTTAAAGTTATTAATCAAGTTATTCATAAGTGGCTCAAACCATTTATTATCTCAGTACATATTATTAAGATCTAATCTAGTATTGCTGATATGAGAAGTTGACAGAGAAAATTATGCTCAAAAACCTGAGGCATGGAATCTTATACATTTACCTTAAAGAAAGGGTTCCCCAGCTTTTGAAAATTGCATAACATTACAGCAAACAACATGTGAATTACATTTACACATGTACATGAGAGAATATCATATATGACAAAGTTAGGACATTTAACTTATAGAATTACTTCCAGGAACAGAATTTGGAGCACCTGCTGCATAAAACAAGTTCTCAATACCCAACACTGAGAAAGGCAGAGTGAAAGATGATGTGTATTTTTTTCAATTTTGTAATAGTAATGTTACAATTTACTAAATGGAGCATCTAAATTATTGAAAAACAATTTATTCTCTGATTCATAAATATCCCTCGTCTGGTAATTTATTTATTAATACCAAATGCATTTTTGAAGGTGATGTAAATAATATCAGATACGAGGCACTTTGCTCGAAAGGTCTAGGCCTTATTCAGTACTTCACCATACAGTGTTGATGTTTAGAAATCATTAATAGATCATATTCTCTCGAAGGCCCATAGATGCAGGGTCAAATTCAAGGTGTGTGTATAGAGAGCTGTAGCTTATAGTTATTTATTTATCACAAGTACATAATATGTTATTATTACAGCATACACACAAAAAGCAAAATACAGATACAAATATGTCTAGCATGAATCCATACCAACTGGCATATTGTGTCACACACACACTAGCCTAGTGAAGCCACAGCAACCATTGCTCAGATTAACTTGTTGAGTAACTCCATGTTGAAATTGAAATTAGTCACAATTCAACAGTCAAATATACATCTATGTAAATTCGTTACAATGGCTTGATTATGCATAACAAGCACACTAACAGGACAAATGATTGCGATTGGTTGAGAGAGCACCTTAGCCAAACATTTGTGCTTTTTTGTATTAACTCTAGTTTCCAGGCTGCATGGTGATATGTTTAAACACATCAAGTACTTGGCCAAGTCATATGCATCACTATCAATGGCAGTATAGCTTTAAAGGAATGAACTGATATAATTTAGTGTATTTTGCTTTATTGCAAGTGATATGTCATAAGTGTGAAAAATCTAATCATACAGTAACCATTAGATTTCTATTGAATATGCTTACCTCCCTAGCTTGGTTCATATCTACAGCCCATGCTGAAAGATCACACTTGTTTCCTACCAGCACCATAGGCACTTCTTCAGCATCTTTAACTCGTTTGATCTGCTCTCGATATGTACCAATGTCTTCAAAGCTCTTAGCAGAGTTCACTGCAAATACTAAGAGGAACCCCTCCCCCGTTCTCATATACTGGTCCCTCATTGCACTATATTCCTCTTGTCCAGCCGTATCTAGAATATCTAGTAGGCATGTGTCTCCATCTATTACTACTTGTTTCCTATAGGAGTCTTCAATTGTGGGGTCATATTCGTCCACAAAGTGGTTCTGGATCAGTTGTATCGTAAGGGCTGATTTACCTACACCTCCAGCGCCTACTACCACTAATTTGTATTCAGTCATGATTCAGGATGCGGGGTGCTACGGCTACTAGATGGAATAGTTTGATTTCGATGGTCAGATTGTTGCTCTCAGGGGATTCCTTTGGCCAGTGTCAGAGCATAATAATGACTCCGAGTCAAGGCAATTAAGCACATTCATATACTCGATAAATAGGCTTTAATTAGTCGCAATCAAGAATGAAAAGTTTTAACAAAAGTTCTGATGTTCTGAACCGTCACCATAAAAATATTAATCTTTTTAGTGATTTTGATTGTTGGTGTGTATGAGCTACAAGTTACTAGATTTGGAACTAGTTAGTTACCAATCAAGTACCTGCAATGTTGCCAAGCTTATCAGTAACATGACAATCATGACAATGAGCTATGTCTAATGCATGTCCCACATGATGCTTCCAACGTTGTTTACTACGTTCGACACACCACAATTGGAAAGTGTGTCTACACGATGGGATGAACTTTTTAGTCTCGGACGGTGGTGCCAACGTCTATTATCGGTGTCAGTGACTCGTTTGAACCTTTACAACTAAAGGAAAAATTATACAAAATAAACGAAGTTGACCGTTTTTTTGTTTGTTTTTCGACGATAGCTCCATCGCCACTGTATCGATTTTTAAAAACTGCAGAGCTGCTTCGTCATTTTCAGAGTAGTAACCTAGGGTCAAAATTTCATCAAAATCCTGATAGTACTTTCAGAGTTATCATTTATTCAATCTTTTTCTTTAGTTGTGAAATGGAAGTCAATATATTTCTCAACTAGTCTTGCATTGCAACAGGACATTATAATGAAACAACTGTAAGCACTTGATAATTTATAATTTACTAAAATACATATCCTTAGGCCAGCCATAACTCACTTGCGAAACGTACAAAATATTAGCAATATGAAGAAAGTGTTGTTATGGCAGCCTATGCCTTGTACAGGTATGTATACTAATTTAATCCATCGTCCTCAAAAGTTAGTTATGGAACATACATTCTTATGAATAGGTAAGTATTCAAATCAATATACTTCCCACATATTACTACTTCATCACAATCACAACAAACAAATAAATAATGTTTGTGGCCGCTATTAGTTCTAACCTAAAACCATCAAACATAACATCTCGTGTGAGAGCGTATCGAACCATGCTTCCAACATTGTAAGGTCCTTTGACACGGGTCAAATTTACCGGCAAGAGCCCGAACGTGCCATGTGGCGAACGTTTGGACATATGCAATCCGTCAGCGCTCTCCCACACGATGTGGCGAATTGACATGTATCCAACGTTGTAAGGCATTCGCCACATCGTGTGGGAGGGGCTTAAGTAGGGATGTGACGAATCCCAATTATTAGAGATGTGCTGTTCAGGAACAAAACAGTGGACGAAAATTAAATTCTTGCGGCTACCACTAGAAATCGGTTTTCCACAAACAACTTTTCGTCAACACATCAATGTAATTTTGTTAGAGTAGTAAACATATATTATGGTGCCTCACATGATTTCCATGGAAACCTCTGATTTACGCTCCGTCATAATAAAGAAAAGAACGTTTTAATTCACCAGGTCCTATTGACCAATGGGCCATCAATGGCTGGGCAGGTTAGTGCCATCGAAAGACATGCGCACATGTACATGTGCAGAAATGTTCAAATTCGGCTGATGTCGTAATACGAGAGAGAAGTGCGAGAAGCGTCCAATATGTATATTAGAAAGAGTGCGCCGATGGCGTTCGTGGCCTCGATACTCGGGTTGCTAGGTAATGAGGTGTATTTATCTCTTTCTAACACACGAATTGAACGCTTCTCGCACTTCTCTCTCGTACACATTATGATGTCAGTGGTACATGGTTTTTACTGTATAGGTCACTCAGAGCCGTCCTTAGCAGATGCGAGGTCTGGAGCAAAAGATTTTTTCGAGGCATTTTTTAAAGAAAGTGCTCACCCCCAAAATTTTTTTAAAATTCTGGTGCCAAAACGTGTTTTTAGCATTTTTTATGAAGTCATTTCATCTCAAAACACGCCAATTATTTGCGTAGTTTTTTCATTTGCCACACCACAATTATCTGCGAACACTTTTACAAAATGACCCTAAAAGGTGCACTTTGATCCTCACTTAAATAAGGATTTTTTTTATTATCTAAAAGTTGAAAGTGCGCGACGGTTTCCATGACATCGTTCTTGGGTTGCTAGGCAACGAGATGCTTCAATCCATTTCTAACATACATACCGCATGCTTATCGCGCTTCTCTCTTGTACACATTACATATGCCAGACAATTTTTCAATCTCATCCTATATACGTGTAGCGAAACTTCTGTGACTCTTCATACATACTAGATAAACAACAAAATCCTCGTACGCTATAAGCAGCCATATTATTTTAAATTATAAGGGACTATTTAAGTATCAATTGCAATGTCAGCGCATAGTTTCTTTCGGTTGACAACCGGGAGAAAGAGTCCAAGAGTAGTTGCACCTGCTACTAATCGAATCATCGGTATAGTTACTAACCGTAACTTAATCATTACTCGTACCCGACTATAACTAAAACTTACTCATCACTAGCTAGCGTGGTATTTCTGTCATAATTTATGTGCGCGGTGGTTCCATGTCACCTTTTGACATGTGCCTTGAAGTTTCTGATGACATGTCCTCTACCCTTGTTTATTAGCCCAATGTTGTGCTAATTGCCAATGCTTGGTTCGTTAGTGTGTATGTATTTTGTGGTTTTTAGCCATTTATGACTTTTTCATGAGTATATTATGTTTTGTGGTGTAAATAGTAATTTGTGATATGTTTTGTGATGCGAGTTAGAGTGGATTTAAAAAAATTGATAGCGGCTTTTGTAATTACTTAATGGTGTATTTACTTTATTCTGTAATTTGTATTATTATACTTATTTGTTTGAGTTCTGCTGCAATTGTGCTTTAATGGTGTTATATATGTGAGCTGAAGGAGAATTAAACCAAAATTTCCGATATTCGGCGTTGTTGAGGTACCACAACATTGTCCAACTCAGTGGTGTAGCTAACCATACATTATTTCTAGTACAAGACACCTGATACCATGAGCATTTCAGCAGAGCAAAGGGACATCATGATAGACTTCATGGAGGAGCATCCTGGTTTTGGTAGAGGGAAGGCTTTAGCTGCTGAAGACAAAAAACTTCGAAATACTTTATGGGATGAGTTGACTGATCAGCTCAACACTTGTGGTGAGGGGCCAACAAAGACTGTGGGAAAGTGGCAAAGAGTAAGTTTGTGAATTGTGGTACCTAATTAGAAACCAGAGGGATCTATAATGTGTATATTATTTATCATAAACATGTCTCTATACAGAATACAAAGCATAAGAGAGGCAATGAAACAATGCATTGATATTGCCCAAACTCAATAGTTTATGCAAAATTCAAGTTTTTATTTGGAACAAAGCAACTACAAATTAAAAACGAATGAATACAGCATGGTACAGATAAGGGTGAAATGAACTTGCTTTGGTATAAACAAAAGCACCCTTAAAATTTTCCTATCTACAAAAAAAATACATTTGAATCAATCTGTCCCAATGTTGGGGGTTGCTTTCACCCCTTAAATACGTTTTTCTGCTGATATGAAAAAATATGTGTCAAAATCAGAGGCAGACACTTGATACAGTTTCCTTGTTAGTAGAAAATACAGGTCTGATATTATTCCATTTCCTAAAATACAATATATCTCAAGTGGTAATTTTTTTACAGTCTGTAGGTATTCTTGAATTTGATAGGATTATGCATGTAGCAGCTGTGTGCATATCTCCGATCAATGGGTGGATTTATTTTAAACTTCATTCTTTAATTTTTTTTCCTATTTTGCACTTACCACCATGCATTTCTGTCATCATGAGAATGTATATCACTACTGTCATACCTGATCATGAAACAGCTTTCTATATGTAAATGTTCAACAGTAACTGCTCTCATGTGTTTTGGCCAACACAAGGACCAACATGTTCACTTATAATTATGTGCAAAAAAGATGAATTGCTGATAGCACCAATATATCTGCATTTGAAGTATCTGTATTGGCAAACATCCTGTATTGGTCCAGCTCTAACCCATACTTTCTACGGGCCATTAATCCTAGCTGTGTTATATGAGGTAGTATGGCTTCCAGTTAGGAAAAAAATATCTAATGTTGCCGTAATACTATTGTAAGCAACTTGAGCTCATTCTGCATTACAATTTGGCAAGTGGCATACACTCTTCAATTTAACATGACATATTGCTTCTAGACCTGGATGGACATGAAAGTGCATGCTAAGAGAAAGGCAGCAGCATTGCGAGCTGCTCGCACTGTAGGTGGTGCCTCTCAACACAAACTGTCAGATACAGAAATCCGTATACTGACCTACCTTACTGAAGAAGGCATCCATGGGCAGAGAAATAAAAGTGTAGTGTCAGACTCTGCTGAAGAAGAAGGAGAGGAAGATGGAGAAGCTGACTTAAGTATGAATCAGGAAAATCAAGAAGAACATGATTACTATGTAAGTTGCCTGTCTCCAAGGAGCTATAACAGAATCAACATACTTATGACCTGCAATGTTTGAAAAATCACGTTCATGAACTCTTGACTTTCCATTTATTTCTGGTGGATGGGATAAAAAATGAAAAACAGAAAGGGCTAACAAGGTTGAAACAAAGAGTAGTTATATCAAGAGAAGATGCTACTTTTTTGTTGCATCATCTCATACTGATGTGATTCGATTTGACTAGTTTTGAGATTTTGTACAGTATGTGATATAACCAAAACTTTTCCTTCTGCTCTTGGACTAATACTACTTACAAATAAAAACAGATCTATGTGAGGATGTTCTTGGTTTGGTGATTTGCTTATAGATGGCTCTGCATGTAACAAGGTTGTGTTACCAAAATTATGTGGGAAATGCTACAATTATACTAAGCTGAATGGAGTTCAGATTTTTTCTTTTGATGGTCATGTCAAAGAGTCATACAACTAATTATTAAACATTAACAAGGGTTCAGTGGCAGAATAGCTTCAAGCCCTTTAAAAAAAGACATTTAATTATTATTATTATTATTATATCAGTTTAAGGTCAGGCTCTGACCCTCTGTAGATAACTGGCAATCATCATGTAGAGAGAAAATTTGACAAATAAGCAATTTGACATCAGAAAACCTTTGAATTCCAAGCTGACATTCCTCTTCTTTTCTAAACTAAATCGTGTAATATGCCGCGCCACGTAAGGCCCTAAAAGTTAAATGGCTATGTGATAACTTACAGCAGGTTTTAAGATGATGATGATGATGATTAAAATGAGCATGCCTTGACATTCCAATTTGGTTGAATAATGACGAGAACACTCAATCTAAAAATGTTGAATGGCCACATTGTATATGATAAAACGTCATTATATTGCAGGACACAGTTCCAGAAATGGAGGAGGAGCATTTAATGGAGAGTGTTCAAGAGTCTGAACGTGACCTAGAATGTAAGTAACACAATACAGGGTGTCCGCAAAGTTGGGGTTTTCCTTTTCAGAAACAACTACCCTTGAAATAACAAAGGTAATGTGTAGTGAAACGAGGGCGACCAAGTAAAAAAAAATTAAGGAAAAAGTACTCACTCTCCAGTTGACGAGAAGGGCTAAGTACGTCTCTGCCCGAAATCATACCGCTCCAACAGAAAATGAAATCAGCTGATGCGCTACCGAGCAGACGCAGGCAAACAAGGAAGGCAAAATGTTGCGTAATGACCAAACATGAGTGTTGCGAAAGTTATTCACCCCATTACGCGTGAACGTAGATTCGTCTGTCACCAATATGCACTACAAAAAGTCCGGATTATTGTCATGTTGATGCAACAACCACTCACAAAACCGCACTCTTGCTGGAAAATCGTCAGGTTGAAGGGCTTGTACACGTTGGACGTGAAACGGATACAGCCCCTCTTCACGCAGCGTTTGCCACACTTTAGTTTTTGATACTTGCACTTCTCTAGCCCCGTCTCTAGTGCTTGTTGTTTTTTGAAACGCAATCGATTATATGGGTTCGTTTACCTCTACACGCGTGACCGTAACCGTCGGTTGAAGGTTGCATACTGACCTGACACACTGACCCCGACCCAGTTCTGCCGTCGGGTTGAGACCTTGTACCAATCGGTGATATCCCGGGTCGCGGCTACAGGACGCTATTCAGATATTTTTGATGTTGCAGAGCCCTTTATCTCGGTTCCCTTAAGACATTGGTGTATATGGTACTAAGAAAAATTGCTTATGTTTTCAAGATCTACACGTCGTGTAAAGGAAAACCCCAACTTTGCGGACACCCTGTATACATATTATGAAATTCATGTAGATAGTATTTATTCAGTGTTGCAAGGCATGATTAAAAAAAGTTTATGAAGTCTGAAGGGCACAATGACCTTTTTTATTTGTGTCTATCTGTAAACATATTTTGTTCATTGCTTTGGTCACATTTTCAATCAATAGTAATTATTGTCTATTTGAGGTGAGGATACTGATAAGTCAGGCACTGTTGGTAATACCAATTAAAACTTAATCCTTTTCTCATCTGACTTAAAATGTAGTCATGACCATTAGTAACCATATTCTTTTTATGTGTTTTGATTCCATATGGAAACTGTCTTGATGATATGGGTTACTTTTAATGTTGCTACCAGTCAGTCAGCTGTTATTCGTAGTTAAATTGAACGGGTTGAACCAACCATGTAAAAAGTGTTAAAAGACGTTAAGCATTTGGGCTAAAAAGTATTGTACAAAGCTAGTTGTTTCAGAGTGGTAGTGAAAGTATAACCATACACTGAAAACCAAACTTGTCTAGCGGCTTGAGTTTAATGTGTATGAGAGAGAAGTGTGTATAGATACATATGTTAGAAAGAAATATGTTACACCAATTCCTTGAATTAAGATGCATGCTGAAAATATGCATTGGTTTATTGTCTACGCCCAAATATTGGTTTTATTTTCAGCTTACACATTTTTGAAATTCTGCATTATTGGTTGGTTTGGCAACACCGCATCTCCTACATACCAAAGCAAGGTTTCCACCTCCATGATAATAGATGAGCGATTTTGGCCAGTACCCATCTAGCGCTCGTGAGAGAGTGTCGTCGTGCTTCAAAATGGCTTCACCATCGGTGCAAATCAAAAATAAGTAAACCAAAACAATAAGTCACATCAAAATTGAAATAGATAATTCTAATCAAAATGAGAACAAAATATTCGTACAGACTTTCTTCTTGGGTTTGATTGCAACTTAACCTATTGTAGAAGCCTCCACCTTTTCTGGTGGAACATATGGGCAACGCGGCAGATTGCACGATCTCCAGCGTCACCCCTTCCTAAGGCAATGTGGTAATGACATTCGCTTCTCTCTCGTACACACAAGAAGTCAAATTTTGTTTTCCCTGTATGGTCGAATCATGTTTATGTATATTCGGAATGATTTTCAATATAATATATACTATAATGGTTCAGTTCAGACTATATGTCGAGCGCTGATCAGTCACTAAGTTTTGGGTTTGGGGTAGACGTAGACGTAGACGCATTGAGGCAATATTTTTTTCAACGTTGCCTTATCAACATATGACATTTGTTGGCCTTAACTTGGAATGCTTCATTGATTCGAATGTTGCAAAGCTCAGTCTAATTTTCAAGATAAGCACAATGGGCCGGTTTTTCTAGAAACCAAATGGAAAGGAATTATAGCATTTGTAACTCGTGCGGACGAGACTTTGAAAGTTGAAACTAATTAGATGTTGTTGCAGCACCCCGGGGCGCTATAACGGAAGAAGCCTTTCAGGAGTTCGCGCAGTTATCCGATGAGCTCAACCATCGTGTAGAGGAGTTGACAGGACATGTAGCCAGTATCAAACAAGAAGTAATTGAGATAAGGAACATAATGGTTAAAGAAACTGCAGAGCGGCGGAAGACTAATGCACTATTGCAGCAGTTGTTATTGGAAATGAAAAATAAATAAAAACCACTGTACTGCTTCTATTATTTTACCAGTCTAGTTGTTGTTTATCACACATTTCGGTATAAATGAGAGAAAAAATAATAAAGAAACCCATAAAAGTTTGTGCGACTTATGTATTTCCTCACCTTCCTCAAAAGTTCGCGTTGAGCTAGCTCTTGCTAGTAGGTATTTCCAACGTTGTATGTGGTCTCTTAGCTGTCAAATCCAAGAAGTATATACAGTGCTTTTCTTGAATGTCCCCCTCCCCTTTGATTTTTTGAACGGATCAATTCAAAAAATTAAAACTTGAGGTAATGAAATTGCTGCGTGGATACCATATTGTGGAGTAAAATTGATAGATGAAAATGTCAAGATGGCCGCTGGGCGCCATCTTGGAAAAAAATTATATGAACACGGGGGTTGAAGCTCTTGACGAGTACTTTATAACCCTAGAATATAAAGTCAATACCTTTACCTACTACAAAATGGTGGTACATTTAATAATCACGTGAATATATTGACATTTAACTTGATAATTCGAATAAATACTTGAATTCAGTTTAGAAGATGCTGGAAATGGTTGCCTTAAACTTCTTGACACAATAACAGTCGGTCCGTAATTTCGCATCGAACATATTCAAACATAGCCCCACTGTACCTAATGGGTGTTTAGGTCTGAGGCCTTCGTGGTAGTTGGAGTATAAAAAAAGTTTATAAGCAGGATCAAACTCTTCTAACAATTCTCTCAACCCTTCATCTTCAACAATTGTAAATGGCTGGATGTCTTTTATAATGATGTTTAAAACTTTTATACACAGGTTCTTAGTACGAGGAATAGACATTGGCCGCGATATTTTAGATTGTTTTGATAAGGGAAAAGGCATTCGTCTTTTGCCCTTATCAATTTTTTTGTGGCGTCATAAGCAGAACTTCCTGGGGTGACTTCTGACTTCCAAGGTGTAGAAGAAGTTGATGGTCCGGGTATTTCCTCCAACTCCGCAGATGTTCTTAAAGGCGAAGGAGACGGAAGATCTTGCGTTATTACCGCAAAATGCTTCGCCTTCAAATGCGTTTCCTCAAATTGCAGGTTGCACCACCTTTATAGGATAAGACATTTTTGCTTTATTTGAAATAATTGCATTGAAATACAACCAAACACCACTTCTTCTTTTATCACTCACATTTTATTATATTTTGGAAAAGAGAATATATTATATAATACAATAAGCACTTCTAAACTTATGTAAATATGTAAGCTATACTATTTGATATGACATAACCCAGCAGTTCTTCTCAACGCAACGTCGAGGCCGACACGTGGGATTCCCAGAACTCGTTAAGATAAGGATGTTGATGTGTACCGTCACGTTTATGTAGATGTCGATATCGATATTCGATATAGATTCGATCTTAGGTATTGGGAACCGAAAGGATAAAAAAACTAAGGCAGTCTTACGAGATTGGTAATTTGAATACGATTTTTGGGTTGTTGCACGTTCCGGTTGTCAATTGGGCGAACTTGTGGGAATTAAAGTGTTTCATTTTGATTTCTAACACTTAACTGAAGCAAAAGGCTGAAATTAATTTCTGGTTACAAAAGCCCAGAATTTATTTTTTATTTTTAACCAATATTGTAACAATAACAACTATAGCAATGTAATTTAAAATTCAGGGTATCGCTCATCAGTCATCACTACTCATCAGTCATTTCTAATTTCTAGTCTATACTCGATGATACCTACTTAAAGGAGACCAAAGACACGAACATGATTATTATTATTCATTATTATTATTTCACACTAGCAGTATTAAATTAACGGATACTAACGGCAATTAATCGAGCCGATACTTGGTATCGGTATTGCATACTCAGTATGGGATACTTACAGATAAAGTATTGATATCTATTCGAAAGTATTGATTACCCATCACTAATACTGACTTACTGACTCACATAGCCCCACATAGCCTTAGTTCATCAACAGTGTTGCCACAGCGTTGTGACCAAATTACTTGCAAATACCAGACAGTTTTACAAGTTCAAAGTGTTTTTATTCGATGAGTAATGACAAGTATCGAAATCTTCTGCAAGTTCATTTCTATCGCTGAATGAATTTTTTGTGAACCCGTGCTATGAATTCCCATACAGAGCAGACCCGGCTTCTATACGACAGAACGTTATGACTCTAAACACTTTTATAAATTCCCAGTTTTATATATGGTTTTGTATAGGATAAAATACTTTTTTGCCTAAGCATACGGGACTTCTCTCAAGTCAAAAAAAAACAAATTTATTATATAAATATATTTAATGACTATTTGATCTAAAATTACATGATCATTAATAGGATAAGTACAATTTTCATTTTATCTACAATTCATTAGGGGAACGTGGTTTCTTAGTGACTGCATTCGCACTCGGGCGAGGAAAACCCCTAGAAAACCTCAACCGCCACTGCTAAGATCAATTCTATCAGGTGAAGAAAAATCAAGTCGTTCCGTAATTCTGGGTTCATTTGCACAATCGAAAATCGCCAGCATGCCACAGTTCTTAACCTAAAAAAAGTAGCATTGAAGTAACGGTTTATACGAGGGCTACATTTTGAGCAAGAACCGTTTTGTAATCGGAGAAATCTTATTTATGAATGCAAATTGTATCACAAACTAAAATATGAGCATTTTTATTTTTTCCCTAGGACACCAGAAAATGACGCTAAACAATGGTAGTATGTTTTGTAAGTAATGTGTATGCAGAATAATCTGTGCTACTCATGAAATAGTCTTGTCAAATGCCATTCGGGCATCTAATTTTTTCCTGTGAAAAAAATCGAAAAAACAATGCAAAGTAATATTTTTTTAACAAAAAAATTCGTGCAGTTGAAAAACTCCTCGTCTTCAACTCGGATTTTTGTTGACACTAGCACTGGTGTTTCTTGTAGAATATTACTTAGCAACGTGTTAATTCGCTTTTTTTTCAGAAAAATTAGATGCACTCATGATTATTACCCATGATAATCCCACATAGTTCTCTGACCAATCGAAACCGTATGTGTGTTGAAAAAAATCTTTATTTAGTCTAGACCGAAATATTTGTAAGGTCTGGTTTTATTGGTGCAAGTTGTTCAAGGGGGTATTTAAAACATGGACGCATAAAATGGGTACATGAATTTTTTCGGAAAACTTTATTTGACAACAAAGAATGAGAAAACGTCTTTTTTGGGATTCAATCGAAAGTATTGACAGGAACGAAAAAACTTAGTGGGTGTTTACTTGTTACAATTATTTATAAAAATTCCAGTGACATGCAATAAAACGATTTATACTTTGTTCTCGAAAACGAAGTGAGATACGAAAAAAATAGACGGAAGGCAAGGAAGTTGTATTTTTAGATGCTTAATCAAGCAACAAATATTACAGTTACAAAAGGGCAGTGGCGTACATTTGTTTGCCAATAATATTCGCTAAGGTGCCCCCGGAACGCCACTGGACCTAATAATTTTTAACTATTGAGGGCTAAATGAGCCTCTTGATACAGCAAATAACACTGTCAAATTTCAATAGAATCGAGTAAATGCTTTTTGAGGTATTAATAGAAAAATTATTAAATTTTTTCATATTTTTTAACAAGGAATCACCATCTGAAATATCTCTCTATTTTTCGAATACCCTGTATTTCCTGATAAGCTTGACTTATCGGGTAAGACGTCAGTGAATCATGAAGAATAAATAAGCTCAAGATTATGTAAAAATACCTCTTCATCATTTCAATTATCAATTCAATTGATGCTCGTTCTGCATGTATCAGCCTGCAATCATCTTCAAGGGCGTGAAGAAATATAACTTTTGGCGTCATTATGTTAGTTTCCCAAATATGTCCCTGAATTTCTTCAAACGTATGGAAATCGTGAACGTTTTTAGAAGCTTTTGCTTGGAATCTGGCTGCAAATACTCGTATTTCGTAAAATTTCATCAATACCTATATTGACAGTAGACCATGCTACTATTATCCACACATTTATCTGCAAAGACACATAAGTACATTTAAATAACACCTTCTTTTGAAACATCAAGAAGACTGAATCTGTATTTCATGGAAAATAGCATAAATTTAAGTACAGCTTTGAGTGGGAAGCGTTTGGCCTTCTTAGGGTAAGTTTCGAAAATATATTTCTTGGGAACGTTTCCAAGATCCTCAACGGTTTTACATATGCTTCAGTGGTTCGTGAAGTTCAAAACCAACCTTCTTGATGCCGTACTCTCCAATGCTTACCCTGTAAAAATTGTGATGTTCGTTTGATTGCTGTCTTCATATATTGCTGTATAAATCGGGGGCTTTAATCATTCTTAACATAATTTTATTGTTCCTATTCACTCTACTCGTGTATGCCCATGAAACATTCATCCAGCTATCTAGGCAGAACATTTTTTGGGACAGCTGCCATTATCATCAATATTCATTATATCACGTTTATTACGCTCGGGAGTGTCTATAACTTGTACCATTCCTGAAATTTGGAGTTTCCCCCTACAAAGCTCGATAAAAATATTTGGGCTATGATTCTGAAAGAAAACCTGAAAGTTTTAGGACAGCAATTCTGTAAAATACGTAAAAATAAGAAATATGCAATCACATCTTAGCTAAAAATAGATAAGTTCATAAAATATGCACCTTAAAGAAAGTAAATACCAAATGTGAGCTAAAATTAAAATTACAATGAATACATTATTATCATCAATATTTATCATCGCGCTTCCTGAAATACGGAATGTT
Source organism: Acanthoscelides obtectus (assembly GCA_963669975.1). Taxonomy (NCBI): domain Eukaryota; kingdom Metazoa; phylum Arthropoda; class Insecta; order Coleoptera; family Chrysomelidae; genus Acanthoscelides; species Acanthoscelides obtectus. Next base: position 73,503,098 of record CAVLJG010000008.1, on the reverse strand, counting down.
CTCACTCTCTCCTAAAAGCTGAAACAAACTAAGAATAACACTTGCGCTACGATTTTAAGGCATAAATAGTCATAGAAAACATACCTATGAAATACCTAAGAATAAGAACCATTTTACTTGTAAATATATTTTCTCAATTAATAAAGGTGTTTTATTCAGCTGTTGATAGTAAAATAGAAATAGTGAATATCAAATATAATTAAAAAGCGTATAATAATAAATATAGTTTTGGAGACCATCGCGGGGCCACAAAATGGAGGGAGTATCCAAGTTTTACAAACCACCTTGCATGCTGGCCGAATAATCTACTACTAGCCCTACTATCTGCTAAGTATTACCAGAACTACTACTACTGCTACTACTACCTTCTTATCTAGTTACTTAGCATCGACGGACACACTTATGAAACCTGAACTTTTCACATATCTCATCCCTCAGAAACACTGGACGATTTTACGTCAGCCATGCGTTTTCCAAGACTCTCCTAAAATGATTAACCATATGTCTCGCGTAACATTTCTTCACACATTGCTCGTAAAAAGTAATAATTGTTTTTAATACAGTAGATGGAGTGTATCTTGTCACCATACTTGTATGTACTTACATTAACAACATATTAATACCTAGAAATGTTCTTTTACATCCTAGATCCCTGTTTAACAGCTCGGCCATGGACCCAGAGGAATTCCTTCCTTCACTTTTCCCTCTTCTTGGCAGGCTTTTGCACTGTGCAATCGTTGAAGTTTATCACAGCTTTGCTAATTGAAGGCAATAACCAAGCCTAATAGTACTTTAGACAAATTTACGAGAAAACCTAAAACATAGAAGTCCTGTATAAAATAGAAAAACATATTTATCGCTAATGATAAGAGTTGACTGTATCCCTCGCAGAATGCCCAACCAAAAAGGGGTACCATGTCAGGGCAAAGAAAATCATAAATTCACTTTCATTTCAGCAACTTCTATAGTCTCTGTAAAAAGTATTAACAGCAGTACTACGTTATTACAACTCCCACTCTCACAGTTTGGGAAGAAAAAGCGTCTCCGCATGCGAACGGCTATAAAGCTTTCTTCTATCTAAAAAAAAGAAGGTTACGCTGGTATTATTTTCGAAGTTTAATTGCTTCCATTGTATTGTACTCAAGTTTTCGAATATCTGGTTGAACAAATGGATATACATACAATAGTTCGCTTTAATATTATATTGACTCCTGTTATAAAACCTGGTTCGCACGCGCATGGAAAATATCGCTTGCACGTCTCGCAGTACGAAAAAAAATGTCGATAAATTGTCAAAATATATTACACGGAAATCCTGTTGATGAAAACACATTTACCTCGAATGTACCCCCGCATGCGCTTCTCGCTACTACTGACCACTTATTTAGAGTTTCTCTCTACTTTCAAAGTTTACAATCGTGTGATAGCGTTTTGTAATAACATAACATAATAATGTTTCCTGACTTTTCTACTGAACTGACGGCTTTTCTCAGTTATTCCTAACTATCTAAATGGGGCGCCCTGTCTGTGCGAGGGCAGTCGTCAATCAGAAAGTTTTACAACCCCGCAGCTCTCGGTCGTGGTATCCTGTAAATCCGACACCAATAAGGAAACCTTAAATGCACTTACATTTCAGCAAACTGCCCTAGTCCCTGGAACAAGTAGAAACAGCATGAGTATACAAGTACTATGTTATTAAAACTATCACTCTGACACTTTGGGTAGGACAGTCTGGTAGTACAATTAGTATATCGAGCGTTTCCGCATGCTATACAAGCTTATAGCCATAACAAAGCAAAAAGTAGGGATTTTTTGAAAAAACTTAAAAGTGGAAATATCTCGAAAACTAGAAAGCTTCTGCTAAGGTCATATTGATTTTATCTGATCGATCTACCACCCGTGTCACTCTGGAGTGTTATTTCTGGGACACCCTGTACAAATAAAATAGTTCAGTATAATATATTAGCATCTCTTATAAAAGCTGATTCGCACGCACATGGAAAATACCCCTTGCACGTTCGTGGAGGTCGTAGTTACCAACGATGAGCCACTGCCAATAAGTTATCAAAATATGAAAATGAAAAATTGTCGTAAGACGATAAATAATCACTTTATTTTCCTGTATTTGTATCCTTGTCCTTATGAACCATTTTTGCAAAAGAAAAACGAACATTTCCGAATATTTATAAATTATAAAGATAGGTAGTTCCATAAGGAAAAAAAATATTTTTGGGATTTTGTAGCTTATTTTTTATTACATACTCTTTTGTATTATTGTTTATTAATTATCCTAATATCGCATAAGGTCTACTAAAGCAGATCTTCCGTGAGATAACCGTTACAATCGTGTGACAGCGCAAATAGAAATAACAGAAATAACTCACCAGAGTGACATGGAAGCTAGATTGGCTTCAGATCAATCAGGTAAAATCAATAATCAACATGACCTTAGTAAAAGCTTTCTAGTTTTCGAAATATTTTTTCATCACTATTTTTTGCTCCCTTTTTGACAGTTATTACTATAAAGAACTTCTAACTTATGGTTTTCTCCTAAGCTACCATTAATAGTAGGTTGAGATAACCGAGTATACATTTCATTGAAAACTAGCACGGTATGCTAAAAAAAAAATTGTTACATTTTGTTTCAGTATAATGCTCTTTTAATAATAGTATAACATTTGTAGGTTCTTTCTACTAACAATTAAATAACCCCAAGTTTTATCACTGAAGTCGTAATACTCGCGAAATTCTGCACATAAAAGATAAGTGCAGCAGTCTTTTGTAACCAAATCACTAGGGAATGATACGACCTAAACATGTCATTGACTATCTCGCTTTCACATTCATTGTTCGGTGGTAGCATTATGTCACCACGAGAAACAGAGGTGGTACCTGCGCACCGCATGCGCAGGATTAATTTAGTGTTTAGTGCTACATACGTGTCATAAGAAAGACTTTAAAGTGGCAATATCTCCAAAAATAGAAAACGTTTACATCATGTTGATTTTATCTGATTGATCTGAAGCCAATCTAGCTCCATGTCACTATGGCGTGTTATTTCTGGGACACCCTGTATAATACGATTGTAAGTATTTATCGGCCTACACTTGCGACACGTTACTTCTTCAACATTCTTATTCACCCTGTACTTTCGAAACGAAAACGATTTAAGGGCAAGAATTAGTCCTTGATTTTTTAATGAACATACTTCAACCTCAAAAGTTCCACTCAAAGAATTAAAGAGTGATGTATCATATTGCCAGAACATTTGAAAATAAAGACCTGGGATTTTGGGCTCGTTGCCAATAATAAACAAAGTCCTATATGACTTTGGCAAAGAACTCCCTTTCCTTAGTTCACACTTTTGCTGCTGTGTAGTGGATGCAAGCATGAATATAGTGCAATGGATGGCAAATCTTCAAGATTCATCCTCTTAAAAATATCGATTGTATGGAGGTATTTATTTCTTACAAAAAATTGTAAACAACTTTATATACGAGAGAATATGAACACGTAATACAATCGATATTTACGTGTATTAATCGCACTCTCTTGCAAGTTTTTGTACATGATAGTGTGCTACTTATTATTGTATTTATATTTACTGTAGACGAGGCGAAAAAATTCGTGGGGTAAATATTCCATCTCGATTTTTGAATGGATCATGAGGTTGCCGGGAGGTAACTCGCTGCAAAGTGTAAACAAGTACAAACTACAAAAAACATCTTTTGGCCCGTACAAAGTGTTTTTAGATTCTTTAGATCATTGTGAGTAAAAATAGTTTCACTCTAAAATGGTCGTTTTCGAGTTATAAGTGACTGAATATCTGAAAAACCCTAAAAGTGTTCTCTCATGTTACTCAATTAATCTTCAAACCTTCTCCTACTTGGCATATTTTTGAAATGCTGCTATTTCATTGTTAATAATAATAACGCGCATTTGAATACGCATTAGCGCCTCGGGTTGCTAACAATTAAGTAATAATACTTTAAGATATACTAATCTTAAAATACTCCTCGGAGCCTTGAAGGAAAAGGTGCGAAATTTAACTTAGACGCATGGCAACTAGCGATAATTTTAACTCGCGTTTTAAAGCATTGAAGATCGATATTTTTAAGGTTTCTCAGAACTTTAAAGGTTTCTAACATGAAAACGTTTAACTTTTGACTTCTACAAGATAAGTCGATCTTGACATTACGAGCCCAGAGCTAACACAGAGATGACTATGTTTAACTGACCTAGTCTGCTCTGAAGACATTCAGCCCACGAAGATCGCAAGAATGCTCAATATCCAACGTGAAATACTCCAATCGCCTTTTATGAACAACCACAACACATTTTCACACACAATTACCACAAAATCACTCACACCACGGCGACACTGCGGAAAATCGCCGACAAAGACTTCCCGACACACAACGAGTGGAACAGAAGCAGAGCGTTGCACGGAGGGCTCGACGGACCACGCTCCCCAAACGCCAACCGCCAACTGAATTGATGCTGACGCTCGTTAGCCCGCAGCGTGTAGTGCGCCGGTACCGCTATTCGTTCTGCGTCGTCATTGGTTCGAATTTAGTGCCACCACCCAATCCCTGTTGGGTATTTACGTAAACATTAGAACATCAGAAAAAGCGTATTACAATTTTATCACAAAAAAAGAAAAGAAACAAATAGACAGATCATTCTACCTCAAAGCAACTTAAAATAAACGCATAAATTGTTCACGATTTTCCCAACAGATCATTTTAAACGAAACATTAAACTTTTTATTATTTTCAATATTCCTGATATTAGAAGGAATCAAATTGAAAAAAATAAGGTGCAAGATATAATTATGGGACACATAATTTGTATTTATTTTCTTATTTGCATGTTCAAAACTACATACTGCAAGGATATATTCATGGGATTTTAATATTGTTAATTTCTTGCATAGTGATATATAATCCAGGTTTTTTCTTTAGAATATTCCTTACTATATGGTTTTGCACCACTTTTAACTGCCCAAGATTTGAACCGTACATCCCACACAAATATGCCATATACCAAAAGGGGCACCTGAAGTGCTTTGCAAATCATCAATATTAGTTTAAGGTTCAGTATATTACGAAGAGTGTAGAATTTATGGATGAAAAATCTATTTTTTTTCTCAAGTACAGTACATGTTGGTCCAACTTCAAGTGCTGATCAACAACAACCCCCAAATATTTAATTTCATTTACTTCTTTCAAAGGCTCATCTATATTATCAGGCGTAATTTGATTAAATGCTGGTCTATTAGCCATTGTTATGGAGAAGGCAATGTGATGAGTTTTTTTATATTCAAAGTTGATTTAAATGTGTCTAGAAGGTTTTTAAACATTATAATGACATTTCAAGTCTTTCTGTTATTTTAAACAATAACAATAGGAAACCTTGCTTTGGCTCGTACGAGTTGCGATAATGCTAAGGCTGACAACACTGCTAATTCTACTCAATCCAAAGAATACTTTTAACTTACTCTTGGCTTTGTCTAAGTATCGTATATTGTGAAACTAACACCTCTAAGTGAAATCATATATAAGAAACCTGAAACATTTTTAACGGAAAGGTGCTACAGCTTCACCGAAAATATTGGTCAATTATACATTGACACAGCTCCTTTCAGAATAAAACAATCTAATAAATAATCTTTTAATCAGTTACGCTGATTAACGCTTTCCACAACACGTGAAAATAAAAAAAAAACATATTATATGCATGGGAAGTACTTTGCATACATACATATTCAGGGTGGCCAATTCCAATTTGATATAATATTTAGTACCTCTACAATTTTCTCGAATTTGCTTTCAAATTGGAGCACAGAATCATGTCTCTCGGTCCATCGTGTTTCGCACATGCTATGAATTTGATATCCGTCTAGTTTTCTTTTTAATACTGTATTTCTTTTAGCGGGTGCTTTGAAGAACGCAATTACTTCCTTCATTATACCTACAGTATTTCTTTCTGAAAACTGCTGCTTTTTGAAATCGAAAGATTCAAGGCATGATTTGCGCATGGGATTTTTGGAGCATTTGGCAAACATTTTTGCAATTCCATTACAGCACCTAACATTAGGTTACACGTATCAGTAGCAATGCCCACACATAGTTTTGAGTCTAGGTTATTGGTTTTAATGAAATACTTGTCTGTTTGAGCAAGAATTTGACCTGTGAGTTTGGGCTCCATTGTATCTTCAACAAAATTTGAGTAGCACTCCACAAGTCCTGGCCCATGGCTAATGTCTGTAGTTTCGTCAAATATAATACTGTAATACTGACTTTGCCTGACGCGACTTAAAACTATATCCAAGATTTCTTCGCCACAACATTTTATAATTTCATTTTGGATACGGCTGCTTATGCGCTTTTGAGTTCTCTAAGTTTCTTTTCAATAAATTGGCGCCGCTTTCGACTCTAAACGGTATTAAAATTCCCTTCATTATTAAGGACCCTTCATTATTCGTGCTGTCATTAGAAAAAAAGTCGTCCCGTATCTCTATGCCCTCTAAGTGGTATATTTTGGCGTCCTAAAAAAATTATAGATTCTATTATAGGAGTCAATCTTTGCCGATTTTCTGATACTTGTTTAATTCGCTCTGAACCTATTATATTTCTTATATCCTTCTCTGGATTTTCGTAAATCTTTAAAAAGTTTGTAGCATCTGAAACTGCCTCTGTATGATATATTGACTTCTCATGTGTCTCACCATCACCGGTTTTGCCATACAATTTCGAAAATTTATTTAGTCGTATGTTAACAAGTTTTCCCAATTTAGTTAATTTATGTACTCCTCCTAATTTTCCAAAAACCATGCAATATTTACAGAAAAGCCCTTGTAGTTCCTCTGAATATGACAGCGAAGTAAATTTCTCTGTTTTTTTGATAAGTAACATTTCACTTCTTTATTATTTTTCACGTGTGTGAAATAGGGATATTTGAAAGAGTCATTAGGGATCATTGTACACCTCAATAATATATATTTTTCAAGGGAAGACAAGTTGCCGCTGAAATTTACTTATGGCGCAACATCAACAAAATTGGATCCTTTAGGTTTCGCACCCGATTGTTCAACACTTGGTTCAGCATACGGTGCAACATCAAGAAATTTTGGCTCAGGTTGAATTGTAGGATTATCATCAGTTTTTTCCGGTAATTCTTGTGCCGTTGGATGAGATAGTTTGTTTTGCTTAGAAAGGAACCATTCGATGGTATTCTCTTTCCTTTTATTCATCCTGACAACAGCAGCCGTCAATCAGCACTACAAGTTACACAAATATTGTCAAATAAACGGCATTATTGGTTTCCACGCATTTACGTTTCTGATAACAAAGAACCTTTTCTGTTTGGAAAACAAGATTTCTTAGGTTCACGCAATTTTCAAAAACTATAAGTTCAAGCAATTTTCAAAAACTAAACATAACTTGCCATCTCGGTCGAACGAACTGCATTGAAATGCTTATATACAGGGACTTCCGAGACATAGATTATAGTGATAGCTGGAGTATGGACTAAACCAGAGTTCCCCAAACTTTTGTGTGTCGTAGACCCCTTGCCATGTTTTTCCGTGTTGGGTAGACCCCCTACTTACCTGATATTGATTTCCTATAAATTTTTAACTGTAGTGAAGTTTAGTGTTAAAAACTTAAAGTAAATACACATGTTAATTTATACATTTATTAATCGAATTTAAATTAAAACTACTCAAAATAAAATTTTGTATCTGTTATGTAAAATATACGTAACATTAAATAAACAGGTGTCTGACCAATAAGCATTGGGAATAAGTGCCCGCATTGAAAAAAAAATAATAGGGATAAGAAAAAAAAAGTGAAAAATAATAAAAAAAAAAGTGTTTTACTTAAAATAGTACAATAAGCGAGTTCGTTTATTAATTATAACATAAACGTATGTTCTACAATAATTTCACTGTTTGTTTGATTAAATTCCGCTTCTTATACGTTTAAGTTATCTAAAAATAGGCAAAAAATTAACGAATTTTAGTGTGTACCTATCCTTGAATTTTCAGAATAATTAAAAAAAAATATTTTCTATAAAGGGGGGTTCTTTAAAAAAATCAATGCGGGCACTTATTCCCAATGCGGGCATTTATTGGTCAGACCCCAATAAACATAAAATAAACTATAAATAAAATAACATAAGCAATAAGTCAATATTTTTAGTGAGAAGGATGAACCTGATGCTTTAATAATAAATTATCAACATTTGGCGTCAATTTTGTAAGGTTTAATCTTAAATCTCCTAGGCTAATGATGTCCAGTCTGTTTCTTTTTTTCGTTAGGAGATTGGTAACAGCGCTGAACCCCCTTTCCACTAGGCATGACGATGGAAAGGAAATTAAAAATTTCCTCGCTATATTCCATAATACGGGTATGTTGTTTTGCAGCCAGAATTGCTGATATCCGTTTTTAAACTGAACCTTAAGTTCTTCGTTTGTACTTAGTTCAGTCAGTTCCTCTTGTATTATGACATTCGTTTCTTCTATGTCACCATATGGATTAATTATCCACGGTGGTATTACCATAGTCCAAATATCCTCAAACCTAGATTCAAAATCTGAATAGAGGGCATTTAAATGTTGAACGTAAGTTGAAACGTCGTCTTCCTGGCAGCTTGTCTGTGACAAATTGGGGAACTGAAAAAGTTCGCCCCGTCCAATATTTTGCCTCATTAGTTTAACTCTGGCAAGAAACGCTGATAAGATGGACTTTGTTTTAATCAAATTTAAACTGTCGCCTTGTAATTGCAAATGAACCATATTAAATTTTGTAAACAAATCTGTTAAATAGGCGATGTATGTTTTCCTCTTCATTAAATTTTCTTTTAAAATTTTATCTTTAGTATACAGAAATTCTGAAATAGTCTCAAAAAGTGCAAAAAATCTTGTCAAACATAAGCCTTTCGACAACCAGCGTACTTCTGTGTGAAGGAGTAATTGATGAACGTGTTCGTCATTTTCTTCACACAACTGCACAAATAACCGCGTATTCAACGCGTTGCTTCGGATTCGGTTTACTGCATCAATGACTAAATGAAGTGATTCATGCAATCTAACACTCAAATTTTTAGCAACTAAATATTGTCGATGGATAACGCAATGTATTGCTAACACCCCTGACACATTTTGTTTTAAATAGCTTATAAATCCACGACAACGTCCAACCATAGCAGGTGCTCCATCTGTAGCTACTGATATTATATTTGATAAAGGAATTGCTTTTTCAATGGAGTAATCCTTCAAAACATGAAATATTGATTCACCTTTAGCGTCGGTTATCAAAGTTCTTGCGAAGAGCAGTTCTTCGTAGATTTCTTGATTCATAATAAAACGAGCATTTGCCAATAATAATGCTGCATTATCAGGTAAAGTTGACTCGTCCAGTTGTATAGAGAAATGGGTCGTTTGCAAATAATTACATATGAAGCTTTCCATATCAGAACTCATTTCATCAATACGTCTTTCAACAGTATTGTTGCTTAAGGGAATTATTTTAATGATATCAGATGCAGGTTTGTGTAAAACAGTTTTTAAAACCTCTTCAACGGCTGGCAAAATTAACTTCTCTCCGATGCGGTTTTCCGGATTTTCCTATAAGTAACGGGATATTGTAAGACGCCCGCAAACCATCATCATTTCTTTGTGACGGCGAAGCGAACATTCTGTCCAGTGTAGGTCTCTTCTGAAATTTATCTTTGAGTGTTTGAATGTATTTCAAATCTTTCTCTGTTTTATCAGGGTGGCATCTTCTCAGATGATCTTGCAGTTTAGATGGTTTCATAGCGTCATTGCCCAAAACTTTGTTCCATAAAAGGCACATAGGCGATTGTTTGTCCGGCAATGATGGAATGAAGCCAAATTTCAAATAATCAACACTGTACTGTCTACTTTTCTTTTTAGATTCGGACATGGCATCAGTCATCTGTGGGCAAAATTAAATTATTTAAATAAGACAGAAAATCCAGCAGCTGTATATTAAAAATATTTTTTGATTTTTCCGAAAACATTCCATAATTCGAACATCTTCTTGCAACAATTAGCTCGAATTACGGAGATTGCACTGTAATTATATTACCGATTGCTAAAACTTTCAAAAAGAAACTATTGAGGAGTACTCGTGTAATTTTGCATGATTGAATATTTAACTACTAATAACTAAAGTCATGATTGGCGTAATTTATCTATCTTTGCTAACTACGAGTACAAAACTAAAATTGAACTTTTATCCAGCACTCTCAAACAAAATAACACTGACTCACTATAATTTGTGTGATATACTATCTGTTTATATTTTTTAAAATATTTTCTTAGCACCTTCCTTTTCAAGATTTAGGAAACGAATAAACGTATTTGTCCCACATTCGTATTTATAGAGTGACGAATTGAACAAGTCAGTGCAAGGTAGCGAAGCTCTGAAACTGCGACTCTCAGGTTTTTACAAGTTCAAAATGTATTGCGACCACAAAGCGAATACCAACATCCTACAACTTACACAATTTTATAAACATATATACTAAAATTTTTTACTTCATAGGTACTTTTATAAATAATGTATATGTTTTGATATTATAAGATAGTATGATGTAAGTAAATAGGTACCAGCAGTGTATGTGTTGAGATCCACTATCGTGGACCCCCATATTCATTTCATGGGCCCCCAAATTTTTTTTCGCTGACGTAGAACCCTTGCAGGTTCTCATAGACCCCTAGGGGTCGATATAGACCACTTTGGGAATCAATGGACTAAACACTTCGTAATTGAAATTATATTAAATTTCCATTTTTCCGTCCGTCATTTTTTTTAGACACGATTCTTTTATAGTATAAAAGTTAAAAACAAACAAAAATTAATTTTCTGGCTTATGCGTGGAAAATAAAAAATCAATAGAACATAGAAAATAGCGTTAATACCAACCAGATTAACAAAACTCCGCTTGTTCACTTCTCAGCCAAATTTTGTTGCGAACTCTGGACTGGTACAGAATGTAGACACTAGACTAGACCATAAAAGACTAGACTATACATGTTCCAACTAAGTTACAGATTTTTTTATAAGACGTTTACCTTATACCACTTTTTCAAAGACTGCTCGAGTCGTCTGGGGGGGAGGTTAAATTACCCCCTTTACCACGCTGTGGGAGCGCCAGTGGCTCTATTTGATTTAGCTACTTTTTTTCAGTAGTGGTGTTCACTATAGGGTCCTCGATTGTCTCTCAGTGGTGATTTTGTGTTTTAGTGTTGTGACGTGGGTGTCATGTGTTCTCAAACATAACAGCCTATCAAAATAGCAATGGTAGCAAAATCGTCCGATGAGCTGGCAACGCCGCAATCCGAGTGACAAGAATGACAAGGTCAACTTTCAAAACGTATGTCTATCCCGGGGTAACGACGGAGTCATTTAGGTAGTCAAAGCGGCAGTTTTCCAATCTTCATTTGCATATTTTTAAGTGTTATGCAGCGATTTCGAGAAAAATTTAGCTGCGGATAGTCTTCTAGAGTCTAGTGTTATCTTTACTCGGACCCGAACCGTCCCGAACCCCTTGACTGTGAGATTCGATCTATTCGCTAGCGAACGCACAACTCTATTAATAGTATTGCCATCTGCAAGTTGACACTGACAGAAAAACAAATACATAACCTCAAATTTTCGGATTGTCTTGTGCTTGCTGTTTTCAAACTTACATCTCGATTTCTCGACTTTCAAATTTAAAGTGTTGCCATGCGTTTGTCTTGTAGTGTAGCTAGCTTTCCTAGGTAGAGTGACAATTCCACATCGAAAAAAAGTGAGTTGATCATTTGTTATATATTGTAGGTTATATATTATGTATTATCTCTTTGTATCCAAGTAATTGAGGACAAGTGGATCAAAAAATATGATGAAAAATGCAAACAAATTTCAGGGCAATATTTTTCATATATCCCATGATTCCCTGAAACGAACCTTAAAAATGTTACCTAACAATTTATATACATTATTTCTGATTGCATTGTACTTTATTCTTAATACTTTCGCTGTGCTAAATTCTATTTATGTGGACATTCATTTTAAACTTATCTTATTAATGTTTAGTAAATTTAGTTACCTTATCAATTTAAATTGAATAAAATTGTAAATTTGAGCTTGTCCCATAAATGTATGAATAAATAAATAATTGAAGAGGTCATGAAACAAAATCATTGTATAGGGAACATTTTTTTTAAACTTGGGACTTTTTACTTTACTGATAAGCAATCACAGAATGAAAGAATCACTCCTTAAGGTTAATTTAATGCAAAAACAATTTAAAAAAAATGTATACAAGTTTTCAGATGAGCTCATCCATAACAGGGAGTATGTTTTGTAAACAGAAATTTTTGAGAGAAAGGAAATATGGCCACTGGCAATCGTATAATGGTTACTGTCCTCGCATGGTAGTACCATGATAAATGCCCAAAAGATGGAGTGGTGCAACTAGAAAGCAATTGGAGACAACACACCAATCAAAATGGGGCATTAAGGAGCTTGAAAGAACAGATAAACAGCATTTGTAGGATCTAATTTGCCTCTAACAGTCGATCCTGAAAGTTGGTTGGCAGCTGGCGCTGCAGATTAATTGGTTGGGTTGGCTCCACAGAGTAGAGGAGATGCGGGTTCGGATCCCGCCAGCGCCTATTTTCTCTTTCTCTCAAGTTGTTTACATAACATTCTTGCTGTTGCAGATGCGCTCATCCGAAAAATCGTACATATATAGATTTGTATGTGCAGCATTTTTAATAGGTTCAAATTATATTTATTGCAAAGAAAACAGCAAATTTGCAAAAACTATTTTTGGACCTTTTATGACTTGAGACACAAGATTATTCACTTTGCAGGTGGTCAAAACAATGATTCATGCAAATTTCAAGCTTATCATCTTTCATTCCGAAGTTTGCTCTTCTATCATACTATCTTACTGGATTATTAATCCTTATTTTAGGGTTTTAATCGGAATTTCATATCTCTGAGTCATCAAGTTCTGTATATTATGGATGATGACTTTATTGACCTTACTAGTGATGATCAGAAGGCTGATAAACCCAATAAACGAAAAAAGAACAGTTACACACTAGAAGAAAAAATTGTTGGGGGAGTTTGGTACCATGAAAGATTGTATACTAATCTCACATATAGAGAGATGCAAGATAATTTCAAAGTACGATTCAACAAATCACCTCCTCAGTTTCACACGTTTCGTGATTGGGAAAAGGCGCTATTTAATAGTAGTCTTATGGTCAGATCCGGTCTACATAAGAAAAGAACTAAGAAGCAATACTTGCAGGTACAGTGGTTTTCATTGATATTTATTTTTTGAACCAGTCAGGCTAGCACATTGAAACTCAGTATGATGAAATTGATGCATGAATGCTTATATACCAGGAAAACTAGCAAAATCAGAAACAAAAAACCACCACAGTAGTTGATGTTTGACTGAGGACGCAGTTATCGAAGTGAGTACCGGCTACTGTGCATGTGCAGGATATCTGATGTTATAGCACGAAAAAACATACCTGCAGATTCAAGCGGCCGGATCTTAGACTATTAGGAAAGTGCTCATATGGCGGATCTGTCACTGCGTTGCCAGATGGGTCGCACAGAATTGCCCCTGAGCAGGCACAAAAATCTCTCAGAATTGCTCCATTTTAAAAAAAAAATCACCTAAATCACCGTTAGGTAACGGAAAGGTTTAAGTTTGGTTCAAAGATTGGGGAATGCTTTTATTCCGCGAAACATGGTTTCTCCCAGAACATATCCCCAAAAATTTCTTAAGTAAAAATCCCCCGAATTTGGGGGAAAACATGGCAACCCTGTCAAAGCACCAACGGTACTCCAAGCGTCAAGTTTCGGTGTCGTTTCTACAGCACCAACAGCATTGTCGTAGTTTCTCTAGGTATATAGGCTCAGTGCTTGATACTATATTTCATTGTAAAATCAAAATATGTCATTGTATACGTCAAATCCGACACGGAGCTTTGCTTTATCGTGCTATAGCGGGCGGCCCTGATTTGATTATGTGTAAAGCAATCCAATCTGAGTTTCGATTTTTGTCCTTTCCCTTCCTTCAATAGGCATGCACATGCACCTACAAAATTTGTATGGGTTAGTTCACGCCTTTATGGTATGTTGTGGTAACTTTATCTTCCCAAACAAATGTTGATGAAAATAGCATAGACCAAAGGACTGAGAAGCGTCATGCTGTCATGCTGTCACACGATGTCGGTTTTGTCCGGCGCGCGGCGCTCCCTTATTTTGGCGGTTCAGTTGATGCTAGCTATTGAAATGATGGAGACGGCGAATAAGAAGAAGAAATAGGGGGTTTTGAATTCACCCATTGCTTCAGAATCAACATACTTCTGGGTCCTTCAAAGTTTTATTCAATTTATTGCGGATCAGTACACGTACGTCTTTACGGTCCAGTGACAGATCTAAGGTTGGCGCATATTCCTAAATACCCGACACGTTATATGCTCGAAGTAGTTTCATTCATATAGGTATTATGACGTATCAGAGTAATTCATCATTTATTTTCTAGTATAACAACTCACTGGTTATTTATTTGTTCCTTTACATTTTCTTTATCACAATCTTTACAATGGGAATACCCTAGGTACTGTATTGAGGAGATTGGCACATTCTGTTCATTATCAGTCCACTTAAGGCAGGAACACTTCTTGTCACGAAACGTGAACTCACCAACTGTAACGTAAATTAAAAATACGTTGAACTGAATAAAGGATTTGTCTTTAGAGATATATTACGAGTATTATCATGTCATCCATCCATGCATCTCTTAATCTACTTATTTATATTTAGATACGTGAGTTTGCGTGACATTCAGAAGTTGAGCACAGTGCTTAACTTCAGCCCCTAATAGTGAGAACGTAACCAGTGGTTGCACACTGTCCGGTGGAATAAAAAATATTTTGCAGCAATCGTAATCAATCCATTCCAGATTATTTACTTTCTCTCGAACATTTGAACGTCACGGTCTACTCAACCAGTTACCAAAAATATCCTTTGCAGATTCCATACGTGAAAGAGTCCTTCAGATCACATCCAAATCTACCAATGTTACAAAGGGCTGCTTTACTAGGTATACCCCAAACCGTACTGTATACTATGTTAAGGGATGATTTTACACCAGAGGAAATTGAAAAGCTGAAGCGAGAAGGACAGAAAGAGTCAAGAACGGAGAACCAGGAACAAGATTAATCTATGAAAAGCCCCTAAAGGGGAGGGAATAATTATACGTGATGTGATAAAGTTTGTTCTAAAAGAAAGAAAATTTATACCTTTACCAAGAGGGATACTGCGTGAATTGTCTTTGAAATCCGCCTGCCGGCATCAGTGACCTTGGGCACAGCTTGGATAACAATCAGCTATGAAACTCTCCTGTCAGTGTCAAAAACGACCGCCTTTTCGGCTTAGTATATCGAATGTAACTTCCTCCAGTACAACAGTGAAAGAGGTTTCAGAGTTCCGAAATGAGTACCTAGTCCTAGTCGGTGTTACCGCGTACCATGCTAGCAGCCGCAGATACGCGTTGCAATCGTAAAAACGATGCGACGGAGTATTGATGATTATTTATGTACGAAAAAGCTTCAGAATAAATTTGTAATGGTAGAAGGCTATCAGTATTTACAATAAACGGAAATATATTTACTTTTGTTTGCTGCTTCACATTTTAAAGCAGTAACATTTCTTTAAAATTTTGCTATGATGGTACCATAGAATTGGGAGCATATGAAGGTTTTAGTGAGAGTTCCAAGAAACATTATTATTCTTTTGGACAAAAACATCATAGGGGGGTCCGGTCCGTGAAATATGATGGCATTTTCGCAAATTTGAGCATCACTGCCTGTAGCTTAGCGCCGCGAGGCGTACGTACCCTTAGTCACGCGTTTCTATACTTTGGTCAGCGATTGAAATCCCATCCGGCCCCGAACGTTTTTACGTTTTTTCGTTTTTTTGTTTCTCTTTTGAGTTATTTTATTCTGATCTATTTCAAAATCAACTCGTTTGAATATTTATTAGCTTATAGCATTTGATGTTTAGATTTATAATTTGTTCCACAAATCCGAATAACGGAACGGGTTGCGCCATCCATCATCCAAGGATTAAAACTGGTTTTCGTTTGATGATTATCCAAAGGCTAAACCTGGTTAGAATAACTGATTTAGAATAGGTAGCGCCAATTGTCAGGGCTTTTGGATAATATTTGCACTTTGCTATCATATGGTCATAGTTAACAATTTTGCCACTTTTGGACCAATTTGAATGTCATTTAATATAAAATCATAATTATGAATACAATGTATTAAATTAAATAATTAAATACCAGTTATCAATCTATATTCATTATGTTACCTCATTATATCGTAACCTGATAAATGAGATGAAATAATGTTATACTTTTTAATTGTTCAGGCACTGTTCTCGTAGTAGTAGACTTATATTTTTGCCATAGATGAATTATATATACGAATTTTATTGAAATTTCCAGTCTCTTGATCTAGTGTGTGTAGCAAGTTTTGAGCATATACTTCGTTGTTCTTTCATAAATAAATGAACATAAATGTTGACCAAACTTGCTCCTTTTTATTATTGGTTCACAAAAACTACTCAAGGTTATATCGGAATATTATAATTTTTACAATTGAACCCATATCTGTCGCCGCTAGCGCGGTAAGCGGTAATACCTGTTGAACAGCGGATTTGGGGAACAAATTACACCAATTTCTTCAAAAAATCTAAACACCAAAATTTGGTGGTTAGATTTTTTTAATGCTATAAACTAATAAATATTCATACGAGTTCTTTTTAAAGTAGGTCACAATAAAATAATTCAACAGAGAGAAAAAAGAAAACATTGTTGAATGCGGATGGGATTTGAACTGCTGGCCCAAAAATGCAATAGGAGCGCGTGGTTAAAGGTATGTACACCTCGGGAGGCTAGGCTACAGACACTGATATTCAAATTTTGCGAAAGTGTCATTATATTCCAAGGACCGCACACTGTTATGATGAAAAGAAAATATACGAAAAGGAATAATAACGTTTCTTAAAACTTTCAGTAGATGTTCACTTGGTCTCAAAATGAAATGTGGGGGCAAATTCTTTGATACCAAAATAACATCATTTTAAATGAATTAATTTATTCTACTTAAATATATCAAACAAACGTAAACATTTTTCCGTTTATTGTAAATACTGATAGCCTTCCACCATCACAAATTTATTCTGAAGCTTTTCCATAAATAAATAATTATCAATACCCCGTCGCGTCGTTTTGGACAAACATGCTCCTTTTTTATTACTGGTTCACACAAACTGCTTATTAGCTCATATCGCAATAAAATAATTCTTACGATTGCAACGCATATCTGACGCCGTTAGCATGCTACGTGGCAACACCGCCTAGGACTACTCAGTACGGAATGGTGAAACCCCCTTCATTGTTGGGGGAATTGACATTCGACATTCTCCGCGTTTCATAGCTGATTGTTATCTAAGCTGTGCCTAGGGTTTGAACTGCATTACTGGTTTATAACAATAACAACAATAACACAGAGTTCTATAAACGAACAGCACGTGGCTTGGCAGTTCGGTGTTGGGTTGATAATTCGCTCATAGATTGCTCGCCAACTGTCCAGGAACCGCCATTGGTTTGGCGGTTCGCTTATAGATGGTTGAAGCGTCTACCGAGTAAGTGACTATGCAATGCTGCCAAAATGACAGAACATTTTCAGAAACTGCTACATTTATCCTGAGCTGAGTGAAGTACAGTCCTTTTGATGGTTGCTAGCTCTTGCACATATACACACATGAATTGTATGACAGGACTGTTTTTTACATTCACTTTTTGAAAATGATAAAAACAATTCAACACAGATTGACGACATTATAGTTGTATCTTCAGATATGTTTTATATTGCAAATCAACAAGAGGTAAACTCAAGTCGCATGACGAGAAAATCTTAAAGGCGGCGAGACAAAACTAAAAAACATGTATTTGAGCGTAAATAAACGTCCGCCCATAGAAGCCTATTCACATTTATTGTTGCTTATTGCGTGCATTCATTTCCCCAAAATATGATTGCTAGATCTAGTAACTAATTAGGCTTCTAAGAATACTATGGGATCCAGTGGTTAACGTGAAATAATCTTTTGTGACTGTGCTTGCATAAATATTTTGTATTTTAGATGGACCACATTGAATGAAAAATATATGAGTAGATGTTCATACAAAAGAAAATTTGAACAATGATTTAATCTAAAAAGGATTATCACTTTGGCAACACTGCATGCGTCACTCGAAAAATAAGTGGTTAGTCACCATCAGCTGTTTTGTGGACTCGGTATTACCTTTAGTTTGACCGTTCACCATTTTATCCCTCTCTAACTTCTTCGTCTTGTCTAACTGTCTTTTCTTGATATAACCGCTCTTTGCATATACCATTTTTGTAGTGTAATCATATGAAGGTGTAATAAAAGAATAATTCTGTTCTTGAAAATTTTATACTAAATTTTTATACTAAATTTCGTACGAAATCATGCGCATTTGGTAGAAAAAAATTATAACTGTCAATGTCTAACTGCCAGTTATCACGTCTAAGTCATTATAACCACACTACTTTGTGGCTTGCTACTTTATTCCTTTATTACTTTAAACGAATAGAAAATTGTAGAAAATGGAGCGATCCTGCAATTCGTATATATTGTATGCGACTGCGGGAGCAGCGACTTGCGTTGTAGCTGCCCACCTCATAAGAAAACGAAGTAAACGAAACCGTAGAAGAATTTAGTGCCGGAAATAGATCAGGAAGAGGGACCGGCACAGCACGGGTATGTTGTAAAAAACCTGTAAAACGTCAAAAAAAAAAAACTATAAAATGTCATCTTGCGGACTAGGTAGTTTTTAGGGTGCAAACAGTGATTTCACGTTTGCTCACTAGGATCGTTGTGTGCGTTCATCTGTGGAGGAATGGCTCAACTACACGCATTGTTGGTTGCATATGTCTTGTGAAGCTGAGTAGTCTACAGTTTTCATCTCTGAGAAGAAAGTTGGTTGAATAGCAAGATCGCATCTGGGTGATTATGTGTATTGGTCTCCATGTGTATAATATCAGTGATATTTGCTATGTGAGAAAATTATTACTGAATATGCTGCCAATGAAGTATATCTATTAGCTATGCCCGACGGGCTATTTATATGTTGTCCTTTCTGAATACAGGTTATGTTCAAAGTTATAAATTACGATTTTCCCGTTTGTTTTTTGTATTTTCAAACACTTTGAGGAGCATTACGGGAAATCGCCACCGCGCCCGCGATACGTGCAATTAAGCCACATCACAGAAAAATTGGGAATGACGCATCACACATCAAACTTTGTATCGACATCGCAAAATAAATTTCTATAAAATTCAAATGACTAGAAATAAAAAACAATGTAATAACCTTTTCACTTTTATAAATATTCGTCTGTAGCATATTTTCTCATCTGTTAATTCGCAAACAAAGGATTTTCTTTTCTTATCTCGCATTTTTGAAATTCAGCAAATTTGCATATGTAATTTCCAGAATGAATAAGAAAAACTGGATGCGCAACTAATGTCTAGCTTTGAATCTCAAGGAAGTGTATTTGAGACAGGAAACCAATGGAAGATTTTACCTACATACTGTAAAAAATGACATATGTTACTCTTCAAGATACGTAATACCCCTGCGGGGCATGGGTGAGATCCAAATACTGAATAAAGAACTCCTAGTGGAGGATCCACGAGCTTAGTCATTCTGATACTCGTTAAGTAGTATGTCACACTGCTCTGTTGATCATGACACCTTTCAGAACAGAACAGAACAGCTTAAGCACAGGAGCTTAGCTAAACTGATGAACACAACTGATAACATCAATTAATAATAGTGTTTGAGGTTAGGCGTGTTTTTGTCAACCAATTATCATCTTATCTAATCATCACAAAACATCAAGGAGTTGACACAAAACATGTTATTCCTCGACACGTAGCGCCTCTATCAGCCATTGTAGTGCTCCAAATGCGTAGTAGTCCTTTGCGCACTATTAGTACGATATTATTTAGAACAGTTCTCAAAAATTTAGCACTAAATTTGTTCGTACAAAATTATGTTCTAAATGCTGTCTGACACTATCCTTAATTTTGTATGAAATTTAGCGTACTAAATTTAGCACGAAATTTCGAATCGTGACAGACGGCGTTTATCGACGGGCACCTACAGAACGTCAACTTGACAAGCACTGCCCGTGCGCTACATTCATCATTCTTTTTTCTATTTGACTGCATCTTCCAAAAAGTGCATTTACTGCACAAAGGTCGGAGAGATTGGTGAGAAGAGCAAAAAATCAGGTTGGAATGTCAACAAGGAGACTGGTTCGTCAATACAGATCTTCTAAGAGTACGATATCGTTGGAATTGAGGAGGAATGGTCTTAAATATCGAAAGAGACTTGAGTGCCCCAATTGAAGTGGGCATACTTTGCCAATAGAAAAATCATCATTTTTAGATGACAAAAAGTATTTCACTTGAAGCTTTGAATAGTCAGAGCTATATTGATAGCTGCCTTTCCAAATTCCTCTAGTTTGTCAACGAACATCATGCTAATGACCATATCATGTTGTGGCCAGTCCTAGCATCACGCCATTACTCAAGAGATGCCCAAAACTAGCTTCGACAATACAACATACCTTGTGTTCCCAAAAACGATAATCCTTCAAACTTGGCGCAGGCTAACCCAATAGAGGATTTTTGGGCTTTACTGTTTGGGAAGGTTTATCATGGAGGCTGGGATGCCCAATATGAAGAACAATTAACACGTCAAATTTACGAAAAACTGAGAGAAATTGATCTGAATTCCGTCCAGGACCTCATCAGAGACATTCGAAGAAAGTTATGTCTGGTAGAGCAGAATGGTCTACTTCAGATGATTCGATAATATAGTTCAGTGAAGTATTGAGTTGTAATTTATGATAACTAGTTGGTGTTTATCTAAATTTCTTCAATAAAAAAAACCGATAAATAATTTGTGCCAAAGCTTTTAGGACATACGTTACTACTTTTTTTGGTCTAGTAGAACAAATGAATCGGCGTTTGCAGAAACAACACATGTCCAAAAAAGTGATTTTCGTGGAAATGGAAAAAACATTTTAGTATTTGTTGAAATAACACTGTTTAACGGTTGGAAATCATAGTTTAAGGCGGCTGTAATATCTTCTATTTAATTTTGTTCAAAATAAAAAGAAAAACTTTGTACACCCTTCTAAAGAATTGGACATGTGAGCTTTCTGCATAGCGTAGGATGAAATTGAAATACTTTTGTCTAATGGAACGTGATTATTTATTACAAATTGAAAAAAAACATGTAATTTCTAATTCGAAGTAGTTGGCCAACTTAGTATTGAAGTATAGAATTCTTGATATTCATCTTCTACAAACGCTGCACATTTTCTTATGTGTTCCATTTTTGTCATTTTTATAGGGACTTTTCCCAATGGATAGGCCCGTTGAGAAGGTCACGCTACTGCAGTCTTCCCTAACTGTTGGAGTTTGAATGTGTGTTGGAAAGCTCCGTCTATAAATTGCGAAGCCTCGACGCAACCCTTTCTTTGTGT
Source organism: Acanthoscelides obtectus (assembly GCA_963669975.1). Classification (NCBI taxonomy): domain Eukaryota; kingdom Metazoa; phylum Arthropoda; class Insecta; order Coleoptera; family Chrysomelidae; genus Acanthoscelides; species Acanthoscelides obtectus. Next base: position 73,481,395 of record CAVLJG010000008.1, on the reverse strand, counting down.
GTCGTAACTAAATTGTGAATAGGTACTTATATTGAAATGGACCTTTAACTTACGTGGTGTAATGTTGGAAGAAGTTTCCTCAGATATTATGTTTTTTTTGTATAGTTTTGGCCACCACTCTTTAAAGTTTATAATATCTTCTGTTTTTACTTCTTTAACTGTAAATTTATTCGACATGCTGCTCATTACAATCAATTCGGTTAGTTGATGAACCGTGGAGATTCTGTCATGTTTTTTTAGTTTTCTCTTCACAATAGCAAAGTCTCTATCGCAGGGAAGGAAAGAGTGACCTCTTATAGGAAAATAGTGTACGATTTTGAAAAACTGAGCACTATCTGTCAGTGCAAGAAGCATGCGAAGCAAAGTGTGATTCTTATTTTGTCCCCAGCAGTTGTCACTGTATAAGTGGATCTCATTTATATTATTTCTGGGAACATCCTTAAGGTAATCCAAAAGAAAAGAGCAAATCTGGTTGACAGTTTTCTTCGCTTGCCCTTCATGATATATATACATTCCTGCAGTATTTTCCTTAATATTATGTATACAAAACACCGAAATGGTCAGTTGCTGGTAATAAAAAACATCACCTACAGTTGTTTTTGGCAGCTGAACATTTTGCATAAAGTCGAAAGCTAAAGCTAAAATATTTTTTGAATCACAAGGTTCATTAGACTCGCTTTTCAGTTTTGCATAAAATTTTTTAGTTCGCCGTTTATGGACTAGCAGCTCTGCAACTGCTGCTTGTTTGGCAGTATCATTTAAGTGCGTGTTTTTTATTTTGTTGCTTAAAGTCTCACATGTTGCACACATATCAATTTGAGGGCGTCCGAATCTCAAAGAAAAATTTTCTCGAAAATACTTTGTAATATGGGTAGCTGACTTTCAGTGTGGGGTATTTTTACTTAAATAAGTCGTACATAATCTTTAAATTCAGCTCACTATTTAAGTACTTAACTTCTCGATTTGCATAATGGCTTAATTTAACGGGAAACGACTGAATGTGTTCTCGAACAGCAAACTGAACTTCTTCGCCTAGTTTATTACCACTTGGATTTTTTCCACGTAAGTCTCTAGGGGATTTTCCTAGCACGGCAAGATCTTTAAGTCTTCTGGGTCGACCCAAAGTTATACCATAGACTGAGATAAATGCTTTCAAACAAACTTCAATCTTGTCTGAACCTTTGAATGTGTAGTATTTAAAGGTATTGGATTTTGATTTAGTTCCCACCTCAACCCTAGCGCGCCGCCGCTGTATACTTCGAACCTGTATCAGTCCTTGCAGAAATATGTCCTGTTGATCCTTAGATTCAAGAGAAATAGCGCACCATATTTGATTGCAGTTCTTCGTTGGAGAATTTATCAAAACATTTTGCTCGACAGCTAAAAGATAAGAAAACATTTTTCAGAAGTCAAGCAGAAATAAAAAGCCGTTCTAAAGTTACCTGCAAGCGGAGCCAAATATATTGCCAGGAATATTATTACCCTTGTAGTTTTTATGAGGTTCGCCTTTTACACGTGCCTTTTTAATAATGCTTCTTTGGTAGCAATCAGGATTTGCCCTCTTCTTTCGATGGGAAGAACTTTCGTCTTCAGTGGCATCCCTCGCGTACTAGTAAACACTACAGCGGACCACAAAACAACTACTGACGAGATCAGCAAAAAATAAAATAAGCAAACTCAATTTTTTACCAAAATAAGGTTCTCTCACATTTTTTGATGCCAGCGATTAGACAAGGAGAAAATCATTTGCGGTAGATGCGCATGACCAAGAAGACCGCTACCGATATAATTTATTCCGCAGACTATTGTCCAAGCTACTCATGGTTTTCTATTGAAGTATAACACGAACACGTGTTATTTTTTCGTAGTTCGACGTAAATATCTATCTATATATTTGTGATTTCCGGTATAACCCCATTTTGTACAAAAATGGACATGTGTCGTTTCTGCATACGCTGATTCAAATATTAACTATTTGAGACCTACTTAAAAAAGTGTCAACTAGCCTATTACCAGTAACCCTGTATAAATTTTCCGCTGTGTATTGATATCGTGAACCGGAAATAACACACCCGTTACCTACATATCAACTGTTTAGAGTTTCAACAATATGGCGGTCGAGGCTGTATCCATTAATGATGTAGTGAAGCCTTAAACGGAAAGTATTCATATATCAGCTATATTTTGACTATATATAGGCAACATTGTCTACAATGTGTAGACATTTACCTGACCCGAATATCTCATCAGAGGACTACAAAAGGAGGCAAGAATGTTTGACAAAATTTTACAGATTGCAGCAGATTACTTACATTATACTACATTAAGCAATAATTTACATACATGAAAATAGTTCTGAAATGTCAAAAAGTATGGTCGGGCTAGAAAATATTGCCCGTTTAGAAGCGCTACAAGTAAGTAGATGTATCCTCCCTAACAAGTATGGATGGGAAACCAAACCGTAGGTTGATCGAAATGGACACGTATCACGATAATTGGTTTCTTGTGTCTTATCTATTTAGATAATTTGGTATCATAGCTGGAATACCAAATAATAGTGTATTTTATTCCCCAATATTTATTTCAACGCAATATTAATGTTTTGTCTCCAAAAACTAGTCTGAGTGATCCCTTTCTTCTATTAAAGAGAATGCTGAAAGTTGCCATCAACAGTTCAAATGTAAATATTCGTTAAAAATGAGCTCTCATTAGAATGTGACGTGACTGTTGCTAATTCAGGTTAAACTTCCGTCCGATAGGAACACGCAAATTGCGTTCAGAATCATGTAAATCGATGATGTCGGATATGCTGACGATTAGATCCTCTCGAGATTCAACCTTAGACTTCGATAAGGAAGCTCATATATCCCTCGTTCTGCATAAACTAACAACACCCTACTTCACGTGTATGCATCACGCTTTGACGTCTACAGACGTGAACAGCTGATCAGCTAGTGACATTTTTGTGTTCGTCTGCAACGTTGGCTATAATGAATCGGGTGCAAATCTAGCAAAAAAATTGTTTGTAGCATTTTGTTTTTTGTATGCAAATTTACTTTTCTACATAAAAAAGCTTTTAGCAAGTACAAAATGAATCTATGGCGTACAAAAAAACAAAATAAAATATTACTAGATAACCAGCTTTCATTCTACCGTGATGGATACTCGTGAAATATGGTTTACACAATGTCTTCTTAATAACGGTGCTGAACATAACCTAAACCATTGACTAACATATTCGCCAAGATATCCTCTGCTGTGTTCGATGATTACATACAATTTCCAACGTCACGTAAGATTTCTCAATGACAAAAAAGGTAAATCCCATTACCTGCGAGAGGTGGTTAAGCACTGTTTAAAAAAAGAGGGTTAACATGCCTATCGTGCTGCACGTCTCTCGCTTCTCTCTTGTACACATTGAAATCCGGGCGACCTCAACTGTAAATGAGTCGCACAGTATGCCTTTTTAGAAATACAATGATCTTGAGCTTGCAGCCACAACAGAGCCAGAACGAAAATCTGTTCTTTGTTCATTTTTTCGATCAAGACGCACTACAAATATAATTGCATGAGTATTTCGATCAAATACAATCATTGAAAAATTGCTTACTACGGTGAGAGTTTCTTTCGAGACATGCGGTCAAAAAAACATGCGAAAAACAATTCATTACTCAGCCTCACAAATAAAATCGAGATCCTGAGGCAGACTAAGATATCCCTATGCATTATTTGGCGCTGAATCCTAATCTGGGATCAGAAAAGTTCCTAGAGGGCTAGAATTCACCCCCGGGCCAAAACTACCCCTAAGAGGGGTGAAAATTGAGTTTCGGGTGCCAGATGCAAGTTCGCTCCCGGGAACAAAAACTACTCCTAAAATAGAGTATTCTTCACTTCCCTGTTGTATTGTCGAACGCGTACTTCGAAAGTCTGATGCTTTTTTTCCTGCTGAACCACAGAGCCCTATGGTCTTGACAAGACTTGACTTGGGACATGCATACGTGAAATACCATATGTTATGTCTCAAAAACAAAATTTTAGGTACAGAATCATTCATGTAGTGCCAGCGTATACATGGATGGACAAAGAGAGGGATATACTGAAACAAATGTAAGTACAAGTACACAGATATTGTTGACCTCAAATTCGGATTCAGCGTCAAAAAATTCATAGGAATACGCTCCAGCAATTTATCCCATCTAGGGGTAGTTTTTGGCCTTGGACCCGGGGTTAAACACCATAGAGATCTTTTCGACCACAAATTCAGCGACGTAAAATATATGGGGATACCATGCTCCAGCATCTGGCATCCAAAACTCAATTTTCATCATTTATAGGGGTAGTTTTTGGGACCTGCGGTGAACTCTTGACGTCTAGGATTTTTTATGATCCTGATCCGTCTAAAAATAGATATATCATGGTTTGTCTGACGGACCTTGACCTTTTTCTCGGGGCTGTGTTATTGAACAACAATAACGCACATCTCGCAAATTTGGGTGTACCCGTCTCCCCGAAGGTACAGATTTAAATAATTTATTATATAAAATATAAATCATTATCTATCATTTTGTGTTGATTAAAATGATATTACACTCTGTGAGATGGAATGAATAATATTTTGCAGCTTTCGTTTTCAACGAATTCCAAATATTGTCTTTCCTACGAATATCTATCAATAAATGTCTTTTGCAGATTCCATATGTGAGAGCATCCTTCAGAACACACCCAAATCTATCTATCAGCAGAAGGGCTGCTTTGGTGGGCTTACCCAAAAAAGTACTGCGTGGTATGATTAAGGATGATTTTACAGTAGAGGAAATTGAAAGACTGAAAAAAGAGGGACAGAGTAAAGAAAAGGAAAAATAAGGGGCAAGAATAAACTCTACTCTACATACAACGTTGGAAGATAATTGATTGGAGGCTCATTGAAAAGCACGAAAAATATATGCGTTTGTGACGTGAAGTTTGTTCTGAAAGGAGCAATAATGCTGTGTTTGACATTTTTAGTCATATTGATTCGCATAAGCATGCAATTTTAGTGTTATGTGTACATATATTTTCTGTTTTATATAAAGTTATAATTAACGAATAAGTAATTTACTTCTCCTCCTTAGGTACTATTGCAGTGTAAGCCGATAGGAGCAGTATTGAAACAATACTTTTTTCCACAAAACATTTCATTTCATGGCAAGCAAAATATGTTTTTTCAGCTTTCCAAAAATGTTACTTTTGAGCCATTGTTATTGTATTGTGTAAATAAAGTAAAAATATTGCGTTGGGGCTGGTCCACTCTTGGCGATTTAAATTACCTAAGTGTTTACTATGCGCACCATTATGTGAAAACCTGAACGAGTTGCTTTGTGGTGTAATTCTCTTTATACAGTGTTATTCAATGATTATTTAAGAAAACCGATTTCCAGTGGTGTTCTTCAGGGTAACTGAGTGCATCGCGCAAGTCGTCAAGGGACAAACAAGTATTAGGATTGTTCGAAGAATTATACGAGAGATAAGTGTATATAGACACATGTTAGAAATAAATACAAGCCGGCTGGATAGCCTAGCCTAGCAATGCTGACGCGGCAATCTGCCGGGTTGCTGATATGTTACACCAGTTCCAATAATGGTTTTATTTTGCGCGTACACATTTTTGATTTGGAAGTGTGTCGCATCTGTTTAGTATCGATTCTGAGCCTATTGTAGCAGCCATTGCGAACATTTTCTGGTGTAACTTATTGGCAACGCCGCAGATTGCACGACCTTCCGCGTCACAGTTTTTAGGCAATGTGGTGATGACTTTCGCTCTTCAGAAGGCTTTTATCTCTTTGTGTATGTGAGACTTCTCGCGCTTCTCTCTCGTACACATTGAACTCAAGCCGGCAGACAAATTTGGTTTTGCCTGTGGAAATGAAGCACCTGAAAAAATAAAGTGATGTGATATCAAACTGTTTTTGACGTGACAGTAAATGTCTGTCTTTACTTAGGTTGTTAGATTTTCTTAACCTAAAGGGCACGCTTAAAAAATGCGGGATTTGATTGTTGTTACCCGGGATAAATAAAAAACAAAATTATTTAGAGACATTTTCATTTATTTTTTAGTAATTATCTGAGAATTGAGTTAGTTTTAACATATTCCTACTTAACACATTTTGTTAAAAACGATCATCAACTCGCTATTAAGTTGGGGGTACATTTATTTCCACCAGTCCACCTGAATACCGTGAAAAACCCGTTCTACGAAATAACTCAAAAAATTAAAAACGCATGATAACATTTGGAAAGTGCTCTAGGGATTAGGATATTGCACCCATACTCTTACTATCAGAAGTTATGTAAAAAAATCCAGTCTTATTCTGATCATTTGGTATTCTTCATACAAGAACAAGCAATTCATGCATACTTTTTCTATCTTGAAAAGCTCCGCAGTTTTATGATAATTGTGGTATTTTATTTCAAATTTAAAGTTTAAAAATAGTATCTTGGTGTGAAACACCAGGTAGCCTGTAAAATTACTGTAGAACTGTAGAAATCATCTACGCATTATGTCTCTCTCTTGCCTGTTAAAAAACTTGTCTTTTGTTCTTTGCTGTTTATCAAAAACATCAAAAGGACAACTGTCGTGTGACAGCAGAACCTAGTAAGTCGACTTACTAGGTTTTACATTTTTACGTCATTTTTGAAAAGCCCGTAAAAAGTTCTACTAGTTGAATTTTTTTCTCTCGCTCAGACGCACTCTAAATCGTATATCTTTGTCTCATGTTTCCTAGTAAGTCATCAGAACAGCATTTAAAAAATCAACAAATGATGGCATGTCTACATGCTACGTTTTGAAGATTTTTTTTTGTAGGAAATTTGGCGGGAGACTCCGTCGTAAACGCACTTGCTAGTTTTTGCTAAATTTTCATGCCATGATTTCAAGCCGATTGAGTGTAGGCACGGATGCATGCTACAGCGTTTCCGCAGTCATGTTCCAACTGGCATAGAGTGTGGATCGGTGAGGACAGTCGCGAATTAGTTTAACGTTAGTACTGTAGTTAATATCCAGAATATGTCGAGAGGAAAATTCATAACGAGTTTATGCATTACAGAGAGGTGAGTGCAAGCATCATACATTACATATAAGCCAAATGAAATATTAACTCAGGAGTAACATTGCAGTTTGATGTTTTTTTTTCAGTAAAATAAAAGATTATAATTACTACAAACAAAAAGCTAATTCTTGCAATACGGTTTTCGTATTTGAAATATATATTCAAACCGCTGACCTCTATTTATTTTATCTTTCAGAAATGAACCTCTGGAAGAGCGTCAGCAACATGATGAAGAACCTATATCAGATTATGACGATTCTGATGCAGACCCAAATTATGAGCCGTCAGTATCCCCTAGAAGGAAAAAAATTAAATTTTCGGACTTTGATGACGTATCGCTTGCGCCCCTCAAAAACAGGCAGCCTTTGAAAAAAGTCAACGAGAATGTGAATGCAAACTGCAGAGTTTCCCAAGAAAGGCCAGACAAGCAAGAAAAGCACCCCCTACTGCTATCATGCCATAATAATTGCAGGCAGAAATGTAGCTCAAAAATCAATGATGAGAACTTTAGAGAATTGATAAGAACGAAATTCTGGAGACTCAGCTTTGGCGAGCGTAGACTTTTTTTGGATGCTCATATCAAACAATTTGAAATCAAAGTAAGGCGGCAAGAGGCTCAGCGCTCTTCCAGGAATGTTTCTCTGAAATATTTTCTACCCCTTCCAGTGGAAACTGAAGCTAAATTTGAAAAAATACAAGTGTGCAAAACAATGTTTTTGCATACTTTAGGACTTAAAACAGATGGTATGATAACTTGCCATATACATTCCAAAAAGCGAAGTGTAGAAGGAATTGCACAAACAGTGGATGAAAGGGGGTTAGTTATTAGAGGCATGCTAGAAGAACAAAAAATGAGAACAGAGGAAATTGTCATAAAGCATATAAACTCATTCAATCCGGTAGTATCTCACTATAATTTAAAGCACACCCCGAATAGACGATTCTTGCCACCTGACTTGACCATTAAATACATGTGGCAAGACTTCTGTAATCTACAGAAAATTTCATATGATCTATACAGAAGAATTTTTGAAAAACAGAATATTGGGTTTAAAAAGCCATCCCAAGACGAATGCGCTCAGTGTCTAAAACATAAAGTTCACATTATTCGCCAATGCGACGCAAGTAGTTGCAAGATTTGTTGTCAATTCGAAAACCACAAAAAAAGTTATATGGAAGCAAGACAGCACTATGAAAATGACTCCAATCAAGAGGTAATGCAAGATGAGAAGATCTATGCTGTAGATATGCAGAAAGTCTTACTCTTGCCCAAAATGTCAACCAAGGAATCTTTTTTTGTTTCAAGGTACTTCGTTTATAATTATATATAATTGTATTAAACTTTTATATACTTCTATATTTGTTGTTGCAGGTTGGTCGTATTCAATGAGACGTTTGTGTCACTTCATAAGGACGGAAATATTTGCGTGATGTGGCATGAGGCTATAAGAGGCAGGTCCGCGACGGATGTTGCATCGGCATACTACAACGTAATAAAAAATTCAGACAATGTTACCAAAAAATTTACATTCTGGGTAGACAACTGTTCTGCTCAGAACAAGAATTGGACACTATATTCTGCTTTTGCGACTTTTGTAAATTGTGAATGGGGTCCAGAAGAGATCACCCTAAAATATTTTGAACCAGGCCATTCATTTATGGCTGCGGATTCGGTTCATGGCCGAATCAGCACAGAAATGAAAAAACACCCAAACATTTATGATTTTGAACAGCTTCTGAAAATAATTGAGCAGTCCTCAAAAAAAACTAAATGTTTGCCTATAAATAATTTTGATTTTTTCCTCTTTGAAGATGGAAGCAAACAAATAAAAAGCAATAATATACCTCTTCTTGAAAAAATTAAGCTCGCTCAGTTTCGCAAAGGATGCAGACACTTGTTTTATAAAGAATGCCATAATGAAACTGTCTTTCAGGAAGTCGAGTTTTTGAAAAAAAAAGTTGATCTCAAATTCCCTATACATCCTTTTGTCGAGCCACTGGGATTGAACTCAGAAAAAAGAGAAACAATTTTAAAAAAATTGGTACCATCCTTCAAAGATGAAAGAAAGAAACTATTTTGGCAGTTTTTGCCATCTAATGATAATTCCAAAGACTTATGTGTGGTATCAGAGGCTTAGCGCTTAAGTTCTTGTTCTTCTTGTATGTAGACTTGCTGTTTTATGTTCCACCGTTTTTCATTCAAATGTTTATTTTCCAGTTAGTAAGTAGATATGTTACTTTTTGTGTTCCCCTTCGCACATAAATTATATCAAATAAAACCTTAGTAAGTACACTTACAATATCTTTTTTTTTTTATTTTCTCTAGTCGAAATTTTGTAAAAATCAGTAAGTTGACTTACCATTTTCTGCTAAAGTATCTTAATTTAATATCGAAAAAGAAACCATGAAAAAAAAAACGTAAGTCACTTTTCTACCATAAACAAAACTATCACATGAATAAAATTGATGCTATCGAATTTAGCAAGTTACATAACCCTTCAGACAATTTTTTTAATATTCATAAAACTTAAACTTTTCGAAAGCCGAATGTTTATTGAAAATATGTTATTTCTCAAACCTGATAAAAAGTGACTTACTAGGTTCTGCTGTCACACGACAGACAAATACGGGATATTTGAAATTAGTATGTCTATGTCTATACTTCTCGGGCGTCTTTTCAGGGGATCCAATGGCTTGATAACGCGGATGCGTTGAGCCAATTGTTTGGAAAATTTGCACTTTTCTAGCGATGATATATCGTGACACCAAAGTGATGAGAGCTTAAACGAACAATTTAAATGATTTTTATTTAGTAATGTATACAAGTGGAACATTGATAATCTACTCGTATGCAAAGTATATTATTATTGATTAACGTAGTCTACCTAAGGTTAGCTAACATGATGACATATTCGCGCTTCCGAAACATTATCCGAGATCAAATGAGATACCGTAGCGTCATCTATAAAAATTGCTCTTAGCTACCTCTCTTCTATTCGCAATATTTAGGAATCTACTTTAAACATTTAGTGTCACATAGTTGACACGACATATGAGCATATATAATTAATTAGATCGGAAAGGAGAAAGCCGTGACAAATTCTTATAGGTAAAGATAGATAAAAAAATAATCGATCAAAATTTATTGCCACATACTTTTAGTAACTTACTGTACATACATACTCCTATATGAAATGAAAACTATACTGTAGTTATAAGTAGAAGACTTTTTATTTGTAAAAGAAAAACACGAGTTCTTCATAATACATTCATGAGTTGTAGCTCAGAATATCGCTGTTATCGTTTTGGTTTGGGTTTTAAACTTATCTAATTCATTATTGTTAGAGATTCGTACCTGCGGTGCTTTAACGCAGAATGCCTACGCCAGAAAAACCACCATCGCCGATTCCTATTAGTAAGTAATACACTCGTTCAGTTTTACCAGAAGCATTTTGATTTATTTGTCTTTAGGGGTAGTTCCCATAATACTGTATTCTCACCCCAATAAACCTATGGATCAAATACAATTTATAATAAAGTGCGTTAGCAGGGAAAGATGCTACTAGAAAAAATTGAATGTGAGGCTTCTTAATCTATGCAAAAACTGTTTTTATTGAGTTACATCCTGCAAACATTGGCGTCCGCGAGCGGACGCCGGGAGGGGCCGTGGTTCCTCTGAAAATCTGTCAGTTTCTTAAAATTTGCATATTTATCATAGCTTTGTTTATCACATTTATGATTATTAAGACTTGGAGCTCTCTGAGGAAATTTGGTAACCCCTTTCTTCATTTTGGGGGGCTGATACGTAATTATAATATACCAACACTTTCCTCTTGTGGATGTTTAATGGGCTCCCCTGTGAACAATTCCTGCGGGAGCCCGTGTCTGCAATTACCTGATTTTCCACTGGACTTATGTAAACTAAAGAAATAACAATAGAGGCTTAAATTCTGATTCAGCCATGAAAAAATATGACTAACCACACTGTAATTAGTGAATGAGACTAAGTTTCAAAGAATTCAGTAGTTTATGTTGAGCAGATTGGAGTCTTGCATTTTATTCTTATAAAATGCAAGTCACATTCTCCCTAAAGTTCACAGTTATTTCGAGGTTATGGAAAACGTCAGATGCCATTTTTATTGACAAAGATTTTAGTCACTTGGACCCCCGATAATCCGGCCCCTGTCTAATCCGGCGCCCCCTGTAATCCGACATGTCTTTGAATATGTATTACATACATACGTATTTGACAATCTTCGCTAATGTAGATCACGCAGGTTTGAACAGGTTACAACTTGTACGCGCAACAGCTATCGTGCTCGACGCGTAAGCATTGTTTTACTTAGTTTGAATTTGACTACTGGTGATAGCGGTACGGCCTAGCGTGCGTTCATTGTTTACTATTTAATCATTGTGTATTAAGTATAGTACCTAGTAATGTCATCACAAACTCAGAAGCGAAAGCACAAAACATTGATAATTAAAGAAAAATGTAATATTTTAGACCACTTAAATCGCAATGAAACTTTCAGTAGTTTAGTAAGTGGATACGGCGTAGGCCGATCTACAATTTATGACATCAAAAGAAACCACGAGAAGATCAAGAAGTTCGTGTCAACTACTGACTGCGGGCCAGGTAAGAGGTAGACACTCAAGAAAGCTGAACATCCAGAAGTGGAAGAAGCTTTGTACATGTGGTTTCTTCAGGAAATAAATAGGCATGCACCAATTTCAGGATCCATGTTGGCTGGCCATGAAAGCTAAGCTTTTTTATCAGGAAATAATAAAAAAGGAGATTTTATGCCCAGCAACGTTCTAACGATGCCACCTGCATAGAGCCCTTTAAATTAAGATTTTTGCAAAAGGTGAACGATTTAAATCGTGACCCGTCACAGGTGTACAATGCAGACGAATCAGTGCATTTTGGCGTGTGATGCCTAACAAAACTTTCGTTTCTTGTAACGAAAAATCCGTACCAGGGCGAAAAGTAAGTAAAGAGCGTGTAACCATATTACCATGTGCTAACGCTGCGGGCACACACGCGCTTAAGATGATGGTCATTGGGAAATCTAATAAACCACGGGCACTCAAAAACATTGATTTACCTGTACACTATTACGGACAAAAAAGTGCATGGATGACAAAAGACCTTTTCAAGAAGTGGTTTGCTGAATGCTTCGTACCTGAAGTTAGAAAATGGTTAAAAGATCATAATTTTCCTCAAAAAGCGTTGTTGCAAAAGACCAACCAATAGAAAAAACTTTAAAAGAATTTAATATGAAGGACTTGGTTTTTGCTCTTTGTCAGTCGTGGAATGCGTTACCGTCATCAACTATTAAATCGACTTGGAAAAAGTTATGGCCAGATATAGTCACCACTCCTAGCAACATTCCATAAATCAGTGTTACTTCGGAAGTTATAGAACAAGTCGCTACTGAAACACAGATAAGTCCGGAAGATTTGGAAATCTGGTGCCGTGGAATGGATAAAGAGGAAAATGTATTTCATGAAATGACTGACGAAGAGATTATAAAAGAGGTTTCTAATTATACAACAAACAATCAGGAAAATAACGACGACAAGACGCAATTAACGCCTTTGAGCCAGGTTTACAATGAACTTTTACTTTGAGAAGACTGAGGGACAAAGCTCTGATCTCGCGTTATAACAACCTTAAACAAAAAAAAAATTGATGAATATTTCCAAGCTTCATAATTTGATAAATTCATTAATGATTTTGATTAATAATTCTTGATTATTTTGGTACATATGTATGTGCATTTATGCTTAATTTTATAATAAAACGTAATCTCTGTATTGTTATTTAACTTACTAAATTCGACATACATATGATTTGTACATACTTCAAAGTACATACATATACATAACATATATAATCTTAACATTGGATATGTAATTTGTCGGATTACAAGGTAAAAAATTCCGGACTATAGGGGGTCTTAGGCAGTCCTCTATAATCCGACAAATTCGATAGTCCGACACTGCCCTGCATAATGTTTGTCGGATTACCGGAGGTCCACTGTATTTTGCAAAAATGTTTATCGCCTTTTAGAAGTATGTTCGAAATGAAGAGGTCAATGAACAAAACAAAATTGATTTAGGATAGTGCAAATTATCACCCCTTGATTTTTGGACAGTTTTGGAAACACTCCGTATAATGTGGAACAGCCACATTAAATATTTTTATTTCGATTATGATTATTATTATACAGGGTTACAGGAAAAGTCGTGCTAGATCCGTTAAGGGCGTGTAGTACCCATCATTTCTGACTTATTTCATTATGAAACACCCTACCCTAAACTTAACCCTTTTCGAGATATTCAACTTTTAATGTTTTTATTGAAAATTGCCGATTTTTAGGCTACTAAATGTATTTATTTTTATTTTGTGTGTGTTATTATTACTATTATTGCATTTTAACATGTGTAATAAGATGCTTTAGGACGTCAATCATTAAAATAGTCCATAAGTTAATTGAATAGGCTGTAGTAGATAAGTGAATGTTAAGAAATTGAAAAAAATATCAGAAAGTTTATTTTTCTCTAAGGGATATCTAAAAAAAATATTATGGCAATTGTTCGGCAGATGTGTTTTAAAATATCTATGTTTTATCAGCTATCTAACGAGGTATAACAATCTAGGATTTTATTTAAATGCATTGAAAAAACTTAGTTTCATAGGCGACAGTGGAGAAGAAAATTGATACTTAGCCCTAAAAAGTAAAATAAAACAATAGGTAAGCATGAAATATCATTTATTAAATCAGGTTTTCACACAACTTTTTCTTACTCTACAGTTCATGTTCAACATGGCTGCCTCTGTTTCTAATACATTGTCGCATCCTTCTACGGAGACCAGTCTTTACAACTGCAGTGGTCAACGTTGTCCTTAGTTGATTTGCTGCATCGACAATCCTTTCTCTTAATTCTTCCACAGACGAAACTGGATTTGGCTCGCTGTAGACAAGACTTTTCATGCACCCCCACACATGAAAATCCATGGGGGTTAGGTCCGGACTTCTTGCTGGCCATGGCAACGGCCCACCTCGTCCTATCCATTTGTTTGGATAATTTGTGTCCAGCCAGTCTCTGACACTTCTCCTGAAATGGGCAGGGCAGCCATCATGTTGGAACCACATGTCCCTTCTCAAGTTGAGTGGCAGATCATCCAGCAAATCTCTGAAGTCTCCTCTCAAGAAGTTTTCGTAATTTTCCCCATTTAGATTATCCGGGAGAAAGTAAGGTCCAATCAAATGGTTGGAGATAATGCCCATCCACACATTCACGCTGAATCTTCGTTGGGACCTCGCCACTCTTTTCTTATTGGGATTCCTTAATACTTTTGGGGCCCAGTAATGGGCGTTGTGATAGTTAGTTATGCCATCGTTATCAAATTTGGATTCATCTGTCCATAAGATATTTCTTAGAAAATCTGGGTCTTCTACGTCAGCATTTAGCATAAATCTGCTGAAGTCCAACCTTCTCGCGGGGTCTCCTTCTTCAATAGTGTGTACCGGCGTGTAATGGTACGGGTATAGGCCAGCAGTATGCACTGTAAACCACACTCTCCATTGCGAAAGTCCCAGATCACGGGCAACACGATTAGTGGAAATGGTCGGATCCGCTCGAAAGCGTTGCACTATCTCATTGTCCTGCAGTTCTTCGTTGTCATAAATTCGTGGTCTTCCCAGGTCTGTATTTCGTCTCAAAACAGAGCCAGTTTCTCGAAGTCTTAGATAAACTCTGTTAAAAACGGCCACATCCGGCACTCGACGACCGGGGAAGCGAGTTCTGTATTCGTTGCGAGCTTGCGCAGATACACAATCGCAGTATCCGTAACAAATAAGCATATCAGCATATTCCTCAGGTGTGTAGGACGTCATCTTCAACACTTCCGTATCACAAGTACAAATCAGAGTCCAGTGAACAAGCACAGTATTCACAAATCAGAAGAAATAGTCCAGAATCGTAGCCAAGTCGAGGAAAAGAGCAAAACGATATCACATCTACTATGTACTAAGCACAAAAGCAGACTGACAACCAAAACAACATCCCGTGTTGGATTTCCAGCCCTAACCGGTTATTATAATATGTTTTCTTTCATTCGCATCCACATTAAATCGTCATGTCTCGCTCGCACGGTGCGTCTAAACTTGAAGGAGAATAGGCGTGGGAACTGCTACTGGAGCGTCCCAACTACTTTTTTTCTACGAAATGTAATACAAATCCTAGATTGTTATACCTCGTTAGATAGCTGATAAAACATAGATATTTTAAAACACATCTGCCGAACAATTGCCATAATATTTTTTTTAGATATCCCTTCGAGAAAAATAAACTTTCTGATATTTTTTTCAATTTCTTAACATTCACTTATCTACTACGGCCTATTCAATTAACTTATGGACTATTTTAATGATTGACGTCCTAAAGCATCTTATTACACATGTTAAAATGCAATAATAGTAATAATAACACACACAAAATAAAAATAAATACATTTAGTAGCCTAAAAATCGGCAATTTTCAATAAAAACATTAAAAGTTGAATATCTCGAAAAGGGTTAAGTTTAGGGTAGGGTGTTTCATAATGAAATAAGTCAGAAATGATGGGTACTACACGCCCTTAACGGATCTAGCACGACTTTTCCTGTAACCCTGTATAATAATAATAATAATAATATTTATTCGCCAAAATACAAAAAATGGGCAAATAAATATGAAAAAACCACAGAAGGCATCGCCTGTGTGTGGTTTATATCTTAATAACTAACAATCAATCATATATGTGTATAACAATTATTGTTAAATCTAAAAGGTATTAATGTAATTGGAATTTTGTAGTTTTAGTTTTCTATATAATTATGTATAGTCATTCGCTGCACATTACTAACCCAGTCTTTCAATTTTCTTCTAATTTTTTTTCCAAAATTTAGTATATTTATTTCGTTTGGCACTACATTATATAATTTAGCTGCTAAGAATTTAAAAGATTTTTTGAATAATGTTTTGTGTGGTCTTTGGATATTAGATGAGCCTATTCGAAATCGTGTGTTATGCTCGTGTTTATAGGATTTTTTTTTATTACAATACTTATGGTATAAGGTGGTGGCATGTAAGAAATAAAGTTGTCTTGTATCAAGTATCCCTGTTTCTTGATATAAGTTGTTCGTTGGATATAATCTTGGCTTATGGAAAATGGCTTTCAAAACAGTTTTTTGTGCTATATTCAGGTCAGAAATATATGTCTTGCAGGCGGCACCCCAGGCTGTGATGCCGTATATTATATGGGTTTCAACTAAGGCATGGTATAGGATTCGCAGATAACTTTCTGTAAGACTGTTAGCAAGCATTTTGAGTTTATAGGCAACATGTCTAATTTTTTTGATAACATATTTAATATGGTTATCCCACCTTAGATGTGAGTCTATAAATATTCCAAGATATTTCAGTGTTAACTCTATCGATTTTGGTCTTTTGGCCATGATAATTAACGGAAATTTGTTCGAAGGTAGGTAAAAATTTTGAATAGGATGTAAATGCAATAAATTTTGTTTTTTTGAAGTTAACTGTTAAAATTTTAGTATCAAACCAGTCAATGATCCTTATAAAATCCTGTTTAGCTATTTGCTTCAGTGTGCTACAGTCATCAGCTTTATATAATACGAGGGTGTCATCTGCAAAACATATAATCTTTCCAGAACTGTTAATTTTGAATAAGTCATTAAGTAGAGACTAAATAATAGTGGGCCTAGAACTGTTCCTTGAGGCACGCCACACTTGATGTACATTTTTTTACTGTAAGTGTAAGTGATTTTGACAGTCTGTGCCCGACTTGAAAGGTAATTTTTTAAAAGGATTTTTGACGCTCCCCTAAATCCCAATCTTTCCATAACTTTCAGAAGCTCGACATGGTTAACCGTATCAAAGGCATTTTTTAGATCAACAAAGATACCAATAGTAGGTATCTTTTTGTTGACATTAGAGTTAATTTCATCCATTGCAGCCAAAATTGCATCTGTAGTAGATTTTCCTTTTCTAAATCCATATTGGTCAGAACATATAATTTTGTTTTTGTCCAAAAATTGTAATATCCTTTTTTGTAGTAATTTTTCGAAAATTTTGGCTATATTCGATAGTACTGATATGGGTCTATAATTTGATGTTTCCATTCTGTCACCGCTTTTATAAACAGGAGTAATAACAGTTGTTTTAAATGCATCAGGACAAATTCCAGATTGGAAACACCAATTAATGACGTAAGAAAGTGGTTCGGCTAAGTCGTAGGCTATTATTTTTAAAGAGATGATAAGGCGAATATTCGAGTATAATCCATTTTGTTTTTGTTTCTACATCTTTAATAAAGTAGAAATTATGTTGTGTTGCTTTATCAAGCTCCAAGTGTGCTTTAATAAAAGGTGTTGACCTACATATGTTGGGAGGTACAGTGTACTTTATTTATGAATAGGTTTTTCTGGCGTCAAGTCCTGCCATTGATTAAGGTATTCTTTCCGAAGATAGTTAGATGCCAACTCCATCTATGAGACACAAAAATAAATTTAAAAATTGGAAAAAATTAAAAGAGTTAGTGTTTGGTTCTGCTCCTTTTAGCACCTGGCTATCTTCAGGCATTGATTAATGTATTCCACCTGAAGACACTCTTTTCAAGGTTGATTTCTGTATTCGTTTTTGTGTTCTGCTCTTGTCTCTTTGAACGCTGAAATCTAGTATATGGTTGGCCATCTTCACGTAGAATCAATGCCTACTTACTCCTCTATGCCCTCGGGCGGTCAGGTAA
Organism: Acanthoscelides obtectus; assembly: GCA_963669975.1. Classification (NCBI taxonomy): domain Eukaryota; kingdom Metazoa; phylum Arthropoda; class Insecta; order Coleoptera; family Chrysomelidae; genus Acanthoscelides; species Acanthoscelides obtectus. The sequence continues at coordinate 73,463,491 of CAVLJG010000008.1, read as the reverse complement.
CTTTAGCCACCACTATGCTTGTATCAGCCTATCTTGAACACAATATGGCGAGCACACGGTAACAATAGTACGGACAATTTATTTATGTTTGATTCTACTTGAAAGCTGCCTTAATTGTTTTATTTTAGTCCATCGTATCTCTGGCGTAAACGGGGCAATTGTGTCCCTTTGGGTATTAGAGCAAATTGGGCCCTAAACTCGCGTAAATCTACGCCCTAGATACATAAATGATTGTCCTTTTAAACCCATCTTTCTATATTGTTGGTGCTAAACTGGGTAATCCAAATAATGTTTATATGTTTCAGCTCAAGAACAATCGATATTCTCGGCGAACGAATCACAAGTACAGCATGATGTGAACGTCGGTAAATCCAATCAGGAAGTGGAACAAGCTCATGGATCTGCCATGCATTTTCAGCTGTCTTTCTCTCCACACAAGCTTTCTCCAAACTCGGTGAAGGCACAGCAGATATATTGCAGGTGGGGTTTCCTGCTGTACCTTTTAATTGGCCCTATTTCCAATTTTAAACGTTACTTTTTTTAATCGAGAGAAAAATTTTGAAGTAAAAAATTTGTGACATATACAGGGTGACTTTGAAGTTGAGTCATTAATTTTCAGATAATGATTGTAGAAGGAAGATAAACCAAAATATGTGTGTAAAAATAAAAAAAAAATTAAAAAAAAATTACCTTGTTTTATAAAGTATCCTCCCGACAAGTATTTCAGTGCGGACCTGTATTTGATCGTGAGGTCTTGGAGCACCGGCATGCCGTCCATATGTGAGGTTTTAAGTCACCTGATTCAGGAACCCGTTGTACTACATTAACAAAGGCACGAGGGGTTGGTTGCACTCGATTGGGAAACCGATCCGCATAAACATGTGCCATTTTTATTTCGTTTGAGCCACGCAACAGACACCACTATTCACTACCGACTGACACTGACTGTATACAACTGAATGAAATAATAATTGTAAAAACATCGTTCCAAATTCTTTCGCTTTTTTGTTTCCGATGCGATGAACCGATAAGGCGGATTATATCCGTTGTCGCCAAACACGAGCACATAATATTATTATTGAGACAGGGCGGTACTCAAACTTCCAAAGGGCTATAACTTTGTTACTTTAATTTTACCAGAAAAATGGTAAAGTAAAAAACATTTCTTTTGATCAGATCTACTTACTGTTAAAATAAATGACTCAACTTCGAAGTCACCCTGTATGTACGTGACACGTATTCCATGAAAAACCATGTCACTCGTCGGTCGGTCAGTCTGTCTCTTGTCGATCTCGTCTGCCCATGAATCCTCAACTCCATGAAGAAGTATCGGTCGGATTATGATGAAATTTTGTCACAAAACTGGTCTTGGTACTACCGTGACAAAAACGAAACATCTTAGAAAACTAATAGCGCTCAAGCCCTTTATGACTCGCAAAGCAGCGCTCTGATTTTATTAAAACTTTGACGCAATGTTACTGCTATGACAAGATCAAAAAAAGCTTATTTAAGTCGAACCAACAACAGAGATGTGAATAAGAAATTAAAAATTTCAGAACGCATCTAAACATAGTTTTTCGCTTTTGAGGATTGTACTTCTTTGACTAGCCAAACATTTAGAAAATCTTTTCTTGTTTTCTTAAAAGGGCAATGGATAATTTTTATTGATTTTTGGCGACGTTATTTTATCCCGCTACCAATGATTACTTGCATTTCTTTAAATAAAGTAGTCGAAAACCCAAAATAATATAAAAAAAATCTGTTGTGGAATAGTGATGTTTCTAATAATCAAGGAAACAATTATTTTTGCGTAGATATCTGGATTTCAGAAATTATGCTCTTAACATAGGTTCATCAGGCACTTTGACGGGTTCTAGAAAAATGTTTGTTTGCTTTTTCAATATGTGTTCCCGTGATACTGTTCAAGTTTGATCATGCCATAGTGTTGCGTGCGTGCTGTGGGTTGACATCATGTATCTTACATAAACATTTGAAATTGCAGGTTGAGCTGTTCTTCCTCGGCGAGCACTCCTCTACACTTAACACCTGCGATGCCTGAGCTGCCAGTATTATGTGCTTCCTCTCCAGTCTGTTCACCCCCAGCTGCCCCCTCAATCCCCATGATGCAGATCTTCTTCCCTCCTAATTTTCCGGTGAGTCCTCTCCTGCCCCCATCGCCGACTTGCGACTATTCGGCGAACAGCTTCTTAGACTCTCATCAAACTAACAGCTTTCTCAATCACCGATTGACGGAAAGTCTCATCAATATTATCTCACAGAACAACATTTTTAACGATTCTTAGATTTTGTTACGATTTCTTTTTAATGATTTTAGCTACTATACCCTGTTTGATTTTATTTATTAATGATCTTAGTTCTTTCCTGTTGTGTTTGTATATCAACAATGTTATTTTTTAAATGATCTTTTACTATTGTCTGTTATATGATCCTTCGTTGAGCAATGAGTAACTAACCTAATTTCACAGACACTACTCATTATGATCGAGGTGCCTTAATGTTATTTCGATATACATTGTTATTATTCTTTTGATGTAATTAATAATTTTACGATATTTTGATGTTTGTTCACATTTTAAATTAACTTGTTAATGTCAGTTGCTGCAAAAAAATATATTTATAGATAACCTTAGTAATTATATCTTTATTATGATATTCCTCTATCCTGTATCAGTCTTGGTGTACACCTAGGGCACTACTGACGTACGCCGATCAACAAAAATGACGTCTACTGTCACACCCAATTAGCGTCATTAAATGGCGTCATGGTATGTCATTCCAGTGCTCCGATGGTTTTTGGATTGGAATTTGTTTGTATCGATTTATCAAAATCACTTTGCTTCTTCACAGAAGGACAAAACGCTTCTTGTTTAATGGATATCACCCAAGCCTTATTGACTATGTGGCAATCCTATCGCCCCTACAAAAATTTTATCACAATGTACCATTGCTAAACCGCGAACTCGCTTCTTCGCTTATGATCGGCTTTTGTTGTTGAAGATTTATTTAGCATTAATGCTACAATGTCAATTTTGTATAATGATTCGGTTACATATATTTCTTCAATCCATTTTCTGTAATTTTACATTCTTGTCTATTAAAATTATGTCACTATGTATTTTGATTATTCATAAAGTGATTTTTTAATTTCACCTTAAACATTTTTAAATTCGAACTCTGTTTAATATCATTATTCAATTTATTAAATTCAAATACTCCCTTTTGAAATATGTATAGATTTACTAGCTATGCTACTATTACAATTTTGCAGATGAAAATCTATACGGCCTCTAGTTTCGTAGTTATGATAATGACTATTTAATTTTGTGAAGTTTTCTAAATGTGGTGGTAATAAATGATTTTTTAATTTGAATATGAAAACGAGAACTAAATAATATATGAAATTGTTCACATCCAACCACTGCAGTTCTTCTAACATAGATTTAATCCTAGCATATTTGTTTTTATTTGAAATGATTCTCATAGCTTTATTTTGTAGAATTTGTAATTTTGAAAATATGTTTCCATTTGCTGTAAACAAGGTGGTTGAACAATATAAAAAATGGAGAAGAATTATAGTGTCATACACAATTTTTTTTGGAATACATACTAAGATTATGGAAAACTCTATAGAAGTAATCAATCTTTTTCGATATTTCTGAAATAATGTATTTATAATGTTCGTGAAACAGTAGCTTACTATTCACATATATACCATGATATTTGATTAAATTTTTTCATCATTAATAATGAGCCTAATTGTATTGTCACCTAAACGTTTCCCTATTGACATACATTTTGTTTTATTAGTGTTTAATTTAAGTTTATTGACATTTAACCAATTCAGATTTTCTTCAATATCACTATTTAACAGTTTTAAAGCAGTGTCCAAATGCTTATGTGCTATATTGTATATATATATATATATCATATACCGTTCTAAAATTTGAATTTTTGCCGCGCTTTCAATAAATTTGTTATTTACGGGATTAAAACGTGATGAAATGACAATTTGAAATATCTGAACCTGAAATATTATTATTATAAAAGTCATATTAACAAGATATTTTTGTGGTCGAAGAATTCCTGTTACTTTTTTATAAATAATAATAACGTATTAGTATTTGGATATCTAGTTTACCTTGCTTTTCATGTAAACTCTATATTTTCTTTGTAGGTAAGTATTGAATTTTCAGTACTGACTGTCCTAAAAAAGACCTCAAAATCACAGCCTTTTAAAGGACGTCTTATTGTCGTCATAAAAATGGCGTCAATAAAAGGTCACTTTTTAGTCAGTGACATTCCTGATCAAAAGTGACCGACATCATGTTCTGTGGGGCTTTTAGAGATCTGTTATACTGTTGTATTTATAAGTTATGTGGTATCATTTCATCTTTTTGTTCGTATTTGGTTGACGTGAATGTCAGCAGGACTACACTACATGTTCTGTGCCCAGTCCGTAGTACCAATTTAGTTAGGGCTTCATAGAAATATATGGTTGGTCAGGGGTTCTATAATAAAAGGGTCGTTGTTGAAAGTATATATATTTGACAGTAATATACATCACAATAAAACATTTAATATAATGTTTTATCTTTCTGATATGTTTCGTTTCAATCTGGTGTTCATAAAATTTACATTACACTATTCATAACAATACAATAAAAATAAAATTCTAGCAATAAGCAAATTCAAGCGACTGTTTATATGTATCACAGCGAAAAATATAGATCAATAACCACGACACAAAAAAAAGAAAAGGTCCATTCAGAAATGCAACAATGCACGACAAGATCCTTGTGGAACAAAAAAAATATCGAGTCTCATCCGAAGAGAGCAAATCAAACATAATGCTGGTTTTAATTATTCACTGATGTTAAGATTTCTGAATTCATTTTAAGCTTTACGTGACTGATGAGACAGCCATTCCATGATTCAGGTAAATAGATGAAAAACATTGTTTATCAATCTTTAAAATTATGGAATTTGAAATGTGCATCTTGTTAACTGTAGGACGAGATTCAAATAGTGATCATTATTTCAGCCAGACATAACAGACTCTGAGGTCCTTCGGGGCCCTTTTCATTAATCTGTAATGATATAGTGCTAAATAACTAATTTTGTTTAAAGCCATTGTATACTCTTTTAGATCTGTTTGTAACCGGGCTGATATTTTGTAACAAAAGTGAATGTCAATTTGAAGCATGTATCTTACATATTGTATTACATCCATACTCGATATGTATGTTTATTAGAATAAAAACAATCTTACAAGTAGAAAGGCCGAGCAGTAGCTCTCAAAATCTGAGCGTACATCTAAAGGCTCGTTTTTCTACCCATTCATAAACATTCAATATTTATAAATATTTTTATACATCTATATGTTTTGTATATCTTTATATAGTACGATGCTTAGCATATCTTGTAGTGGACATGTTTATACTGTGCGGGCAATACCAGTTAGCCGACTAACTTCGAACGCCTAAGTTACAAAGTAAAAAATTGTAAGCACGGAAAATATCTTAGAAATATAAGAATTATGGTGAGAACAACAAGGTAGAACTATAAACCTTCATTACTGATAATTACTGATCAGACCTTTGACGTATAATATATAACCATACTTTCTTTAAACTAAACCACTAGACTTCCCTATCTTCTCTTCTTCAAGTAAACAGTTGTTTTTCACAGTAAACTGAATATTACTAAAGACTACAATAAATATTAAAGCCCTTTTCAGCATACAGTAGCATACAACTTGATACTTTCTTTATATTTTATAACGTAAAGGATAGGCATTGGTTACAATAAATAAAATAATGCCAAAGATTACAAATTGAGACTATTTCTCCTCTCAGGTAAAAATGCCAGGACAAGCAAATCATTTTTACAATTTAGGGTCGCTATTTTTGCTACCTCTTAAAAAGGAGACATTTCTATAAAATCTTTTGTTCCTGTCAGATAGAAAGCCATCACTTACTGAATAATGACTTAGTTCCCTTCTTTGAATTGGATTATATAATATATGAAATAATTTTACGTTCAAAAAGTTGATGCCTTTTGATTTGTGATTCAAAATTGCTAAACACCAACACGTGTTTATGTAATTATCTATATTATACAAAAAAACTTTATTTGGATAGAAGTACTGTCTGAGAGATTTCTTACAAATAGTCGTGGACATATATGTTAAATTGTTGTTTTAAAATACATATGTAGCAAGTGTATTTGGACAGGAAAGAACGTGTTGTATGCGAAACATAAATATATCATATATCTGCTTAAGTACATGGTTATAACAAATGCACAAAAATATAATTATATATTTTCCTGTACATACATTGTTTGTGCTCTCTATGAACAGAAATATACACTCGTTTCGATATTGCTAGTACACGAATCTTCTAAACTATATACACATAAACTTAAATCATCTACACTACAATTACTAATTTTAGTATGTGATATGTATTGATTTGTGTGGTACAACTTTTGCTAGAATTGAGCCACCTAATGCCTAATGAAGACTCGTTTCTCTATCGTTTAATAAATGTCAATTCTACTGAAGAGTCATACCACGAAATTCCATCAAAGCTAGATATATATCCACATAAGGCTTCGCTTATGCTTATGTAATACAGCAATGATATGTATCGTTTGTAGTCTTAAATTTATAAAGCATTCTGCTTCATCAAATTTTCGAAAGCTTTCAGTAGGATAATTGACAATGTTTCTTACTTGATATGATTTCTTGGAAACTGTTGATCCTATACTTACTCCATGTAACTCATAAATAATTGGTATAAATACTAATTAACAACAGATTTATAACAGAGTCTGTCTAAAACGGTTACAGTGCACTTTGGTGCACGTAGAAAACTTTCGAAAAGTAGTGCGCATTTCACATTTGATTGACAAACGTAGTGATATGCCATTTTAAGGCCATTAGATCATTATTGTTTGTACAGCTATTTTTTTATAATGTTGAATTGAAACTACTGATAGCGGAACACCAAGTTTACTATACAATCAATATTATATTTCATATCTTGAATAAAGTAAAGTATTCTGAAGGTAACAGCTGATAAGTACAGTGAATGTACAGCCACCAATAGCGTCAATTCATTTATGTATACAACTACATCATATCCAAGTATAATTGTGATATAACTGTCTCAATTTACTTAATATTTGGAAAGATCTGGCAGCAGGAATATATACACAATATTTTGTTTATTAGTGACTTCATAGTTATTTGGCCCTGATATAACGATGCACTTTTAGTATTATAGAATAAAACATTGATATTATTAAATTATTTTATGTTATTGTTTCTAACTCTTTTGGGCTTTTCACTTATGTCACGTTTTCCCATTATATTAAATGGAAATTTGAGGTGAGAGTTAAATATTTCAACAGTAAAAGCTAATTATATACAGAAATCATATAAACCATGCAGAAAGGTATACACACCTTATGCTGCTGCTATACATCTATATGAATCCAGGCTTATATATTTTCTAGAGGTTCACAGATATACAATATTATTAGAAATCGTTTAACATTACATTTTCTGCATTTGTACGAGGGTGGATCAAATAAAGGGTTGTCCAATAGGGACACAGGAAAGTAAACGTCAATTTGACATAGACGCCATCTTTGTTTTCTGTCACCGACATGTCATTTTGTTAGTTGAATGTTTACCATTGATCGCTATGGAGTCGTATTCGATTGAAGACCGCATTAAAGTTATTCAAGAGCACTACAGAAATGGTGCAAAAATAAAAAACACGTTTCGCGCGCTTCGTGAACATTTCGGTCGCAACAACCGCCCAAACGAAACAACCATCGGTCGTCTGGTGCGTAAATTTGAGGCAACAGGTTCTGTGGCAAATCTGCCAGGCTCTGGCCGGCCAAGGAGCGTTCGCACACCGGAAAATATTGCTGTTGTGAAGGAGAGTGTGAGAGACGATCCGAAACAATCAACAGCCAGAATCTTACAAACACTTTTCTTAGCCAATCACGAGAGCTCTTAAAGTGTAGGTCCGTGGAGTGTAGTATATTAGGAGTGGGGATAAAGCATGGCGAGCTGTTATACTTAATCCATCCGTTAGTGAGCAAGTTTTAATCAAATTTTTGACGAAGGAAGGCGTTAAACCGTGCAAGATTTTGGCTCGTTTGAAGGCTGAATATGGGGATGATACCCTATCTAAAACTCAGGCATTCGATTGGGCCAAAAAGTTTAAGAGTGGACGATAACGTGTAGAAAATGTGAGTCATGATCGACGTACAAGGTCAAGTGTCTGGTGACAACATTGGTGCTGTTCGTGAACTTGAAAGTGACAGGCGACTCACTATCCATGGGGTCGCTTTAGAAGTGGTCATTAGCTTTGGAACTGCTCAAACAATAATCAAAAAGCATCTTGGCTCCAACAGAATCTGTGCACGACGGGTGCGAACTTGTTGAGCGAAGATCAAAAAACATCAGTAGGGGACATCTGAATCGATTTCGGCGGCAGGGAGAGACTTTTTTTTTAATCATATCGTGATGTGTCATGAAATAAGGGTGCATCATTACATTCCCGAGTCCAAAAAGGTGAGTAAAGAATGGCGAATCACAGACGAAACCGGCCACGTGAAAGCCAAAACTCGACTGCAAAGGAGTGTTACTCGTTGATTTTCCGTACGGTTAATCCTGCCTACTACTGCTAGTTGTTGGAGGCAGCGAAAGCCGCATACGGACGCGAAATACACCAACAGAAATGTCATCCTCCTTCACGACAATGCTAGGACACATACAACTTCTGAAACGAAGCAAAAACTGGAGGATATGCATTGGGAAATTCTTGAGCATCCTCGATACAGACCAGATTTGTCACCCTGTGACTAACATTTGTTTACGCCCATGAAAGATGCACTTGGAGGACTGGGATTTGACAACGATCGAGATGTGAAGAACTTCGTGTGCAATTAGTTGGTCACTCAACCTCCAAATTACTACAAGCAAGGAATCTGTAAGCTCATAGATACATAATCAACAGGATTTTTGTATTGCTTTATGAATAAATAAATATTAAAGGAGAGTTCCGGTTTATATTTGGTCCACCCTCGTATTAACTGAAATACCGATAACAAAAACATTGATCATTAGATGGACCATTGTGGATGTACAAAATTGTACAATCATTATATTTGGTTAAACACTGCGTGAAAGCCGCTCTACCAATTTGCTTACTATAAATATAACCACCACATAATCTTACAAATTACTATATGTCTTCCAAAAACAAAACGTGCTTCCTCTAAATACGCCTTCTTTTACATAACTGATAATTAACAGAGGATAAAAATAAATAAAAAGCTACAAAATAGCCACATAAGGTTTCTGTTAGAAAGTTTCGGAGATCACAAGTACCGCATACGTAAACGTTAGCCGTGTTTGACATTCAGCATTAACATATGCTGTATTTATTTGCTAGAACTCTCTGATATATTGAAACCGAAGCGTACGTGAATCACAGATAAAATATCGTAAAAAACTGGTAAACAATATGATAGGCCTAAAATTAATACGTTTTTTCTTATATAAAATCTTTGAGTTCAAATATAACAACAATTTGAATTTCCTTTTGCTTTCGCAGTTTCCCGTAATAATAATGGCGCATATAATGGTTTGCATATTAAAGGTTACATTCGAAATCCAGTACCAACTGGGAGTTTTGGCAATCACAAATACCGCTTAGTAAACGTTACCCTACCCTTATATGACATATGATTCATTTTCTTCTATTGACTCAATTGTCGAGTAAGGTTAGCGCTTAACATTCACCTATAAGCTATTAACGGTCGCCATCCAGATAGTACCTAGAGAGGCGCTATTAGAATCTTATTAGAATCTTTTTTGGCTATGCAAAACGGCGTCAGGGGGGTTCAGGATGAAAAAAAATCGCATTCTTGTATCTTTATTTAGATGAAGTTGGTAAGATATTTCTGCTGAACCAATGCATGCCTGATAATTTAACTTCAATTTGATCTTTTCGAAACCGATATTCCGGATTTTTAATGAAAACGTACCCTTTCGACATTGACCCTCGTGATCTCAGGAACTAATCGTCAAACAGAAGATCTAAGTGTGGTTTCAAGAGCAGGAATGGATTCTCTAAGAGGATCAATGACCATTCATAGAAAACCAATTTTTGTTCAAAACAAAAAACGTCTGGGTAGATCAGAGTGGAAGTTATTGTGATTATACGGAGCTGTACAGGTCACGCTCGACATTAATTAGCCCTTTAATCGATATTTCCAATTAAGCCTCTTGATTTAAATAAAAAATCCGCCTTTTTTTCCTGTTTTCTTTCCCAGCCATTATGAAGGATGCTTTTTTAACATAAATGATAATCGATCCTTTAAGAGTATGCATTCCAGCTTTTGCAAGCACTCTTTGATTTTCTGTACGATGATTGGTTCCTGAGATATCAATGATCAAAGTCGAAAGGGCCCTTTTTCATGAAAAATTCTATATCGCATTAAAAGATGGTCGTCCGAAAGATTTTTAAGACAGAAAATTGAAGCTAAATAAGCAGGCCTTAACGGAAAACGTTTTCCGGGCCCTTGGACACTATTTCTTAAGATCCCGCGGAACTGGAAGTTCCTAAAACTTTTTGACTAAATTTGTGGTGACAAACATATCCCTTGTAATTGCATCCTCTCCAAAGTATATGTATAATTATATGGATTAAACCTTTGTTACCATATATGACACATGAGATGATAAGCTGCTCAAACAAACGGAAATCCAATAAGAACAGATAATCTCTCAATAATGAACAACGAGTAACTATAATCTCTTTGTGAGTATACATACAAAACATTTTATATTTCTTTCGTGCAACAATAACACATTGATGTCTACAGCCAATTTCACTATTACGTTTATACTAATTCATATGTTAAACTAAAATGAAGGCTTGAAAATATCTTAATCTATAAAGTCGTCGTTTACGACTCATAGCATATAATTGAGGCAATACAAGGAAAGGTCAAAGGTGAAGGAATACTTGAGTCATTATCTTTTATAAAATATTTTCTTTCCATAACAATGCTCTACCGTTAAGAAAATGTTAATATGAAAAGTAAATGTGACAGGTAATAAGGGATAATCTGGACGCTCATACGATTTGGCATAACCGTAGAAATGGAGAGTCATAATTTTCGATCAAACACTCCTACTAGATTCTTAGGTCTGATTCTTCAACAGTAAAACATGCCACTTTAGGTTCATATGACTTGAATTTACTTACTCTAAGTTCTTTATAATTATTCTGTTTATGTAGCCAAATGAACTAACCTTTTTACTACACATTCATGTCTCGGTAAAACCAACAGAATTGTTAAAAGATGTGTTAGCTATGTGGTCAATTGTGCTCAATTACTGTTTGATAGATTTTGCCAAGTTGGACATAGGACGTATTGTACTTTTACTTTCAACAAAAGTAAAAGGAGTATCTTGTTTCAATTTCAGAAAGAAGTCTCCCAAATTCTTGATGTTTTCTGAAGGAGTACTAAGATATTTTCAAGCACTTCATCTCCTTAATTGAATCTAGTCTACCTTCTTTTACCTTGACTGATCAACAACAGATCATCATCATCATCATAATCTTCTTAATTGAATCTAATCTACTTTCTTTTACTTTGACCGATCAACAGATCACTTCTCTAAACAATTGTTAAATGCTATCTGTAGTTAATACCTGAACTGCCGTCAAATTACTATGTGGGCGGTCTAGTTAACAAGCTTTGCATAATGTTCAAGCTTTCTTCTAAGCTTTGTGCAAATCTTGATGTGCTGGTGACTTCTGAGGACCAAAATGCTGAAAGACAGAATATGATACTTTCTTTCTTCGGATTGTACGATGCGCCGTAACCATCTGGTTCTACGGGACCATATCCCATGAAACTATCTGTAGTTGTAGCAACCTAGCATGATGAAAGTTTCTATTAAATATATTTTTTTATGAATGATTTTATAAATGGGTGTTAAACCTACTGCATGAAGTTCAGCAATGGTAAAGAAGAACCCTTTCATCCATAACTTCTTGGAGGATTTCGCAAGATTTGAGGTCAGGTGTTCAGATTATTATTTATACCGGATGTTTCCCATTGGGATCTCGGAAATGGTAAGAAATCAGTCGATTAAATGGAGGCAAAGATGAATATTTACGTGACTAACAAAATGCTTGTTATAAATTTCCAAAATTCAAAGTAATTCCGGAGAAGGAAATATTCCAAAATCGATTTAACTTTTTCCTAACTTTATTTGCAGTAGGATCTCAAAATAAGCACCTTAATATTGCCACTTTTTCTGTTCCACAAAATGGCATAATTACAACTTCAATATGACGTTTTATCTCTTTTCCTCCAACATCAACTTATGGACGCCATATTAGATTTTTGCACTGTTCTGATTCTGAGTTTTTATATCTGACAAAAATGCATAATTTCACACATATGGTTCCAGCACATCGGAGCACCGCCCCATAACACCAGGGCCCCCCAAACCTCAATGTCTTGGACACACTTACTGGGGCACCTTGAAAAATAGATTTATGAAGACTTCAAATTGAATATACTAACAGAGTTTGAAATATTGAGAAGAAGGGAAATAAACCGAACAGTGAGCAATGTACAAAATAGCAGACATCTGCTATCATTTCACTAAACCCTTTTATTCCCTTAAAATTTGTATCCCAACAACAAATTCATAGCTATTGATTCTTCACACATTTTATCAGTTACTGCAGTTGGGTTTTTCGTTTTCTTAAAAAAATGTATTTGTTAAGTGACAAGTTATTTTGAATTACCGAATGAGTGACCGTATCTATTTATTATATTCTTGAAGTCTGTAACAATAGACATATATTTACATCCAATGCTCGGATTGGGAAATAATCTGGCATTTTTGGTTTGCCCCAATTGACTTCTTTTTTATCTTAAGGTATAACTTCCCTTTTGATTAATTCATACCTTAAGGCTCTGAGAGAAAGATTACGAAATAGTTAAATGAGATTTTATTCGACTATATGCCAATAGGTTTTTATGAAAGTTGATTTTACCTGACTAGTGCTGAGTAGGAACTTGTTGGCTAAGCGATAGGAAGGATCCAAAAAGATCTCTGGCAATGGCGAAGCAGCTGTTGGGGAAGTTTCCCTTGCTGCTTCTCTCAGCCCTAGAAGGTGGATGTCAATACCCAGCCCTAAGATGTTGTCTACCATTTCTTGTGTTTGGGCGATCACAGCTTCGTTCCATAGTAGGTGCTTCTTCTCGTCGCTTACAAGGTGAAAAGTCACCTGCAAAGCGACAACTAATTGAGTGTCTTTACAAGAAGTATTCACAAATGGCCGTTTTTGCGCCCTCAAGCGTTCTCTTCTGTCCCGAGGAGTTTTAAAATATCTCACTAAAAATGACATTATATAAGAGCCCAAAATCGCAAACGTCAAGTTCGACGATAATTTAAATCACCTCAAAGTTAGCTTAGCTCAGGAAAACTGGAATATTGGCGAGGACGATATTGATGCAGAATTTGAACGGTTTCTCAACAATTTTTTGTGGCATTTTGATTTGAAATGTCCCCAGAGGCATAAAACACGACACAAAAAGCAGAAATCTAAACCGTGGGTGACGCCAAAAATCCAACAGTCCAGCCTGGATCTAAGAAAACTACATAATTTGGTGAAAAGGCATGAAGACAATGTAAGTATGAGACAGCAGTACATTGACAACAAGAAAGAACACAAGAAATTAATTTCTTCAACAAAAAAAGAGTGTTACGGTAGTCTAATAAAATCCAGCAACAACAAAGCTAAAAAAATATGGGAAATAGTCAATGAAGAAACCGGAAGAGTAAAGAAACATCATCAAATAGTGCTGAAAAATGAAGACAAAGAATTTACTGACACCCTCGTACCCGACAAGTTTGGCAAGTATTTTTCCACAATAGCAGAGAACAAGTTAGCAGAACACTTTAAATGTGACAACCTATCAAGATGTCCATCACAAAATCGGATAGCATCATCAATGTTCTACGAGGATATCACCACTGAAGAGATCGTGGAAGTAATCAGCAGCCTTCCAAATAAAAGAAGCAGTGGAAATGATGGAATTTCAACGCGTGTGATAAAGTTTGTGAAACGTGAAATATCTTCCCCCCTATCAGTCCTGATTAATAAATCAGTGAAGCAAGGTAAATTCCCGAAATGCTTGAAACTAGCTATTGTTATTCCCGTATACAAAAAGGGCGACCGTACAGACCTTGAAAACTACAGACCAATATCACTTTTATCGATGATCTCTAAAGTCATTGAAAAATGTCTGTATAAACGTATATTATGTTTTCTCAATCGCTATAATGTCTTATCAGATACCCAGCATGGGTTTAGACCCTCACGATCTATAGAAACGGCGACCTTTGACTTTTTTTCCCATATATATAGAGAGGTAGACGAAAATAGTTACGTTGCTGGACTATTTTTTGACCTTTCGAAAGCATTCGATATAATGGATATTTCGTTTATCGTGGAAAAATTGTACTGCTTAGGTATAAGGGATTTTATTCTCAGCTGGATCCAGTCTTTCCTCACAGATAGAAAATTGAAAACGAAGGTCAATGGTCATACGTCAACTCAATATTTCGTGAATATAGGTGCGGCACAAGGCTCAGTACTTGCACCACTGCTCTTCATTGTATACGTAAATGACTTGAAATTGTCTGTCTTTATGATTAATTATGCGGATGACACATCTATCGTCGTCAGTGCCACGACACCGCAGGATCTTCTCGAATCTATTGAGAAAGTCAAAAGTGAAATGAGCAAGTGGTGCCAGTCTAACCGCCTCATTTTGAATGAAGATAAGACTGTTGAAATTCATTTCTTCAACAAGAAACCACGCATGGATATTGATAGCTTTTCAGATCAAACTGTCTTCTTAGGAACTCATGTTGATAGTAAGTTAAGCTGGCAACCACAAATAAATCACATTTGCAACAAAATTAACAATGCTTATTTTGCAATATTGAAATTAAAGCCTAACATCCATCTAAACTCTCTCTTAGATATGTACTACGCGCTAGTTTATTCTCACCTCACTAACAATATAATCATATGGGGACAGGCAACAATGATTAACAGATTATTCATCCTGCAGAAAAGAGTACTTCGATTAATTTTTAATATTAACAAGAGGGACTCTTGTAAAGAAATATTTAGACGCTATAATCTGCTTACATTAACTTCCATCTATATCTACAAATGTGCCATCTTCGCATTTGAACATAGCAATAGATTTGTTCGTAACAACGCCATTAATAGTCAATACAACACTAGAATAGGGCATGATCTGAGTATACCGACACATAACTCTGCCCTATTCCAAAAATCTCCCACTCTAGCGTGCACTAAGGTATACAATAATCTGCCGAGTGAGTTGCGGAGAAGCACTAATATCATTGCGCTAAAAAAACATCTCAGGAAATATCTGGTTAAAAAATGCTATTACTCTCTACATGAGTTATACTAACACATGAAAGTATCTGTTTTTTTAAATTCTTTTAAGCTGTTCATCATTTCGTTATCAGTGAATTGTCTATTATCGTGGAGTAAATGTATTTTACTTTCACTTTTTATTCGAGTTTTAACGAAAGTATGTATGTTTTCTTTTTAAGCTTTTAACCATTTGTCCTCACTGCTCGATGTTTATATATTATGTATTTCTAACAGATTCTCCTACCGCTTTTCTTTTCTTTGTATCAGCTTCAATAATTTTTACCGGCTAGACGAACATTTTTTGTGATAACAAAAGTCGCTGTATATGTATATATTTTTACCGTTACTTGATTACGATTCTTGCACTGTACCTGTACCTATACTGTGATTTAACCTTTTAAAACGTTTTGTAATTGTAATGTCCTTATTTATTTTATAATTATAAGTATTTTTCTGGCATATTTGCTCAAACGCATATATGACCCTCAAATTGATATTGACAAGTCTTATATCATGTAACATAATCTAATAGGACAATAAACTATCTATCTATCTATCTATCTATCTATCTATCATTCTAAGTTACTTCTGAGCTATTCTGAGTTAAGTGCTTATTCACAACAAGGTAATACAGAATTCCTTTACTTGATATGTCATTGCATTATTGCCGACCCGAATCAGAGGTGCATATGATGGTATCTAAATTTCTATCGATTTCCTGTCTCCAATAGGGATATAGTGGTCTGTTGTGATATGTATTTGTAGTTAACTAAAATTTCTTGTAAGATCATTGACCACTTTTATTCAAATCTCAGTCTGTAAGGCTACAGGTACACCACAAGTGATCATTCCTTGTTTGATGTATCACTTATCCCGGTCTTATGGATATCATCAGTACAGTTTATAAATCTACTGATTACAAGTATCCTCCGGAGCTCATTACATATCTTCTTATCAAAGTTAAAATTCGGAAAGAATAAATCGAAATCTACGAGGGCATTAACATTCTCAAATTTCCTCAAAGCATTCCATACATCGCTTTTTGAGCATCAAAAGATTTAACTAATTGTGTTTATGTATATGGGCATTACAAGTTTTCGGTTGGAAAATTTGCTAGACTAGTGGGTAGCTTGAAAAGCTGTAAACAGTAAGCAAACATTTTACAAGAGTCTCCGATGAAACCTTCAACAATGTCAGTACCTTCTTATTGCCCATTTCGTCGTCCTCTTTGGGTTGTGACATAGCTTGCACCCATGCTAATGCTTCAGGTGTCGCTGACCGGATGCAGTCTACCCTTCCTAGTCTGAATCTTCTGGTAGAAGCGCTTTCGTAGGTCGCCGTAAGCTTTCCGTACAATCTGTAGTAAGCCAGCTGCAGGGCCAGTTGAATGTAAACATCTGGGCTGACCTTACATGATTTGATAAATTCTTTGCCGTACCCTGTGAACCTGAACACCTGGAGGAAGGAATAGTATATTTAATATATGGCATTATATTACATTAGGTACTACTACAATATTTCATTACGAAATCAGATCAGAAAGTTCATAGATCCAGAACTTGATATGTTTAATATGTTCAAAGAGACATCTTAACTAAAGCTCAAAAAGGAAGTCAGAATACATATAAAAATTTGGCTTTGGTGTTTTAGGTGTTTCCTTTTTGATTTGTGCTTTTTGTAACAAAAACTCACATACTACATACAGCTTTTATCAAAGATAGCAAGAGAATAATGTTGTGTAGTGGCGTATAATGTCTTTCAAGTCCGCTGGTCGACTTTATTGATGTTGGATTTGGCATGCATCACTGAAGACAGCGATATATTAGTGAACCGCCAAACCAAGAGCAGTTTGCACATAAATAATTGGACAGCTGCCAAGGAACCGCACTTGGATCGGCTCATAGACGGCTCGACATGCAGTGTTGCCAAACTGTCAGAAAATGTTTAGAGCGTGATAGATTTATAGTGAGCTGAATGAAATATAATCCCTTCCACCATTTTTGACAATTACGTAACCATGTCCTACAAAATGAACAGAACTACCCTAGGGAAATTGCGCACTGCGCAAGCTGATGCACCTGCTACTTGTTCTAGCACACACGCTTGAATTTTGTAACATCCAAGTTTTGAAAACAAGTAAAAAAGTTTAAGTATTCTGCAGATACTGCTATGTTTTATATCGGAGATCAACAAGAAGTAAACTCAAATCGCATGCCATGTCAAGCAACTTATGTTGAATGAGATTCCCCCTGGATCCGCCGTCCCCAAAAAATTCGTCTTATTGTTGCTCATTACCTACACATTCGTTTTCTCAAAATATGATGCACACAATTAGAAACTATTTGAGTTAGCGCGCATTTTAACGATCGCATTTGTTAAAATATGAAGTACCTAATAACTAACTAAGTTTCTGAGAATACCGTTTGCTAAAGAATATAGAATCTCGGCTATCGTTTGAGATTGCTCTGATCGATACACTTGCATAAAGATTTTTTACCGTACAGCGTATACAATGATTAAAGGTGTAGTTCGTAGACTGCAACTGGACGATAATTATTCCCACCATAAACAAAGGTAAAGCAACTAACACTATATGCATCTCTTGCCAAACAACAAGTGGTTAGACGCCATTAGCCATTTTTTGGTAGCCAGCTTTTCCACTTGATCAGTCTCTCTGTAATTTATTCACCTTAACTTAACTTCTCTCTTGGTATAACTACTGAAGTCCTTCCTTACCACCTTATAGTAGTAGTATAGTAGAACACTCACCATATGTAAACATAAAAAGCTACATTACACCATACACATTCACCATATTTAAAGATACCGTATTAGCGTTGAACTCGTGAGAGAATTTGCATTATTTCAAATAGTTATAGGCACAGTACGTTCGTTTTGATTAGTTCAGCAGCTTTTTGAAGCTATACTATGTTATTAGTTTAGCACAAGTGGCTAGTATTTTTCAGTTCGTTTCAGAAACCAATATATACGTTTTGACAGAAGAATGGAAAAATGGTGCAACGCTTTTATTAGAAGACTTATTGGTAAAGGAGCTTCATTGACATTTAAATATTTACTATCAGAAAAAAAATTTTTGAATTTTTAGTTCCTGTTATGCTAAATAAAAGCTTATTTATTTTTTGCATTTTAGTATACAGGGTGTTTCAGTTTATTGTTGCATAACTTTAAGATTCGATAGAACGTTTAAAATTAATGCATAAAGTCTATATAAACATGGGTCGAAAAATGCGTGGCTTCCGAAATACAGGGTGTTCATAAACACTCCTTATTTCCGTTTTTAACGATGTGATATTGATAATGAGTAATCGTAATAATACTGGATTTTTTTTATTGTTGAATAAACAAGTCTATAACAAATTAAGAAGTCAAGTGAATTCTGATAAAGTTAATGATTGAGGACAAGAATCGTAAAGCCATACTGAAATTCTAATTTTCCAACCTTGTATAGAAAAAAGGTGACAACATTAATGGGCAATTGAAAACAAGTTTTTCAAATTCGTTTTATTCTCGTCTATCTCCGGACATACTCCGAATTGCGAAACTTTCCAAGTATCATTTTTTTAATTACGTAAATGCGCAACTTTATCACCAATTTAACCGATTCCGTATATGTTGCCATTTCCGATATCTCAATCGTGAGAGTCGAGATTCAAATACCCGGTATACCTGAATTAACACAACTGTAGATTCCTAAGGAAGCTATTAAACACTAGCGAACGATCGACCTAGAGATATACAGGGTGTTTCAGTTTATTGTTGCATAACCTTAAGATTCGATAGAACTTTTAAAATTAATGCATAAAGTTTATATAAACATGGGTCGAAAAATGCGTGGCTTCCGAAATACAGGGTGTTTAAATTTACTTTCTAAAATAGTTTTTTTTAAATATTTCGAACAATATTTGATGTATAACAGTGAAAATTGGTATACAAGGTTTTTTTAGAACGACCAAACGAACCATGGGCATAGTTTTACTGTAGCCGCTAGAGGGCGCTCTCTACTGTACCTGTAGTGTATTAAAATGACCGAAAAAATTTTCTTAGTGCAATTTTTTGCTTCTTCAATAAAAAAACTGATTCTTCGCACTTTTCAACATAAAAAAGCTCTCTTGTGAATTTTCGTTATAGTTAGCCGTTTTTGAGATATTTCCATGCATTTTTAATTAATTATGATAAAATAACGTTAAAAAGTCAGTATCTCGATAAATTTTAGGAGTAGGCCTGCAAATATTTTTGAAATTGAAAGCAGAATAAGGTTAAACGTCAATTTGTTGACAGTTAGTTTTGTTGTCTGTTGAAACCTGAAACGTTTTTTTGCAATTGTGAATGCACGAAATTTAGTTTCTTTTACCTGTTTTTTTTTGTAAGTTTTATAAACATGCCATTTTTATTCTCCAATCAAGAGTTAGCGGATATTCATTTTGTGTATGGCTTTGTCAATGGAAACGCAGCAGAAGCAGCCAGAGAATACGCACGAATATTTCCAAACAGACGACATCCAACTCGCTCAGTATTTGTAAGAGTGCATCGCCAAATAATTGAAAATGGTTTTGGAAATCTCCAAAGGGATCAAAACATAAATGTTCGTCAGCGCAGATTTACCCGTATGATTCTGCGTGAGTTTGATAGAGATCCGACCACAAGGGTTAGGAGAGTTTCTGGTGCCTTGGGAATTTCAGCAAGCCATGTTCACCGTGTTCTTAGAAATGACCATAGACGTCCTTACCATTTGCAACCTGTGCAAGAGCTACAGCCAGGGGGCGGAGAACGATGAATCACATTTTGTCAGTGGATTCTTGATATAACTGACAATAATAGGGAGTTTTTAAGTAACGTTTTATGGACCGATGCGTCATGCTTCACTAGACGTGGAGTGGTAAATTTTCATAATCAACATATTTGGTCGCATGAAAATCCGCATGCAGTTCGGGAAAGAAATTTTCAGCATGAATTTAGTGTGAACGTGTGGATTGGTATCTACCGTAATCGACTATTTGGACCCTACCTTTTGCCTGCAAGGTTAAATACTGCGACGTTCTTGGAATTTTTAAAGGCTGAACATGCAAATATATGCGATGATGTTATGTTAGATTTAAGAAGATTGGCCTGGTTCCAGCTTAATGGTTGTCCAGCTCATTATTCGAGAATAGTTAGAAACTTGCTGGACGAAAATTATCCAGAAAGATGGATTGGCCGTGGAGGACCAGTCGCCTGGCCTCCACGATCCCCTGAACTAAATCCATTAGATTTCTTTGTGTGGGGATTTCTAAAAGAAAAAGTGTACCAGACTCCCGTAACCACAAGAGATATGCTAATAGACAGAATCAGGAATGCATGTGATGAAATAAGGCCTTATTTGAATAATGCTATACCACGTTCGATCATTCGTAGATGTGAATTGTGTATTGAACAATTGGGTTTACATTTCGACCAACTACTTTAGATTTTGTATGTTCGTTCTAACTATCCAATAGCATTTTAGTTGTAAATAATTAATTTAATTTGTTAAAAATAATATTGGAAAATTAAACAAATTAATATTCTGTTTTTTTTGTGTTTATTTGGAGTTAGGAATTATTGCTGTGTTTAAAAACACAATCTAAACGATCATCTTAATTACTTGTAATGCCCAAATCGAAAATGTAAAAAAAAATTATTTTCCCATAAATAATTAAAAATGCATCGAACCTTAAAAATCAAAATATCTCAAAAACGGCTAACTATAACAAAAACTCACAGGAGAGCATTTTTATGTTGAAAAGTGCGAAGAATCAGTTTTTTTATTCAAAAAGCAAAAAATTGCACTAAGAAAAATTTTTCGGTCATTTTAATACACTACAGGTACAGTAGAGAGCGCCCTCTAGCGGCTACAGTAAAACTATGCCCATGGTTCGTTTGGTCGTACGAAAAAAACCTTGTATACCAATTTTCACTGTTATACATCAAATATTGTTCGAAATATTTAAAAAAAACTATTTTAGAAAGTAAATTTAAACACCCTGTATTTCGGAAGCCACGCATTTTTCGACCCATGTTTATATAAACTTTATGCATTAATTTTAAAAGTTTTATCGAATCTTAAAGTTATGCAACAATAAACTGAAACACCCTGTATATCTCTAGGTCGATCGTTCGCTAGTGTTTAATAGCTTCCTACAGTTGTGTTAATTCAGGTATACCGGGTATTTGAATCTCGACTCTCACGATTGAGATATCGGAAATGGCAACATATACGGAATCGGTTAAATTGGTGATAAAGTTGCGCATTTACGTAATTAAAAAAATGATACTTGGAAAGTTTCGCAATTCGGAGTATGTCCGGAGAATAAAACGAATTTGAAAAACTTGTTTTCAATAGCCCATTAATGTTGTCACCTTTTTTCTATACAAGGTTGGAAAATTAGAATTTTAGTATGGCTTTACGATTCTTGTCCTCAATCATCAACTTTATCAGAATTCACTTGACTTCTTAATTTGTTATAGACTTGTTTATTCAACAATAAAAAAAAACCAGTATTATTACGATTACTCATTATCAATATCACATCGTTAAAAACGGAAATAAGGAGTGTTTATGAACACTGAAGGAATTCTTGGATGATATTATGAAACAATGACATTGGTCATTTCAAGGCATACTTTGGAAATTCTATCTTTTAGGTAATTATAGATAATATATAAGATGAAACGTTATATTGATATTCTCATTATGCTACCTTGTGAAGGAAAAAAATTGGAACTGATGATGAGCAAATTATTTTAAAATCTTACCTCAAATAAAGCCAAAAGCAAATTTAATGATTTTTTTTTCAGTTAGCCGTAGTTTTGAAAACTGTCGCTAATGCTATTTCCAGTAATCTAACTGAATCTTGAATGGCAATGTAACAATAATAATAAACGTCTTTATTAGGGGCGAACTATAGCAGAGTGCTATTCTGCCACTTAACTCCCAAAAAAGTACAAAAGTACAACAAAAACAGAAGGACAGAATATTTCAATATCAACAAAAGTAACAATAGTTTTATAAATAAGTTGTGTATAAAATATAAATTTTAACAGTTTTACAGTTTAGATAATTAAATTTTACATTGAAAAATTTTGTGGTGTGAAAGGTTGAAAAAGCAATTCAAGTCCAAAATACTTATTTCTAAATTTTGCATAACTTAGCAACTTTATGGCTCGTGAGTAGATATACATACAATAATCACAACTGTAGATATCAGAAGAACTAAAAATCAGTGAAAGCTCGAAATTGCATTCTTCATTCAAAGCCTAAAATGTAATCTAATATTGATAGTATCCCATTCAATATTTCACATCTTTAGTTTCAGCTTGTCTGCCACTTCTTGTTTCGATTAAAGCTGCTTATCGATGTAACGCACCTGAAAATCTAGATCCTTGATAAGATTCTCCAAGACCTGCCCCGCATCCTCAATCCTCTGCCGATCACTAGGTTCCAAGACCCACTCCAACTTTTCTGGTGGAGGCAGATGTGAACTGGCCGGCACCTCGCTGTTCTGATCTAGTGAATCGGCATGGTTCCACAGCTTCTCCACCAATTGGATCACTGCGACTCCTTCTGCGTTGGAATGTTCGTAGCACAGGCCGCAAGCTCCGTCGCCTGAGATTATGAGTTGGATGGTCTTGTCGAACCAGCGGTTGGCAGAGTTGAGTCCTATTCCTCCTCCATGGAGCATTTGGTGGAAGAGGTTGGTCTCGTCTCGGATGCCTGCTGTATGCCCTTTGCCACCTGGAAAGTTGCGTCGTTGTCAAAACCCAGCACTAGAGCTTGGATTTGGTTTACAGTTTTAAATAAGTGGACCTCAATATTTGATGTAAATGTTACAAAAATATCCCCAGCAAATTAAAGGTGTTATTGGTACCTCGTGTAGTGATGGGTGGATGGACACAAAGAAATATCAAGATTGCACGATTCAGAAGCATGAAGAAAATTCTTTTTTTTACTTCCACAGGCCTATGAGTTTTACAGTCTCAAATTTGGCCTCTATTATCTACAGTTGTGGAACGTGGTCATTGAAGAGAAAGTATACAGATATTTTTGCGTGAGGCAAATTCTTTTTTTATTTCCACAAGCCTATGAGTTTTACAGCCTCAAATTTGGCCTCTATCGTACAGTTGTGGAACGTGGTCATTGAAGAGAAAGGATACAGATATTTTTTTATCGAAGTAGCCGTGTAGGCAAATACTAAATACCAGGGCACGGCTGCTATAGGCTCACCGACAGAGATCGGCTTGTAACTCTGAATTCCTTCATGTAGAGAGAGTGCTGTCATCAGATGCGGATCGGATTCATCATACATGAAGTAGTAGTAGTGAGGAGCTGAAACCTGACCACTATACCACTTTTGACTTCTTTCCGACCCCGTAGTACCAACACTGTGTTGGATAAGAGGGCAGCATGCCACAGCTGATCAAACGCTTTTGCGTTATCAAGGGCAACGATATGAGCCTCACAATAAGATCAAGTCTGGACCAAAAGCCTGGTTGGCGTCTTACGGTCGTATGCCTGGATGTTGCTTCCCTCATAGTGTAGGGACCCTTTGAGTTGACTGCACTGAGGTATTGGCGCCACAGCCAAGGTGGATATCGCAAAGATTTTGGCAGGCACTTCCGCCTTAGCCTTTGAGTCGGTTACAATCGTTCCATCCTGGATCGAAAGCGGGGGAAGGCCTTTCCTTTTGAAGTTCCCTGCAATCTGCTTGACCACCGCCCAGAAAGACCGACTGCCATTCCGCTGCGGGATTACATTTTACATTGTGCTGGTATTTGGCATTGCGAACCGCTTCGTTATATTTGATTCTGGACTTGACATCGGCTTGTCTATTCCCTACAGTGGGGTTTTGTAAGGACGTTTCGTGTACCTTGATCTTTTGCCGACGAGCATTGTCGCACGATTTGTTGAACCAGCCTTTGGACCCTGATTTAGGCACTTTGCACTCTATGAGGGATGTATTCCTCCATCTCAACGTGGATAATTTTGATTATTGGATAATAGAAAGCAGACGCATCTGAGTCAGCGAAAAACACATCTCTTGAAGAAAAGGTGGAGAAAAAATATTTTTGTACTCGGCAAGTCCGTGGGTGAGATTCTGTTGCAACATCTGACTAAAACCTGATTTCTACAACACCGTGATCTGAGTTACCATGGAGAGACAAGCATTTGGAATGTGGATGTACAGAAGAATCCTACGAATTAGCTGGACACGGAGAATTATGAACTAGTGTATTCTACTAATAACTTTAACCAAAATCCGAAAAACGTCGTATTTGGAACACTTAGCACGAAGACCTGCAGGTTATGATCCAGGCAAAGATAGAGGGGAATCGAGAAATAGGAAGAAAGAAGACATTCATTGTATTCGTTAGTATGATCTCTTTTTTTTACACTCGCAATAGCTTGAAGCTGAGAGTTCATTTGAAAGTACGACTTAGGAGCTGAAGAAAGGGAGAGGCACATCAGGTGACCAAAAAATTATGTTGTATAATCGATTTTGAACATCACTGCAACCATACGACATGGCATCCGGCAAAGGGGAGCTGGATAACCTTGAGTCAACAGCAAGCGGCAGATTTATGGCTTGAAAAGAAAGAGCTTTCAAAGAAATGAAGCCCTACCTTTTATTTCCATTAACATATATTTCAATACAAACTTTACAAAAATATGTAATCTATAATACCTGAAAGACATTTGCAAATACAAAAGGTTAATTCTCCTTGGACGTCACGCGTGCAATATAGAACGACCACAGATGATTCTACCCAGCAACATACATCCAAAGGTGGGACAGGGTGGTGGGAACTACTCAATTAAGATAATGTTGAGGAGACCTTCTGCCCTCAACGAAGCAGCAACTTTCAGACTGAAAAGCAAATAAGGAAATCAGCTGTATTGTTGACTATCCAGGACACACAGAAAATAGAGTCAAGTAGAAAATGTAGGGTCAGAAGAAACTGTTCTCACCGAAAAAAAGACTAACTAGTTAACAAATCAAGATGAAAGAAAGGGGCACAGTCCGAAAGATTGCACAGCTCATTAAACACTATTTCAAATTGATATTAAGTTGTTCATTATCATAACGGGCGAACAGCAGTTCCAGGATACAGTTTGAAATTGGTACTATAAAAAATTTTTATTAATGGTTTCACAACAGAGAGAGAGAGAGGGACTATGGGGATTAGTGTCTTTCAATAAGACAGTTGCCTTCACAGATTATTAGATACACTAGTTGCCTAAATAGCACTTCCAGACAAAAAATCTTGAAAACCATGTTTCGTTATTCCTTCATGTTGAGTAACGCCGTAGGCATACCGAGTAATATTTGTTTCAACGGAAGGTGATCTGTTTTCGTCAAATGGATTGGAGACATTCAAGAAATATTAGCATGATCCGCGTAGTATATGTATATTATGTAAACCTTGAGAGTTCAGATTTGGCAATATAATGGACATAAGAATCTGATTTTCGAACACACCTCTTTGTAACCTGCAATTAAACGTGCTAGGCAAAGCTTCGTCCAAACACACCA
Source organism: Acanthoscelides obtectus (assembly GCA_963669975.1). Classification (NCBI taxonomy): domain Eukaryota; kingdom Metazoa; phylum Arthropoda; class Insecta; order Coleoptera; family Chrysomelidae; genus Acanthoscelides; species Acanthoscelides obtectus. Next base: position 73,437,366 of record CAVLJG010000008.1, on the reverse strand, counting down.
CCAACAGTGACTTTGTGATCAGCTCTAAGGTCCTCTTATTCTTATCATCTTTCATCAAGTCTTCTCTTGCCTCAGCCCATAGAGATCTTTTCCAGCCTGTGAGAAGTCCAACTGGCGGAATGTTGGATAGACACGGAGCATCGTCTAGGATATAGAGAATTTGAGAACAGATTTCGTCTTCCGTCAGTCGTCCTCTATCGGCTGTAAAAATACAAAGGACACATTATTACGTTATTTTTTGAGAAACTGGCACATGCATAAAATGAGAATGGTTTTGAGTAAGAACTCGATGATTTTTTGTCAAGTGTAAATCATATATATTTTCATGGTTTTTGGTGACATCAATGCCATACGAAATACATAAGCAAATCGACTATCTAAAGCTCCATAGGAAAATTGTACACTGGACAAACTGGCGATTTGAAACGCAGCTGCTCTCGCACATATGATTTGGTTAAAAAAGTATCACTGCTTTTATTCACATTCTCAAAGTACTCGAATAATTTTGGAAAAACTCTAGATATTCTCCGTTGGCTGTATTGTCAGGTGTTTTATATTACGGAGAACAATGAAAGGTGAAAAATGATATCAATGCCAACTGGGTTGTCACACTGAGAGTGACAACCATAGATGCATACGATTGCTCCTATGTGCGGGCGTGTGTTTTTGTGAACTTAAAGACGCACGTTTTTTAGTTTTGTCTCTGCGTAATGAAAATATCCCCGTCAACGTATGAGTCTTCCATACTCATGCCTGTTACTGTTAATAAGACCACTCGCTTGTCGTGCGCGCGTGATTAGTGTTAGTTAATCTACGATATGAATTATAATTAGTGCTTGAATCTACAAATACCATGTTGACAGTCTGTATTAGAAGTATCTTCAGAAACTGAGTAAAAACAACGGTCCACATCACCCAACTCATTTGTGTGTGCAAGAGCGCATATCAGCTGCTTACGGATCGGCTTGGGTAGTGTACAATTACCCACAAACAAGTTATTTCGTATGACATTGAGTCGTAGCCGTCAAAAACCGTGAACAGAAGTATATGATCCGGCCGCCACGGTGGCCTTTCTCAAATAAATAAATTAATGAAGATCACTATACTCGTATATTTTATACTAAGTGACATATAAATCCGAACACCCAGTTTTAATGATTTTATTTTAATAAAATTTTGTGTAAGTACTTAATGAAGCATAATAAGTAAATGATAAAAATTTCAAAATGATTGCGCTGCTTTAAAGCCCTTTGACCTTTAATAATGTGTGGATGCACCCTGATGTGCTACGAATTCTCCAACGCGCCTAGGCATGCTTCTGATCAGGTGGTCAATGTCCTCCTGTGGTATCTCATTCCAGGCAACCACCAACTCCTCTCGAAGTGCTTCTAGAGTCTGAGGAGGACGTTGCAAATTGAGCAATCTCCTACCAATCATATCCCACACGTGCTCAATTGGGGATAAGTCGGGAGATCTTGGTTTCCATGGTAACAATGTGACATCATTATCTTGAAAGAAGTCTATTGTGACTCTTGCAACATGTGGTCTGGCATTATCTTGTTGGAAAGTTGGATCTGCCAGGGTGTCAAGATAGGGTAAAAGATGGGGTTCTAGAACTTCGTGGATATAACGCTGCGCGTTCATGTTACCTCTGATGAAGATTAAAGGTGACCTGGAACCATAAGCAATAGCACCCCAAACCATAACTCCAACAGTGTGATGAACATGTCTTTCAACAAAAAACTGTGGATTCCTCCTTTCACCACGTCGCCTTCTAACCCTGGCATGACCATCGTGCATGCCTAAACAAAATCGAGACTCGTCACTAAAGACAATACTGTTCCATTCCTGATCCCAGAGTGACCGTTGTCTGCACCACTCAAGGCGATTACGTCGGTGTTCTCGAGTTAAAGGGAGGACCCAGTGTAGCCGGTATGAAAACAAGCCAAAACTTCTCATTCGTCGGTAAACACTTCGCACTGTACAATTACCCACAAACAAGTTATTTCGTATGACATTGAGTCGTAGCCGTCAAAAACCGTGAACAGAAGTATATGATCCGGCCGCCACGGTGGCCTTTCTCAAATAAATAAATTAATGAAGATCACTATACTCGTATATTTTATACTAAGTGACATATAAATCCGAACACCCAGTTTTAATGATTTTATTTTAATAAAATTTTGTATAAGTACTTAATGAAGCATAATAAGTAAATGATAAAAATTTCAAAATGATTGCACTGCTTTAAAGCCCTTTAATAATATGTGGATGCACCCTGATATGCTACGCATTCTCCAACGCGCCTAGGCATGCTTCTGATCAGGTGGTCAATGTCCTCCTGTGGTATCTCATTCCAGGCAACCACCAACTCCTCTCGAAGTGCTTCTAGAGTCTGAGGAGGACGTTGCAAATTGAGCAATCTCCTACCCATCATATCCCACACGTGCTCAATTGGGGATAAGTCGGGAGATCTTGGTGGTCATGGTAACAATGTGACATCATTATGTTGAAAGAAGTCTATTGTGACTCTTGCAACATGTGGTCGGGCATTATCTTGTTGGAAAGTTGGATCTGCCAGGGTGTCAAGATAGGGTAAAGGATGGGGTTCTAGAACTTCGTGGATATAATGCTGCGCGTTCATTTTACCTCTGATGAAGATTAAAGGTGACCTGGAACCATAAGCTATAGCACCCCAAACCATAACTCCAACAGTGTGATGAACATGTCTTTCAACAAAAAACTGTGGATTCCTCCTTTCACCACGTCGCCTTCTAACCCTGGCATGACCATCGTGCATGCCTAAACAAAATCGAGACTCGTCACTAAAGACAATACTGTTCCATTCCTGATCCCAGAGTGACCGTTGTCTGCACCACTCAAGGCGATTACGTCGGTGTTCTCGAGTTAAAGGGAGGACCCAGTGTAGCCGGTATGAAAACAAGCCAAAACTTCTCATTCGTCGGTAAACACTTCGCATGCCAATAGGTCTTCCGTGTTCTGCAAACCATTCATTTGCAATGGACCTGGTAGTGGAGAAACGGTCCCTTAAGGCCAATAATCTTAGGCGGCGATCTTCACGGTCTGTTGTTCTACGGCGGCGTCCAGTGCCCCTTGCTCTTTGCGTACGGCCTTCTCGAAGCCATGCCTGACAACACCTAACCACAGTGTCTACACTTCTTTGCACTCTAACTGCAATTGCCCGAAAAGAAAGTCCAGCTTCCCGAAGTCCCACTATACGGCCCCTATCAAACTCACTAAGTTGACGAAATCGTACAGGTCTCCGTACTCTAGGCATCATAACCGATCGTAAAGGATGTCAAGAACCAAAATCCGCCAACGTTGATTCTTTACTGCGGCTGAAATATTCATTTTTAGAGCGTTAGTGAATTAAAAAAAAGCAGTATAAAAACCGGAATGTCCAACTGATAAGGCTGAAAAATTTTCACTTGTTAGGTTCAGTAAGATAAATACATTCACCAACTTTTATTAAAATAAAACCATTTAAACTGGGTGTTCGGATTTATATGTCACTTAATATATATCTATCTATCTACCAGGTTACAGTTTATTCTTTATTCTTTTCTTCGCTACTCAGTGTGTTGCGACGACTACCTGATTGGTCCTGTACCACGTCGAGATAACAAACTTCAATTTTTCATTTAACCAACACATAATAATAATAATAGTAATAATAATGTTTATTTTTGGAATACAATTAGTATCGAACAAAACAAATAAACACAGAGTACCCGCAGAAGGAAGTTAAAGTTAACAACTGAGCCAGGGAAACCCTGGTATTGAAAAGTTGTTTTTGAGAGATAACTCCTGGTAAACATTAAAATTATAATCAATCTCCGATTGAAAAACCGGCACTCACAATATTTAGAAACTATTGAGTTAATTTGTCTGATTCTACTTTTCTACTGAAGCAGACGAGACCCGTCTGCGAATTTTCTAATGAACTATTTGGCAGTTTTTATAATGCAAGCTTTTTTGAAACAGATGACAAGATGCTAACATCTGTACGTAGAGGAACCCTCGAAAAACTCATAAAGTTGGATAGCCTTTCAACAAACTTTATTCTGAGAATGAGGGAGCGACACATAGGGACAAATAAACATAAACAAAAAGGTGCTTGGAAAGAACGTTAATTTTATAGGTATGAATGTGATATGTTTATTATTATCTCATTTCCTCGATCTACAACTTATATAATTTATATCTCTAGTTGTCCTTCAATAGTTGGTGAGCTAATTGAACTTTAATTAACTGTCACAACCTTATCAGTTTAATTTTATCTTGATAGTTACTCATTTGACAGATAGAATAACTCAACTAAAAACCTAATCTTTTTTTATTTGAGTAAATCTTTTCATTTTTATCTTAGTTCAATAAATGGGTATCCACTCTCGATAAAAACGCTTGTGTCATTTCGTAGCCACGTAGTTTAACTCTCTTTAACTAAACACAACCGAGTGTTACTCGAATGTCTTCAGTCTGATACTCTTGAGAATAAACTGTCTCCAACAGTGCCTAAAAGTGATGAGGTCATAACTTCTGAAGACCCTTTTGATTAGTTTTCAAATATTAAACATACAAAATCAACCAACTAAATTGACGCCGATCTTATGAAGACTTCCCAGCGCGTAAGATGGTAGATAGGTAAGTTACCTTACATAGTTTTCTCAAATCGTTAGTAACCGATGAATCAATATTTCGTTACTCAACTCCAGCCTTACACAAAATTCTTGATAACATAAACCTCAAGCTGTTGTCTGAATGGCCACTCGTAATTAACGAATTTCATCGTGACCGGTTTAACTAATTAGTTAATGTAATCGACTAATCGGCTAATTAAGATTCACTAATTAATGCAATAACGGCCAACCTGTTACACTATCTATATACCCTGAATGTCGATATTATATTTCTTCAATGGTTTCTCCTACCTGCTCTAACAGGAACACAATACAACTGGCTTCTACAAATGACTATGATATGTTCTGAGTCTGGTGGTTTGTCACCTTTCTGCGGTGTAGGAGTAACATATTGAGAGTCTCTCTTTCTGCCAGGAAGCCTTGATGCTCCTAGTATCCTGTAGTATTGAGCCATGCAAAGTGGTTGACCTGGTTCCCTGTCAACAGACCATCCAAATATAGAAACAAAAAACAATGATCACAGCCCATAGGGTCGTTATTAAAGCAAATTGCTTTGAACTATGATTTCAAATAATGATGCTATATATAAGTATGTTGATTTCAGTGTCCGTGTATTCAAATATATAGTAACACTTTGAAATAACTTAACCGGTCGTAGAAGCTACAAATGCAGGAGAAATCTTACAAATTAAAAGAAATATTAGTAACTATACGTACAAGCCCAACCTCTTTATTTTGAAAGTGATCACTAGTAAAACTGCCTATTTTACAATGACACTCGCAAGGCTTTGTTTTGTTGGTGTTGCTGGCAATATTTATGTGTATACAGTCGAATTAACAGCTAACTTTACAGTGTGACGGCGTGCAGGATTTGTACTTCTTATTCGCAGGGTGGGACGATTCTCCGGAGAGGTGTAAAAACGGCAGCTGACTTCCTCATCCGTTATACAAAAGTTTTTGGCTTCATCTTTGGGGAAATCACTTGTAAAAATGGAAATAAGGTCATACTGAATTGTAATCTCTCCCTATTATAGAAGCAGTAATGTTGCAACTTAAAAAGTTTCCAACCATGGCTATGTAAATGAAATGAATTTTAGCTCATTGACTAGACGCTAAATATGAAGAGTTTGTTCAAAATCTCTTCAATTTGAATATGTTTTTCACAAAAGTCGACTATTTCGTTACAAATAGCTAAAATTTCTCAACATGCCAAAAGTCATTTATTGGGGTTTACAGTTACTTGGATTCGTCGCCAGTTTCTCAATGACAGCTACTTTGTACGAAAGTACATATATAATACAAAGTTGCCGATTGTATAAATATGCCTTTGCTAAATGGTATTTTAAATGCTATAAACGTTTTATTCCAGGTTTTTTTGTGGTTTTAAGTTTCAATATTCAAAGCATAATATTTTGGTGATGTAGATACAATTTGTGTCACGTTTTTTATCATTCACATTATCACACCCACCATTTTTATCATTTCCATGTGATGATCCTGGGCGGTGTAACATCAACAAGGAATACGGATATTAAAAACTAGTTTGGGGAAAACATCCATTGAGGAACTTAAAATTTAGTAATAGTACATCACACAACTAGGTTGAAAAGTAAGCCAATCACGGCCTTCTCAAACGAAGTATAGAACTTTCTTCACTATCAGCACTATATCGATTTTATAAGATATAAAAATCGTCACTCTGTAGTGTCATTCACACGTAAATCAACGAGCCTGATGTTTCAAACCCATTTTAGGAAATACCTTGAACATCTAGTAACCTTAGTTTCAGGTGCTAACGATAGTTGATTGTGTTTTCATTCTCCCTTCTGGTACTTTTCGATACGTGGAATCCTTAAGAACATAGTAGCTTCTTCTCACTCAAATATTCCAGAACATAAGATTAGTTGTGACATATTAAAGTTAGCCGAATATAATTTCAAATGACATTGTTGTTTTCCTAGATATTTTTTTGTTATTGATTGCCTCGTTATTTACCTAGTGAGAGACAGGCTACCTCTCAGTGTGTCATTGCGGTCAATAATGGCGATTTCTCTAGTTAGTAGTGAAAAAATACATTTTTGGTAAGTAATACTTGGCGGAGACAAAATGCAAAGGGCTCTGAAGGTGGTAACAACATGGGCGTCAAACGAAGGTTTAAATGTAAGTTTTTCAAAGATATCCATAGTTTCTTTCATCAAAAGTAAGAAGTTATAGAGGTTATGACCTAGATGCCTTCTGTGAGGACAAGGGGAAATTAAGTACTTGGGGATGGTACTAGACTCCAAACTAACGTGGAACCCACATATAAAACGCACTAAAAAGAGCTGACTTTTATGTTATATAGACCTTCTCATGGCAACGCATGAGGATTAAGCCCTTCCATGATATACTGGACGTACATAATGGTGGTAACACCCATGATAACTTATGGATCTCACTACCTGTAATGATGAGGAAGGTGAGAATGGGTTACTCCACGCTATAGTTAAAGTCAAAGGGAAGGCATGATGACCTTGGACACAATCAAGTAAGGACACATTTTTGACCTTAGGAAGGACCACATAGTGCCCAAATTTATATAAAAAATTAACCTTGGGACCAAAATAGGAGATTCTATAGAGTACTAGGGGCACAACTTACAATAAGAAGTTACCTGGTAGACAAACGGCTCAAGAACCGAGCAGAGAACATGTTCACGCATATTTGAAAACAGGTGCAATCCGGGGCGTAGTAGATCCAATTCGAATAGACACCTCTACTTTACAGGTCGAACTGTAGGCCATTTTGTATTGCACCAGAGTAGACAATGAGCTATCGTACAAGAATAAAAGGATAACCATATACGTATATACTGACAATACGGTATCATTTAAAGCGTTAAGAAGTCCTAAAGTGACATCTGCACTGATTTGGGGATGCCAACAATAACTAAACACACTAGCGAAATACGTAAAGGAACAGGACAATGAAAGGACGGATGAGCTTGCAAGGAAAGGACCATCAATACCCTTTGTAGGCCCAGAGCCCACCTTGGAGGTGCCAAATAGCATTAAGGAACTAAGTCAAAGAATAGGTAAGAAACCAGTACAAGGAACATTGGCATTTAGTGACTGGGTGCAGACATAAGAAAGAATTTATCTCGGTATATGTCCAAATACAGCTACGGAACTGCTCTCATTACGTAGAAACCAACTCCGTGTAGTTACAGGCCATGAACAGGACATAGTGACCTGGAGGGGCCTCATCTGCAGATAATGCTGAAAAGGAACAGAATCAGTCTCATACGTCTTATGTGAGTGCGAGGTCCTGGATCACAAAAGACATCAGCTCTTAGGGACACCAAAATTAGAACCGAGCGAGCTTAGAACAGTCCCGGCAGGGAAACTGTACCAACTGGAACAGAAAACTAGACTTCTGGATTGGGTACTGTAAATTCGAGGAGCAAGCACAAGAGACTGCAGTGATACTGAGGACTGTCGTCGGACGGCTCTCGGATTGGGAAAAAGTAATACTGACTGAGTTGACTTGCGGCTATGGAAAATTGGTCCAGTATTTAATAATAACTTTTTTCTCACCTTGATGTTGCTCTTTCGATAGGTAGCGCCCTCTTGTCCAGTATTTCTTTATGATCCATTGCTGCGTCGATCAATCTTGAAGTGAATCTGGCCACATCCAAAATGGTAGTGAATTTTCTGGGTGGAAACACCATTCCTGGATTAGAGTTGATAGGTATCGGTTCTCGGTAATTTAGGTACAAGTCATTCAGCCAGTACTCATACGCCTGAAAAGATAAATATCGATACTCGTAACAATACTAACACACAGACAAAATCCGTAAATAAGCAGTCAAAAATTACCCAACAGTTTTGAAAAAATTACAAAGATCATAAACCATAAATGTCTTAAATTTGAAATAAAATAAATTAACTGATTGTTGTGCGAGCATAGCGTGAATGTAAATAAATAGTACATGAATTTGAAATTTTTCAAAAATTGGTCTTTTGCTGGACTTGGAAAATGCTGAGATGATTTTATCCCTTGTCTCCCCCTACTTATTTGAATGTATAAATTAGCAAGCTGTGATACGAGAAATTGCATCAGTGCTATGTTTAAACATAAAAGTGTCATTTGAACATTTCAAAGTGGCGGTTTATCGCTACTATGTATAATTCTTTCAATCGAATGGATATTCAATTTAGGAGCTCCTTTATAATCGGAGAATATTATATCGCTCTAATTCAAAATGGCGGACTTTTAGGTAGATCGCTGATAACAAGCAATCATCGACACGTATAGTATGTTACATGGACCTTTTTCTTGTTGAATGACTTATCCGATTTTGTAATATGGAATATTTCATTTACAAAGAATATGGAAATCTGTAATCCCAATCTTCCATATTTTGTTGTACATTTAATTGAACCCTTACTACTAACTACGATGTTTACAGTTGCAAGCAGAATCATTGGATATTATTAATAAACTACTTCGTGGTTTACTAATAGTTATTAATAGTTTACTAATAAACCTAAAAAGCATGGCAAAACGTAAAAAGCACATAGAGATTGCGTCAGGTTGTGTTGACATTTTTCAATGCGCAGACATTCTACCTTATGTTCTACGCCCAGTAGATTTGTGAGACCCATACCATCCTTGGTGACAGGATTGGCTCCATACGAATACGTGTATCCTTAACGCAATTTAACTGGATCCCTATAGTCTTTGTGTTTGGGATTGATACATCCAAGGGAACTAAGGTACAAATAAATTCCTTCTGTTAATAAGGAAAGCGTTTTCCCACATTATTCCGATGATTGGAGTAAATTTTTACCAAAAGAAAAACCAATGTACCTTGCCTTTATGGATATGGAGAAATCATTTGATAGAGTTCCACGAAAAAAGTTAAAAGAGAATTTACTGAGAAGAAATGTTCCTGTAAAATTATTAGAAGTGATCATGATTATATACCACAAGACTAACAACCGAGTAATATCCAGAATTCGCTACTTCAGAGGGTGTACGTCAACGCGGAGGGCTTAGTCTCCTGTTGTTTATAGTATTTATGGATGATCTGATAAAACAATGCAGGCGAAGAACAAAACAATACAGGAGGTTGTAAAAAGTGGAACTAACAGAGTGCGCATTTGCAAATGATTTGGTGTTGATAACTGGTAGTGTTGGGAGTCTAGAGGAAAATTTAAACATTTGGAATAAAGTACTCGAAGATAATGATATAAGTTGTGTCTGTGTCAAATGAAAAACTCAATATGGACGTAAGAATAGATAATGTAAAATTACAACAGGTGCACTCCTTTAAATATCTGGGAGCTATATTGGAACCTAACCACAGAAATGAAATAGACATTTCTGAAAGGATAGGAAAGGCAAACAACTTCTACTATGCGATGAGTAACGGTTTTATCAATAAAAATGAGGTGTCTAAGAAAACAAAAATGACGGTGTATATTACAATATATAGACCTATATTGACATATGGATGCGAATCCTGGGTTCTATCGCAACAACAAAAAAGTAAACTTCATGGAGTTGAAATGAAATACTTGAGACGAGTTTTCGGGGTAACCAAAATGGACAAAATAAGAAACGAGACTATAAGAACGGCGTTAGAGACAGAATTTACACTAGAACACATAGAAATGAAGCAGCTGAGATGGTGCGGAACATTTGCAAATACCGGTGAAACAAGTTTGGGAGAGTGAGGTGCTAGGCAAAAGAAGAAGGGGCAGGCCACAAAGAACATGTGAGACTACCATAGAACAGATATTGATGAAAAGAGGGACGGATTGGAGAGAAGCTAAGAAACTTGCTTTAAATAATAAAGAATGGACTAAATTCATGTGCAAATAATAGTAGGTTTTGTAATGCTTTGTTTAACCCTACACCCTTTAGGGTGAATGGGATTTTGATTATATATATTCAAAACCCATAACTGCATTAGGAGCTATATCCAACATTACTTGTTTCTCAATCGCTGTCAAACATTTTGAAATATAAAGTTCATAATAAAATTCACAGGTTAACCTTTGTAGATGATATTATTATTTAGCTAGGTGTTTTTTTGGTTTCATTATTTACGTATAAATGCTACTTCTACATAGTACATTACGATCAATAATGATGATTTATAAGGCTGGTAGTGAAGAAAAGTATATTTTCACTATATAGTTTATGTTATAACACACGTGCATTCTTCATAAGGTCTCTTTACCAAGCTCTATAACATTGAATGAACACCAACGTTACTATCATCCTCTCTCCCGTATTCCTGGAAAACAATAACTCTCGTCCCGTCCCCAAATTTCCCATAAACCCTCCGATAACAATCTATTCGGGACGCCCGACAAGCCATCCTTAGCCTCCGCAGCTGTTTCCCCTTGGGGTCCAGTTCGGGCCGACCAATAGCAGCACGGCACCGGAGCGCGTGCTCCGGGAATGCCCGCCTCCGGTTGCCATGGCGATCGACATCGTCCGTGGGAATCCGGGCCTTTCCGGGAATGACAGGAGGCCAGATGGAGAGAGGTGTTTATGTCTGGGAATGCGACGGGACAATGAAGTAAGTGTCGTGATTGTTGTTAAAAATAAACGTAGAAAGTTTTTTCCTGATTTAAATGCTCACAGGCATGTTTTTTGCGGATTTATGTGGAAATTTACAATGCTTTTCACTTTTTGTGTGGACACAAAACTCACCTCGTAGCATGATTTCTGACAATGGCAATAACTCGTTACCTTGATTTTTGGTTCATTTTGGCATGGGATCAAGCTGAATTCCAAAGAAACAATCTGCAATACTCAAAAAACTAAGGGAGCAAGAGATTCCAAATTTTTCGGTGATTTTTGACAGGTTGTATTTCGGTGAAAAATGGTCGTATCTATATTATAAAAAATCGTTTTGAATCTTCAAGATTCTAGTTCTCAGGTTTTTTAGCATAAACATTTTAGGAGTAACGGTTCTCCTGTGTGCAAAATTTTTTCTCTATTTTTTTATTTAGTCCAGGGGCTTGAAAAAATGGGTGGATCTGCCTTCGTCCAGGGTTATTAGGGGTACATATAAAAACCTAAAAACATCAACCTTCTGATCTCAAAAATGTGGTACATTTTGCAAAACAAGGCAAACAGCAATTTTTTTGATATTTCCAAAATCAATACTGAACAAATTCCTTTAAGATTGCAGTCAAATTTTATTGGAAGTTTATGCCAGTTTTCGGAAATAGCCTTATATTCTATGTGTGATCACTGGTGTGATCAGTGGTCGATGACAAAAGGACCGTTTTTCATTCAAAATCGGATCTCCGCGCCAAATAATCAGATCTTAAAATCAGAATGTTGGAGCTTATATGATGACCTAACAGAAAAAAAAATTCCAAGCCTGTGGACTAAAAAAATAGTCCAAAATTTTGCAAAAAATATTTCTTGCACCTGCTGTTAGAATTTCATGAGAGCCGTTGCTCTCAAAATGTTTTGGCTAAGAACCTGAGACCTGGAATTACAGAGCTTCGAAATGCTTTTTTTAAAGTCTCGATACGATAATTTTTCACCAAAGCCTGCCAAAGATCACCAAAAAAATTTTTTCTTTCTTCCCTATTTTTTAAAAGTCGTGTATACCAAATCGTAGATGTAAATATAAGTCTCGGATATGCTTTTTTGCCAGTTGTTCGATGCTGCGATTCAGCGCCAGCATGGAATGATGCAGTTTGCATCTTCCGTGGTATTTTTTGGGATCGACACGAATATTATTGTAAATGTTGCGTGTTCAGCTTCCATCGAAACACTATGTATATTTTGTATATCGGAAGGAGAGCATTATCTATTTTTTATGGAACATTACGTTTCAATATGATGTAACAATTTTATATAGTTTAACCAACAGTGTTGTCGATTGACGAACACTAGATATTTTTCGACCACCTTCCTAGATTTTCTTGACAAAAATGAACACGAGTACACTAAAAAAGCGAAGCATGTATTTCGATAGATTCAAGTTTGGTTTCAGCAGATCATTCCTGAGATTATGCGGTGACAAACAACATTCTATGCAACGTGAGTCAACACTTGTTACCCACTAAACATAGTAATGTATTTGAGTTTAGAAAATATGCCTTTATGATTTAGGCGAGGCGCTAGTTGAGGAAATCTATTATGTAGTTTTCGGATTCCTAAATTTCTGAACATCTAGCCTATTTTTCATGCCATTCGGTAAAAAGATCGGAACATGCAAGAGTTGCTATGAAAATTCTTCAGTACATTTTTTGGTTTTAATTTTAGTTTTAATTAAATTAAAAGAAATTAATATCACGAAACCGTTCAAAATCAGAAAAAAGACATACTTGACTATCATGCAAACAGGTGTTAACTACTCTAGCAACTTATCAGTAATTTGAAAAACCTGCCTAGCTTTTTGTTATTCACTTTTTGAGCACGCACAGAAATTCCCGTGACAGGAATATGAAAAGATAGAAAAACAAAGTTTTAAGCTCCAATTTATCATTATTATATATCTTGAATCGCTTCCTTGCATAAACATATTGAAAATAATGGCATCAAGAAGGTGGACTCTGCATTTAGCATGAAAGATTGTCATCAGTTCATAAAGGTGACAAGATTTTGTAACCACCGTTTAATATTTCTCCACGTCTGCAAATATTTGGGTAAATCTGTGATGTATGATATATACGTATATACTAATGGGCGCAAAGAATTAGCGAGGTTGGAAGCGTATGGATATAGTACGAAAAATTGAGATATACTTTCATCCATCCCCTACAACCCCAAACACCGGTTTTTAACTCTTACAAAAAGTTCCGGAAATGATCAGGAGCCCCTGAAACATCAAAAAAGAAGTTTGAGCGAGTCTACTTTTTTTATACACGTGAACTGTCCATGAATCATATGTGATTCATTGGACATGTTTGTCTACACGCCCTTGAATCACATGCGATGCATTGTACTTGCTTTGTCTAACGATATGCTAAAAATTGGACATGATATTTAAGCATTCGATTATAGCATGGACGTATTGAGAAGATATTGAACTTTTTTTCCAGGATGCATCATATATGATTCGAATACGTATTTTTTATGTTCGTAAAAGTGATTCCAAAAAAGTCTTTCATTTATTAAAAACGACTTTATTAAAGGTTTTTATTTTTGTGCTTTCCACCAAAAAAACAAGATAGGTAAAATGGCTTACTACATATGGTACAATAAGTATCTACTGGGTTTCATTTTCACGCTGGGTTTTTCTGTAGCATTCATGGCATCTTTTTATTATAGTTTTACCGTCGTCCTTTCCTTGTATTTTTGACATTTCAACAGAAGTGGATGGTTCAATGTGGGTTGTTGTTTTAGCTACTTCAATTATTTCTTCTGTAAAAAGCAATAGAGCCTTTTTCCGTAGATATTTCGTTGTATAATAACCAACTATTGATTACAACGGTGCCAAATATTAACTCAATTGCCACGTTTTTGCACAAAATCACGAACTTACGAACTGGTGAATAGTAGCTCCTGCTTTCCTGAGTTGTAATCTAAAACGGCTTTCGGCTTGGTTACAGCAGTCCCCTCTCTCCTGTTTCTCCCTGTATCTGCAATATCATTCCCATGGCAAGTTAACAACATGCAAACATCACGCTTAACGTGCCACTTAAAAATAATTGTGATGTTGTCTCGTTGTCAAGCGATTATGTCTGCTTTTTGTAAATTGGTCTTAACAACTTCTTTTGGAACTTCCTTTCGATTTTTCCGTAGACTCCCACAAAGATCTGTGGAACGATCTAGCAAATATTTAGCTAAAGGAATACTGGTGTAAAAATTATTAGTCATGATCTGCCGTCCTTCATTCAATAAGCCTGAATTTACTACCCCAGATCCAGGCTCATCTAACATGGGAATTTTGGAATCATCTCCACAATAAATAGAAAAGGAATACGTAAATCTCTTTGTGGTGCATAATTTATAGAACTTTACACCAAATTTGCTACATTTTGAGGGGTTGCATTGTATAAATTTTAACCTTCTTCTAAAATAAATCACTTGCTCGGGTATCATTGGACTTATGTTCACATATGATTCATGGACGTGATATATATATATATATATATATATATATATATTATTCCAACATATACGATCATGAGTCATATGTGATCATGGAGGTGGAGGGGAGAGAGTGCAGAGATTTTGTCTATAAAAGATAGTTGAAAATATGTTATAATAGTAGGTATATTGAAAAAATATGTGTCTGGCATAATGGACGTGTTGCTGGAATCCCAAGAATATGCTTGGACAGTTAACGTATTAAAATCTACTAGTTGGCATGTACTAGTAACCTTTTTGAAAATTTTATCCAAATCCAAGCGGTACTTTCTAAGTCATATGGTTTCTCTCATATAACATCCAAAAAGCATATCTCATTTTCGAAATTTTTTCGCCTTACAATACCTCTCCGTCAGCAGGCGTCGGAAGCAAAAACAAGAAAGCCATGGCTGACCCAAGAACTGATATCAGAGTAAGGACTGAAAGATTTCCTTTTTCCAGAATCAACGCTGAATATATCAACGATTGCAGAAGAGCTTACAGAAGATTGCTGAAAGCAGCCTAAAAATTATAATAAATTAATATCTGAGTCTAAAAATAAAACTAAAACTGTATGGAAAATTATATTCTAATTACTATAAGTCGAATGTGAAGTTCACACTTCTATAAAGAGATCGACATCTCACAGGGCTCGCTGTGGGCTGGAGAAAGGGAATGAAAAAAATAATTCACGATGTTCGTGTGTATGATAGAAAAACAGCCGAATTAGGATCGGATTTCAGATTTATATGGACAATTAAAAACGAATTCATTCTGAAAGGGGGTAACAATCCACTACCGCAATCCGCCATAATATAATGAATCAAATTTTAACTTAGCAGTTCATCTCACACATCTAGATTCACCTCCAAATGGACTCGGCATAACTGTTACCTAACCTCACTTACCCTATGACATCCTGCATTTCAACTCTATTACAGTCTGATACCGAAATTGGAGAGACTAGCAAAACGTATCGAACGCCTCTGTTGACACTGCCGATTCAAAGGCACGCCGCGTTAGCAGTAGCGTACGATATGTTATGCTGCTTTATGAGTATAAAATATAAACGTTTGAATTTATTGGGTTTTTTCTTTGTTTGTCAATGAACTCGAAACGTAATTTATACACCACTCCTAACAATTTAGCTGACCTATTACCTCCAGAGATTCCTTATGGTCTCACAAGAGAGCGGAAGATTAAAGCACCAAAACTCCAGCCTCAAAAAGACTAATCTCATCGATACAACAACTCCTCCGTCTGAGGTTGAGCCTTCGATTCCACCGTTGCAATCCAATTACAATTTTTAATCCCCCCGGGGACGTTGGTGGTGTTTGCTCTTACATGGGGCGGTTGGAAATATCCTACCCTTCATCCCTCAAGCTTCGATCCTCAACCCCGTCTGTATCAACAGGGCTGTCGGCGTCGCTGTTGTTTGGATATCGTTACCGCTACGGTGCAGCTAGCGAAGGGTGAAAGGGGCAACTGTTCCTAAAGGGGTGACGGAATATTGGGGAAGAATTGTGAATGTGAAAAGGCACCCCCGCTTGACCTCGTATACACTTTTCATACCAAATTTAATTTTCCTTTTTATATGGAAGTTCATCATTCCTTGTTTCTATACAGTCTGTTCCGAGCTTAAATGAACATAGCGAAATGGTAGGTAGTATGGACCGAGGCCTTTCCATATCTGATAATAAAAAAGTTCGAAATTCATTTTTACAGATTTATCTGAATACTTCGAATTTTTGATATCACATATCTTAGTCGCCATTGAGCGGACCTTGATGAAATATTAGGGGTAACGCAACTCTAGTCAGATGGTTAAAAAGTTCAGAATCGAACTGGATTTTTTAACTTTTGTAATGTTTGTCTATGCATAATAAATCCTGTTTGCTTATTTATCAGCAAAATAGATGCTTGCTCCACTTGTAGTTCTTTAATCAAACATTTTCATTTATTCAAACAAGTGCTACTAGTCTATGTGATAAGACTCAAAATTTCAAACAACAACATTCTACATAATAGTGCTTAGAATTGATCTAGAGATGTTTTGAGAACTCATAATTCTATGAATTTTATTAAGTTTTGTACTCTATCAGTTGTTTCGAAAATTTTCTTAATTCTTAGTTTGATGTATACTTTATCTGAAGTCACTTGAAATAGCATAAAAACCTTTGGTCGGCGCGTCCTTTGTAATTTCATGACGTATCATAGGCGTGCGGTAAAATACTTATATTGGGAGTTTAATTTATGTTGACTGAAAGTTAAGAAATGGAAAAATTACAGAATTCCAACGTTTGACATAGGCAAATGTTTACATAGCAGGTAGGTATATAGAAAGGTATATAAAGACTTACATTATAGGTATTTATATATCATCCTCGCCTTCGGAGCTGTCGCTAGAGTCATCTTGTAGAGGAATTACAACGGGATTTACAGGAGGCAAAACACAATATTCATTTTCTTTTTCAATAATATGCCTAGAACACTGCTTCCATAGATCTGTGGCAGCAATATGAGATACTGCATCTCTTATTGTGACCAATAGCGATTCACTTAATTGAGGGGTCTGATTATGTTTTCTTACTTTTTTTTTTAAAGCAGCCCAGACCAACTCAATCGGGTTAAAAATGCAGTAATAGGGAGGTAGACGTAATACTTCATGGCCATTTTGCTGAAGCAGATTGTCAACAACATACTCTATTTCAAATTTTTGTCTTTTAATAAGATCCAATAATATGGCTTTGGTTGATTTTTGTGGTATTTCCCTATTCCCCTATTCCCTTATCCTTCATAAAATCAATAATGTCTTGTTTTTTTGTGCCTGTATTCGGAATTTTGTTTTTCTGTCGGGAATGGTATGGCGCATTGTCCATAATAATCACTGAATTTGGGGAAATGTTTGGTATTAACTGCTGCTCTATCCACTTTTCAAATAAGTCGGAGGTCATGTCCTCATGATAGTCGGCACATGATTCTTTGATATTTTTTGCAGATAACAGCAAGGCATTAGGTATAAATCCATTTTCACTGCCAGCATGGAGAATAATGATTCGTTTTCCACGGTTGCATGGTGTATTTAAAATGCACTTGTTGCTGTCGTCAACCCAGCCGTACTGCACAACATCATGGGTATCATACCACGTTCCATCCAGGTAAATCAGATTTCTTTTCTGCTCTCTATAGATTTTATCTTTGTGCAAAAATTCTTGGCGCAATTCAACGATTCGAGACGACTCCATAATCACCATTCTTTTATCTAATTTTTTGCATTGAAAACCACACAGTTTTACAATACAGTGCAGTGAGTCTAAGCATTTGTAATTATAAAAATCTTCAGGATAATCTTTTAATTTATCCCGTATCATTTCCAACGTGGGCACCAAATTTTCTTTATAAGATCCGTATATTATAAGACGAATATCTTCCTGAAAACCCACGTCTATTCTTTTTAATTTTTGCCCTATGCGCTTTCTGTCGAAGGAATGGTTGACTACATCTCCCCTTTTTATAACCCGATAAATGGTAGACCGACTGATTTTTGTCAGGATACAAATTCTGTTTAAAATTTGATTTTGCGAGGAATCTGGATTTTCGTTTTTCAGACAATCATACATATTTAGGATTACTCTTTGGGTCTGTTCCTCTAAATGTTTATGAAAGAATTTTGCCTGCACAGGTTCATCAACCATCTCCTCGTGGCTTGGAGCATTTTCCCAAGGTCTCCAAAGAGCCATATTTAGGACACACAAGAACAATCAACACAACAATTAAATCAACAAGTAAACTGAGTATTCAAAAGTCAAAAACACATAAACTAATAAAATCTATGAAAAAACGCGGACAGACTAAAGAAAACACGTTTATTCACCGCTACACGGCACTGGCTAAACTGTTTCAATTTTCAGTAGCCACCTGCACCTGTTCGGAGCTCTGAAATACACGCTTTCTCATTGGCTATGTCCACGCATAGGCGTGCTTTACTCCACGTGGACCGGTGAAACTGCCTTTGATCTTATACGGGGGATATTTGCTGCGATATTTGGCGATTTTTGCAGCAACAGAGCGTGTTAAATATAGATATATAAAACGCACCCGGTATTTCACAGTGTTTCAAGTGACTTCAGATAAAGTATACACCAACATGACTTTTGCTTTAAAGCGCCTGTAGCGTGCAATTCCTCTAAGCTTGACCTTCCAGAAAAACTTTAAACTGAGTTAAAAATCCACAAAGTCCGGCCCAGACATGACATTTTATTGGGTGATGTATCTATGCGTTTGTTATGTAAGTTAATGAAGTTTTATTTATGTCATGCACAAAAACTGATAAAATAAGATGTTTGAATATATTAAAAATTTTAGCAAAAAAAAAAACAAAAAGGCAAAATCAATATATTTTGTTAATTAATAAGCAGTATACATTAGGCTTTTTATGTATAATTAAACATTCATTATTCAGCTTAGAATTTAATGATCTTGTAGTACAAAAAGCCAAAAAAGCGTGTTCTGTCCTGATTTTTCAAGAGTCTGCTAGATTTATGTTACTCTTAGGCTACCTAGTTATCGTGCAAAATTTCATCGCAATCGCTTCATTAGCGCCCGAGATACGTGATATTAAATACTTGGCGTGTTTAGATAAATGTGAAAAACGAATTTAGAACTTTTTTATTGTCAGATATGAAAATGCCTGGGTCTACACTACCCATTTGCTATGTTTGTTTCAAGCCCGGAACATACTGTATAGTGATACTGATTCTTTAATGTACCTTATTTTGGGTTGTTCCCTATTTTGATGTTGAAGCAAGATAATATAATTTTGAATACCTTGCGAGCTTCTATTATAGATGAAGCAGACGTCCATCATCCATTCTATCTCAGTCGAACCTATTAGACGTTATGTAAGTAACCAAGGAATATGCCTTTATTGCATCATTAACATTATAACATAACATTAAAATTTATTAATTAAATATACATATATATATATATTTTGAGACGTGGTCATTGTCGTCTAGACCAGTTAGGTGAAAAATTAAAGCTTCCGCCTTTTGTTGGGTACTTCGACAAAAATTTAAGCAAAGAGGACTCTTTATACTTTTTATATTCTCTCTAGCTTTCAATGGACTTTGCCATCATTATCAGGAGCTGCAATTACATTGATAACAGTACCAACAATAGTGTAAAATGAATTTAAATTGACTTAACTTACAGTAGTTTGTGAGGATGTTGCTAATTGTTGTTTACGTTCAGGATGAGGGAAACACCCAGTAACATGGTTGTTATGTGCGGCAAGGACACATCCGTTCCAGTCTGGTGGTAGGTTTATTTGAGTTTACAAAAGTGGACTGTATTTGATTTGGTAAATGAGTAACAATGCAAATTTCTTGAACCTGTTGATGCGTTCTATCTCGACGACTCCAATGTTGGTCGCGGCGCTTCAATCTCCTGGTGTCTCCGTCCCCATTGGCTGGATTCAAAAACAGTCAGGCAGCGCTTGCGCAGTGGTCGTGGCTGGTACACAGTGGCGCGCGCGCCAAATGACCATTGGCGTAACATAGGCCGCCCCCTTGAAAGCCTCCAGGCTTTCAACACGATGAGATGCTGTCGTCGTTTGGAAGTGGAAGAGCACAAAGCTTGACTACTGGCCTTTTGTACTCTCCAGTTGAAGTTCTTAAGGTAACAGTTCGAGTGATGTGGTCTGGTCCGGGATGGAGTTCAGTTATTCTGCCGATTTTCCATTTCAATGGAGGGAGTCCGTCTTCTTTAACTAGCACCAGAGTGCCGATCTTGAGTCCTTGAATGAAGTTCTCCTTCCACTTGGTGCGATGCTGCAGATGTGAGACATATTCTTTGGACCACCTGGCCCAGAAGTGCTGCGTCATTTTCTGCAGTCGTTCGAAACGAGATAATTGGTTTCCAGGAACGGTTAACCAATCTTTGTCTGGTGTAGCCATTAATGATTCGCCGATGATGAAGTGTGCGGGTGTGAGAGGAGAAGGGTCTGAGGGGTCGTCTGATAAAGGGTAAAGAGGTCGAGAGTTCACACATGCTTCAATTTGAGTCAATACCGTATAGAACTCTTCAAAAGTTAATAGCGTTTCACCGACAGATCGTTTTAAATGATGCTTTACCGTTTTGACTGCGGCTTCCCATAGCCCACCAAAGTGAGGTGATCTAGGTGGTATGAATGTCCATTTAATACCATCAATGGCTAATTTTTCCGAAATGGCATCAGTCCGCTGTAAAATGAATTGTTTTAGTTCTTTACTAGCACCCACGAACGTTGTTCCATTGTCTGAGATTACGTGAGAGCAAAAACCTCTGCGAGAAGTAAATCTTCTGAAAGCAGCGAGGAAACATTCAGTTGTGAGGTCACTAACGATTTCAATGTGAATTGCCTTAACTGCGAGACAAACAAATAAAGCAATGTAAGCCTTGGATAACTTGGAGTTACGCGTCTTGCTGAGCTTAATAGTGAATGGACCGGCAAAGTCGATTCCTACAGATAGGAATGGTCGCCCAGGAGTGACTCGAGATTTCGGCAAACTTCCCATCAAGTATCTTTCTTGATTGAGGCTAAAGCGAAAACAAGAGATACATTCCCGAATAATTTTTCGCACAAGCCTTTTGCCGCCGATAGGCCAAAATTTTTCTCTGATAGATGCTAGAAGACCTTGACATCCGATGTGTTTTAAACGTTGATGTTCATGACGAGCGATAATCACGGAGAAATGATTATTTTGGGGTAGGACGTATGGATGTTTTTTATCATAAGGATAATCAGATATTTGCAGACGACCGCCAACACGAATAAGTCCATGCGAGTCAACAAAGGGAGATAAACTAAGAAGACTGCTTTTAGAGCAAACTCTTCCGTCCTGGGTTAGCTGTTGAAGATCGATAGGAAAAGAAGATCTTTGAACTATCCTTATAAGGTATGTTAGAGCATTATCGAGTTCAATAGGTGTCAAGGGGCCAGTTAGGTGATGCTCCTTTGACAGAGTCTTGAGTTTGAACCTGCTGATATAGCCAAACACCCGAAGCAACTTACAGAACGAAGAGAACTTGATAATTACAGAAGAGAGATGATTTTCTGTTGTCGAGAATAATGAAGTGATCTTTTCCTTGCGTTCAAGGAGATCAAAGCTATCGTTTATTGGGCTATCTTTAAAATGGGGCCAATTCGACTGTTCCCGTGACAGCCAAATAGGACCATGAAACCAAAGATTGGAGGTTAGGAAATCTGACGGAGATATTCCGCGCGACAACAAATCTGCTGGGTTATCACTTGTATCGATATAGTTCCAGGAAACAGGATCAGATAAAGCTTGAATTTGAGAAACTCTGTTCGCAACAAACATTTTAAGAAGATGAGGTGATAATTTCAACCAGCATAATACAATTTTCGAGTCACACCAGTAACAGATTTGATCGAAATTCAGCTTCATGGATTCTTTGACAGTTGATACGAGTTTGACAAGGAGAAGAGCTGCGCATAGCTCGAGCCTGGGAATAGTAACCTGCTTAAGTGGAGCTACCCTAGTTTTTGCACAGAGAATCTTGGTATGACAATTTCCTTGAAAGTCTACGGATCGAATATACACAACTGCTCCGTATGCCTTTTCAGAAGCATCTGAAAATCCATGAAGTTCGATAGAAATTGGATTGTGACATATCACGTGTCTAGGAAATTGAACAGTGTTCAATTCAGAGAGCTTTGATCTATAATCAAGCCATGTTGTATAAAGCTGAGAGGGAATGCTTTCATCCCATGAAACTTTGAGTTTCCACAAGTCTTGCATTATTAGCTTGGAGGTGATAGTGACAGGCGATAGGAGACCTAATGGGTCGAAGATTTGCGCTATACATGATAAGATGTGACGCTTTGTGATTTTTTGAGAGGCACTAGTCTCAGCTATACAATAAGTGAGAAGGTCCAGCGTCGCA
Organism: Acanthoscelides obtectus; assembly: GCA_963669975.1. Lineage (NCBI taxonomy): Eukaryota > Metazoa > Arthropoda > Insecta > Coleoptera > Chrysomelidae > Acanthoscelides > Acanthoscelides obtectus. Next base: position 73,414,663 of record CAVLJG010000008.1, on the reverse strand, counting down.
TTCCAAAATATGCCCAAAGTTTTGTTTTGCTGATCTGCACCGATTTGTATAGTCTCAGAATTTGCGAGAATATCTTTGTGGTTTGAGGACCATTTTCTCAAAGGGAAACCATGTTGGTTGAGTAAATCTGTAAGCTCTGCCTTCAAGGTCAAAGCCTGATCCACAGTCTCTGTGCCCGTGAGAAGGTCATCTACGTAGAAGTCTTCAATAATTACACGACAAGTTGAAGGATAAGCTGTCTTATGAATCCGAGCTACTTCATGTAGCGAACGAATCGCAAGAAATGCCGCCGAGGCTGTTCCGTACGTGACAGTGTTAAGTTCAAATGCTTGCAAGTCTTTGTTCCGATCGAACCGCCATAAAATCTTTTGCAGATGGCGCTGATCTTCTCGAACCAGTACCTGCCGATACATTTTGGCGATGTCGGCACCAAGAACAATATTGTGCTTCCGAAAACGAAGTAGGATCGAGAAAAGATCATTTTGGATAGTAGGGCCGATCATCATAATGTCGTTGACCGAATATCCCGAGGTGGACTTGGCGGACCCGTCAAAAACTACCCTTAGTTTAGTCGTAGTACTATCATTTTTCATGACACAATGATGCGGCATGAAAAACCCAGTGTTGTCTTGATTTCGGCACAATGACATGTGCCCGAGATCGATATATTCGCGGATGAATGCGTGATATTGATACTTCAAAGTAAGATTTCGTTCGAGTTTCTGTTCAAGATTAACAAATCGTTTTTCTGCTAGAGATTTAGATTCGCCGAGGCTTGACTCGGGAAGTTTCAAGGGGATGGCAACTACAAAATGGCCGTCGATGTCTTGAACTGTTTCTTTGAAGTTTTGTTCGCACATTTCTTCGTCTTCAGAAAGAAATTTTTTGCTAGGAATCTCCTCTATTTCCCAAAACCTTGTTAGGGTTTTGTCTAAATTGTCTACGCTGAGGTTACAAACGACACGAGGTTGGCATGGTGAGGCTGGTACAGGGCCTGATATTATCCAGCCTAATTTTGTCTTTTGAAGGATTGGCTGATCGCGTCCGAGCTTGATCTGCCCAATGGATATAAGATCCCAGAATAAGTCTGCTCCTATAAGGAGATCGATATGGCTAGCTTTAAAAAAGTTAGGGTCTGCAAGAGTAATATTATGCGGTAAGCTTAGAGAGCTTTTGTCAAAACCAACATCTGGAACGTTTCCAGTGATAGAAGGTAGAATCAAACACGATAAAGTAATGTGAAAACCGCTAAATTTGGATCGGATTTTGACAAATGTTCTGTGTGAGACCTTGGTATCTGATTGACCAATTCCAGATATATCAAGGTTAATTTTGGATTTTTGCAACTGTAAGATCTCAAATAAATTTTGAGATATGAAATGATTAGTAGATCCACTGTCTAGTAAGACTCTACATTCATGTGTTACCAAATGCATCTGAAGCATCAACAATAGCCGTAGATAGTAAGATCTGAGACGATTTGTTTGCATAAGAGTGATTGGAAGATAAAGAAACAATGTTATTATTTCTGGCTGACCGGTTCACATCGGCAACGTCGCGTTCGAAGGCAATGCGTTCTCCGCGCTGGCTCGCGGCACCGCGCTCAGCTGTGGCTGTGGATGGCGTGGGCGCATCAGCGGCAACGGCGGCTGCGTTATGACGCCCATTGTACTGACGCCGAACGGCAGGCGGCGAAGGAGGCGCGTCGTGTCGTCGAGCTTCAGGTTTGCTAGGAAAGTGCAGTAAAGTATGATGAGGCTTTCTGCAATATTTACAGAACATGGACTTGCAATTATTCACGTTGTGTCCGAATCTCAGACAGTTGATACAAAGATTGAGGCGCCTTGTTTCATTAAAACGCTCTGTGGGGGGTAAGCGAATAAACTCTTGGCAAATATAGATTGAATGATCCCTTTTACAAAACGCGCATGACGTATTTTCGTTGTGTGTAGCTACAAATGACTTGGGCTTGACGTGCTTATTGAACGATTGATTTTGTCTCGCTTTATTATGGTACATTTCGAAAGATTCCAGATTTCGACACTTGTTTTTTAGAAATTCTGAAAATTCCGTCATGGTAGGAAGTTCTTGCGCTTTGCTCCGCATTTCCCATTCGCGGCGAGTAGCGTTATCTAGCTTGGAGGAAATGAGGTAGATGAGTATCGAGTCCCAGTGCGAGACAGGTAGTTTCAAAACCTCCAAAGCTCGCAAGTGTTTCTGTAGGCTGTCTACTAAGTCCCATAGGCTAGCATAGCCTTCTCGTTGGATGTTAGGTATGTCAAAAAGTGCTTTTATATGATTGTTGACTAAAAGTTGCTTATTTTCGAAGCATTCCTCCAGTAAGTCCCAAGCTATATTATAATTTTGATTTGAAATTTCGAGAGACTTGATTGTGTCTGCGGCGCTACCTTTTAGTGACAATCTCAGATAATGAAACTTTTGTATGGGGCTTAGGGCATCATTGTTATGGATTAAAGAGCGAAAGGTATCTCGGAAAAATAGCCACTGATCGTATGATCCATCAAAATGTGGGATATTCAAGGCCGGAAGCTTGATAGCCTGCAAATCTGGCTGTACAAATTGTGGAGGGGAATGTAAAGCCGCATTGTTTCCTAGCGATGGGCGATGATCGTTCAAAAATTGCTTGGTTTTTGATGTAATTTCATAAAAGGCATTTTCAAATTCAGCACGCGCTACTGAATGAACTGATTCAAAATTTTCCTCAAAATTTCCATCTGAATCTTCGATTTTTTCTTGAATTTTGTTAAAATTGTCTAACCGCAATTCGACAGAAGCTAGTCTACATTCCAGTTCTGTGATATCTGGATTAGATTTTTGACTGATGGTATGGAAATAATTATGAAATCGAGTAAGAGTACCCTTTATGGATGCAAGTTTTTTAGCATTACCATTCGGCATTATGCGTGAGTGAGCGTGAACGAGAATGAGGGTAAATTCAGGTAGGTAACCAAGCCGTAACGTTAACGTTAGCGACAAATGCGAAAATTTGAGTGCTCCAGAAATAACGAAACAATATGAAATACGAGAATTTTTAAGCGACAATGTGTGAGCTCAAGGAAAAACGACAGGAATTTGAGATATGGAACGCACCAACCTTTTGTGTGAGTGTGACGATCTTCGATGGCGATTCCCAATGATGGCGGCTTGTTGTAGGTCCCGTGGTCGCTGTGCTTCAGGCCGGCCAGGGCGATTTTCGGAGTTTCTGACTTCGATCCGGCTCGTAGGATCAAATGTTATGTGCGGCAAGGACACATCCGTTCCAGTCTGGTGGTAGGTTTATTTGAGTTTACAAAAGTGGACTGTATTTGATTTGGTAAATGATAAATGAGTAACAATGCAAATTTCTTGAACCTGTTGATGCGTTCTATCTCGACGACTCCAATGTTGGTCGCGGCGCTTCAATCTCCTGGTACCTGGTGTCTCCGTCTCCGTCCCCATTGGCTGGATTCAAAAACAGTCAGGCAGCGCTTGCGCAGTGGTCGTGGCTGGTACACAGTGGCGCGCGCGCCAAATGACCATTGGCGTAACAATGGTGAAAACTGGATAGATGGTACAATGGTCAAAATTATATAAAATACACACAACTGTGTGACAAGAACAAGTTAAAAACAGATTAAAAATTTTTAGAACATGAAAGCATTACATCGTGAAGCCACTTGATGATTGCACAAAATGGTGGGCATGGAATAATGAGTGAGATGAACCCTTTGACAGAAGGCCGAAGGTTGTCAGTGTCTGTGTAGAAAGATGGAACGAATTATTTTGTGGGCGTGTGCTACGTTGCTAAATCACTTCAGATGATGTGATTTTCAGAATGTGTTATGTAAGAAATTGTCAAACCGACCAGAGGCAGTTGAATTGACTATATATTATTAATGGACAATTAAATTAACAGTTATCATTAAATCCTGAGGAGAAAATTATTAAAATTTGAATGGAATGAAGTTTATTGGTGGAATAGACCAAGAAACAGATTCCATTTATGGTTGTGAAGAGTCAAAATTTGGGGAGATGTGTAAGTGCTCCATTTTTCGCAGTTTAGCAAATATGAGTAAATGACACTCAGTTGCTTAACATCTGTCTTTTTGTTGATACAGTTGTTATTCATGCAAATGTGGGACATTTCCAGGAATAAACGTTTGGATAGGGGTTTTCTTTATCGAGAACTTTGATACTTGTGTAATTCATATAGTGCCCTGTTGTGTTAACATGAGATGCTAAAGCGCATCTTTCAGGATGAAGCCTAGAATCATGTTTGTGTGATGTAATCCTTTCTTTAAGAGATCTGGAGGTCTGACCTATGTATATTTGGTTGCAATTGATAGAGTAGACTGTGTTGGTTAAGCCAAGCAGCGGGACTCTGTCTTTCATTTTTGAAAAAATGCAGTTTATTGTGAGGACGGATTTGCAAGCAATTCGACAGTTCAAAGGACTGCACAATCTGATCAGCTTAGGGGTCAGTTCCTTGATATAGGGTAGGACAGCAAAACCAGGTCTGGAATTTGGGTTGGTGCTTGTACTGTTTGAATTGATGCTGTTGTTGGGAATTCTATCAGTTCTGTTATTAGGGGTTGTGTATCATTAGAGTATGGAAAAATACTGGGAGGTGAACTAAATAAGATCTTGTTAATCAGACACTTCGGATAACCATTGTTGATGAACAGTTTTGATAGTTTACGTAAATTTGAAGTGTGGAAAGTATTATCTGAGATGCTGTTTACCCTTGTTTTCATCTGTTTTACCAAGATGATTTTAATGCCTAGCTTATGGTATGACCTAAAATTGAGAAACCGGCCTGAGGCCATAGGTTTCTGGTACCAGTCTACCAATAAACTATTGTGGTTGGTGCGGATGAGTCTTGTGTCTAGAAAGGGGACAGACAGGTTCTCATCTTCTTTTTCAATGGTAAATTGGATGTAGGGGTCATAGCTGTTGAATTCTCCGACAATACCATCCAGACCTCTGGAGGGGAGGCATAAAATAATCTCATCTACGTATTTTTTATGAAGAAGAGCTTATAGGGTAGTGTCGGAATAACAGTATCAAGCAGATCATCCATGACATATTCTGCCAAAATTGGTGATAGAACAGATCCCATAGGACAACGATGTGTCTGAGAATATATTTTGTTGTTGAAAGAGAAATAATTGTTATGAAAGAGGAATGTTATAATGTTGGTGAACGATTCTAGAGATATGTTGCAGTGTTGACTTATCTCATATTGCTGAATAGCGACACCACATCAAGACTGGCGATAATGTGATCGGGTGGTATTGGCAATCTGTTGAACTGACGAGAGACTTCAAATGAGTCTTTGATGTAGTAATCACTATCTGCATGTGCTGATTTTAGTGTTGCCGATATTAATGAAGACAAAGCCTGGGTGGCTGAACCTATTGATGCAACTATAGGTCTTACTGAGAGTACAGGTTTGTGCATTTTCGGAAGTGCATAGAGTTTGGGAGGGACAGAGTTATAAGTAGTCAAAGTTCTTTTTTGTTCTTGGGTTATTTGTCCAGTGCTGAGAAGTTCCTTGACAACGTCATTACTTGTCCTTTCCACTTTAGGTGTGGGATCTCTATTAATTTCGTGGTATGATGGGTCATCATTGATAAGATTGTTGCAAAGATCTAAATAGTATTGTTTTAGCATTATGACTGTAACATTGCCTTTGTCAGATCTTGTAACCATAAGTTCAGAATGTTGTTTTAGAAATGTTCTAGTTTTGTTTAAAAGGTTGTGATATCAAAATTTTCGCTTCGATTTCCAGCTTCGGATGCCGCCTGATGTTTGGTGAAATACAGTCGAATATAATCTCAAAATGGCGTTTAAATTAGCCTAAATTAAAAATAATCGTATATCTCTTAAAATTGCTTTTAGAATATTGAATAGTATATTTTTTGATTTCTAGGTAAATATGTAACCAAATTAAAACGTTCAAAACGTAAAAAAATGTGCATGGTTGAACATTGTCAGAAAGTAGATTCTTGAATAGGTTTTGCCAAAATGAGTTCAAAAATGTCAATAATTAATTAAAAAATACAGTAGCTTTATAATTACTTATAACTTACCGAATTTGATGAACGACATCTTTTATTGGAAAGATGAGCTTGATGAGCTTTCATCATCGCTACTGCCTGAAGCACCAACGTCAATAATGAATGGCTCGACTTGTTCCTCTAAAATATTGTCCAGTTCCCACATTCTCTTTTCAACTTTGTCTTTCACGTGCTTAATACAGTTTTCCCATTTTTGCGCTGTTATTAATTCTAGTGCTTCTTTGAAAAGTCCTTTGAGGTCACAAAATTTAAAAGTTGTATTGTGCTTAGCTATATAATTTTTAACCTCTGCCCATATGAGCTCAATGGGATTGAGCTCGCAATGGTATGGAGATTGCTATAATTGGGATTATTTAGTCATATTGAAAGAAAGAATATTGAACGTCGTATGATTACTCAGCGCTTCACAATTTAATTTGAAGTTATAAACCTTTAAAAAATGAATGATCAGGAACCTGAAATACGCGCAAATATTAATATTAACAAATTATAACTTTATAAAGCTTAAAGTATGAATTAAAATGATTAGAAATATTAGGAACGGTACACAATATAAAACTTAGTAACTTTTTTTAAGTTTATACTATTCGACATATTTTAAGATTATATTAAAAAATTATTGAAATATCGAAAACACATAAAAACATGGCTTAAAAAAGTTCTAACAAATGAAAATGACAATAAAACATCCACGCATTTTATCGAAAGTTATAAAAGTTTTGTTACTTGTAATATGTTTTATCTGCCCCCTGGAATTAATGTTTAGAACCTTGTTCCCAAGGTTTGAAAAACATCCGATTGTTGTCTATTACTCGTATTTACCTGCTGGATTTTTAATCCGGTGGACAGTCCATCTGGAAAAGCCCTCCTGGATGAAGTTACAGAATCATCAACCCATACATTACTTGTAGTGTGTCCTGCGTTTACCCACGTTTCATCAAGGTAATAAATCTTCCTGTTTTGATTTCTATATTTCCCAATTTTTGTTAAATAATCCCTCCTCCATAGCACAATTTCTTCTCTATCCAGTAGTAAACTATTACGACCCCGTTTTTTCCATTTGAAATTTAAATGCTTCAGTAACGCATGGAAAGTTGATCGTTTGAAATTTGACAACATTGTATCTCCATTTACCTCCTGCAGTACTTTATCTATAGTAGGTATTTCATTCCTAAAGAAGAATTCATGCACTTTCCTCCTAATCGCATGCTTATCAGCTTCATCCAATGATTTAACAATACTTTTGCGATGTTTACTGGTCATTGGCTCAGAAAAGGTGTGATTTTTTTTGTATTGTCTTAACACAGTAAAGACTGATGCGCGACACACCCCAACTTTGTGAGAAACCTTCACAACAATTTCTTTGATGGTTGATGCCTCGTTCTCCTCGCGCTCGATCTTATATATATTCAAAATGACCTCTTTCATTTCTGCACTCAGGTGTCTTTTTTTAGAGCGTTTCCTAGGTGGACTACAGGAGTTTACAACTTCATCGACAGTATCTGTACTACTGGGCATTTTGCGCAAGCAGTTGATAACAATAACAATCAATAACAAGGTATAACAATAACAACGACAAACTCAACAACTTAATAAGATAACAAACGAAAACGTCCAAAGAAATATCAAATTGCAATGATGCACACGACATACGTAACACGTCTGAACCTGAATGTGACTCTGCCTTGATACGACTGCTCTGCCGCTCGGCATAGGCATTTAATTGCGAATTGACCAATGAGGGCTCCTGTTTTACGTCGAGAAGGCGGCGTTAGCGTGAAAATCACCCGAACCTTTTGTTTACATCCGGTCTATCTCTTATCTGAATATACTGTAGGGAAAGAAATTTTAAAATGTCATGAGGGATGTCAACATTACTGAGATTTTTGATCCAATTTTGTTGAGTGTTGAGCAAAGTTTTTTCGGTGTCATTTAACAATCTGTCAAACTTACGAATATTAGAGTTTTTTATGTTATGAAAGATTTGATTGTAATGTCTGAGTTGTCTATATTTGAAATTATCAAAAATTAGGGGAGAAGTGGAAAAAATTATGTCACTTTGGAGTAAATTGAGTGTGGAATGAAGTTTCTTCAACTGTCTTGTTGTCCTCATCCTGAACGTAAACAACAATTAGCAACATCCTCACATACTACTGTAAGTTAAGTCAATTTAAATTCATTTTACACTATTGTTGCTACTGTTATCAATGTAATTGCAGCTCCTGATGATGATGGCAAAGTCCATTGAAAGCTAGAGACAATAAAAAAAGTATAAAGAGTCCTCTTTGCTTAAATTTTTGTCGAAGTACCCAACAAAAGGCGGAAGCTTTAATTTTTCACCTATATATATATATATATATATATATATATATATATATATATATATATATATATATATATATATATATATAATATTTTGAAATATAAAAAAGTTTAAATTAATAATACGATATCTACAAAAATATTACAATTAGATCAGATCTGGCAATGGTACTTTACTTAAAAAATTGAACAAGCTTATCAACTTAGAGTCTAAAGAAAAATAGAGCTTTGCCATGACCGCCGAAATTAAGAACTGTGTTGGCAGGTTTAGTGTGTGATTTAATATTTCCAAGTTAGTGTTGGCACCAACACCAGAAAAAACAGAACTCGTAGGTTGGATATTTCTAAATCAATTCTAAAGTATTTCAACTGGAGGAAATTGAAGAGGAAAATACAACGCGCAGTCAACGAAATTCATCAAGGAATAGTTAGGAAAAATAGAAACTATAAACTAAATTCAATTTTAGATACACATTTTGACAGATTCAACATGTCCAGCACAACCTGATCTAGTCTAACCATATTAGACGAAAATACCACTGGCTTGCGAAATAATTGTAAAGTCTGGTTTTATTGCTGCAAGTTGTTCAAGCGGGTATTTAAAATATGGACGCATAAAACTTCTGTGTGAAAACTTTTTATGTGACAACAATGAACCATAAAATGAGATCACACGTAAAAAGATCCGACTAATAGCAAAAAAGTTATGGCCGAAAACCGAGGCAAAGTGCAGGTTTCGGCACTTGTTAGTAATGCGACGATGGTTTCTCGCAGATATTTGAAATTATTCACATTCGTAGGATTCGTACTTATAAATAACCACAACAAAATTGATGTAGATTGGTCAAGTAGTTTTTGAGAATTTCTAATTGTTTATCCCAAAACACCGGTTTTCCGGCCATAAATACTGGTTTATTGAGCAATATACGGGGTGAGTTCAAAGGGCATTTTATAGCACTAGTTTACCTTGCCGATATGATTTGCAAAACATTCCGGAAGATAAATGTTATTTTTATACAAAAAATGATGGGTTATGTTTTTTCTTACATTTCGTATTTGTGAGTCATTCGCAACAAAAGATGATAGACACATCCGCTTTGTAATGAATTTTTTTCGAATATCGTAGCGCATTTGTTTAAGTATTCTCAAATACAAAATGCTTGAATTTGTTTAGAAGAAAAAACGTAACCTTTGCTTTTCGCATAAAAATAAAATTTATTTTTCGGAATGGTTTGTGATTCATATCGGCAAGGTAAACACGTGTATTTTGTTATTAAAAGCTCTTTGAACGAACCCTGTATATTGCTCATTAAGCTAGTAGTGATGGCCGAAAAACAGGTGTTTTGGGACAAACAATCAGAAATTCTCAAAAATCTACTTGACCAATATAATCCAATTTTGTTGTTGTTATTTAAAAGTATGAATCCTACGGGTTGGAAGAATGAACAAGTTGCGTGAAATGATCGTCGCATTACTAACAAGTGTCAAAACCTGCATTTTGCCTCGTTTTCCGGCAATAATATTTTTGACATTAGTCCTAAAAATCTTATATGAAAAGCGTTTTCGTTCCTGTTAACACTTTCGGTTCAATCCTAAAAAACCCGTTTTCTCATTTCTTGTTATCAAATAAAAAGTTTTCCTACAAAAATTGGTGTACCCATTTTATACCCCCTTGAACAACTTGCACCAAAGAAATCAGACTTTACAATTGTTTCGGGGAAATTTGCTAATATGATTAGACTGTATTTCTAAATCAATTCTAAAGTATTTCAACTGTAGGAAATAGAAGAGAAAAATATAACGAACAGTCAACGAAATTCACCTATGTAAAGGAGAAATGGAAACTATAACTAAATTCAACTATATATACATTTTGACAGGTTCAACATGTCCAGCACAATTTGATTGGTATCAGCGCACATTGGTGCAATGTATTGAGTAGGTTTGCTGAATTTACATCAATTGAGAAAACGCTCTGGCCTTAATAAGCATAAAAAACCGAATAAGCTATTTAAAGCTGAAATTAGAAAACTACCTATAACCGTTATATTTTTCCGTTTAAACTAACACTATTAATGTCACTGCAATAATGGCTGCCAGTATTATAACTCACCAGTTCTTTTAGAGCGTGATGCATATGCAAGTGAGCGAAAAAAAGCAAAACCAAAGTTATGACCACGAATTATGGGTTAACACTTATTACATAATCAGTTCAAACCCTTCAAATTAATAACGTGCTTGCCTTCTGATCTATATCCATGCTTGACGCATCGGAATTTCAGTATAAAAATTGTTCGGTAATGCGCTTCCTATAGGGTAATTCTAGGACAGATGGCCCATCAGGTGAGTTGGCCCACCGTCAATATCTCCACAAATGTATGAAAGACCGATACTTTGGCAACACCGGCAGCCATTTAGTATTGCGTCATATGCTGTGTCAGCCGCAGTTAGTAATTGAACGTTTTATTACAGTAGAATTACAATAGAAGTGGTGGTTATATGTACGATTTTTTTTTGACAAAGTATTAAAATTGCGTGAGAGGTACGTATTGTTATTTTTTGCAAACAATTACAAATTCATCGGGTAGTACAAGGCCTGGCGGCATTCCTCACCTAAAATTAAATTTTTATTCGCATGTATAACTTAACGCCGAAGTGAGCCATCTATCCTTGTAACATTAGGTGAGTTGGCTCACTGCTAAGAGAGGAGAGATGGCTCAATTACTTAACATGATTTTAATAGTTATGAACTCTTTTGCAGTTAAAATGCCTACCGAATATAAACGCAAAGGTAGTGTTTGTCGAGGGGAATGGTCAGAACAAGATTTACAACAAGCTATAGAGGCTGTACAAGAAGGTAGAGTAGGTGTTCGAGAAGCCGTTCGTTCCTTTGGTGTGCCATACACAACACTTCGACGACGCTTGAGAAGTGGCAATCATGGAAAGCTTCCATTGGGACCATTATCTACTTTAGGACAAGAAAACGAAGTTAAATTGGTCAATCATATTAAAAAACTTCAAAAGTTTGGATTTTCGCCATCACGAACAACTGTACGCTCTATGGCATTTGAATTAGCCCAGAAATTAAATCTCCCACATAAAGTCAATATTGAAAGATGTATGGCAGGATATCAATGGCTCGAGTCATTTTTAAGGCGCAATAAGGATCTAGCAGTGAGAAAATCCGAAGGTATGTCAGCTGCTCGTTGTTTAAATATGAATAGAGAAGTTGTGGCATCTTATTTTAACCTATTGGAAAACACTCTGATAGAATATAATTTAATTAACAAACCAGCAAGAATCTGCAATGTAGATGAGACAGGTCTACAAATGAACAACAAACCAGGCTTTGTTATTGCTCAGAGAGGTTCAAAAAACGTATCGGCAGTGACATCAGCAGAAAAAGGCGAAACAATCTCCGTAATAACATCTTGCAATGCGGAGGGGTCATTTATACCACCAACGTGCATCTTTAAGGGTAAGAATCAGAAACCAGAGTTTGCCGATGGTATGCCACCAGGCTCCTTAGTATTCATGTCTGAGAAATCAGCTTATGTCAATAATGTTTTATTTTTGAGGTGGCTTAAAGAACAGTTTGTCCCAAGGAAACCTCCGGGATATGTTATGTTAATCCTCGATGGACACTCATCGCATTGCAGCAGCGTAGAGACACTAGAATATGCTTCTGAAAATGAAATAATTTTTCTGTGTCTACCTAGTCACACAACTCAATTTCTTCAGCCTCTAGACAGAGGAGTTTTTAAGTCACTAAAGGCGTTTTATTATGAAGAATGTAATGCTTTCATTAGAAGAAATCCCAATCGACGCATTAACAGATTGATTTTTGGACAATTACTCGCTGCAGCTTGGGAGAAATCAACAACTGTTAAAAATGCGGTTTCATCTTTCAGAGCTACAGGAATTATGCCTTTCAATCCGTCTGCGATTCCAGATTACGCTTATCTTACTGACAAACCTCAGGGAGCTTCACCTAATGAACCTGAATCTCAAGTTTTACCGAATGGTGAAATATCTGTTGACAATAGAAATGAATCTGCTCAGGATTGATCTATTATTGAAATATTGGAATCGGTAGTGAATGATTCAGCTGGACCATCTGATATGAAGACACCTGAGAAAGAAATAGATATCCCTGGAAAAATACTGGACAAAATTAACCCGATTCCTATCACTGAAGTAGTCTCTTCTGCGAGGAAGAGAGGTGGACAGTTGGCTTCTGTCTTGACTAGCAGCGATAATATTAGAAATAAGAAAAAGAAACTAGAAGAAAAATTACAAGCTGAGGCGAAGAAACGGAAAAAGAAAGAAAACAAGAAATGCATTAAACCAGGTCCTAGCCGCGTTCAAAGTAAGTCTAAAAAACGGAAGCAATCTACATCTTCTTCTTCTGAAGAAGAAATAATATATGATGATTCCTCGGAATACGAAGATGAAACAAGTAAATGCGGTGGATGCGGAGATTTTTATTCCAGCAACACAAAAATGGATGACTGGATTCAGTGTGTGACGTGTTCCAGATGGGTACATGAAGGGTGCACCAGATTTGACAATTTTTTACTATATTTACTAGTTTTTGAATCGAGCCATCTCACCGAATACTATGGGCCAACTCACCCATATATTAAAGGAGAGATGGCTCAGTCTGATATTTTATTTTTTTCGTTTCTTTGAGAATAAAATTTAAGTTTGATTATTTTTCTGTTGTAATAATATTCTTCATATAAGCCTGGTTTAACCTAAGATATTAAATGATTTTTCTGGGGTATAATAAAGATGTTATGTTGATTTGTAAAAAGGTGGGCCATCTGTCCTAGAATTACCCTACAGGGTGTCCCAATATTTCGGGGCCCATGTATTTTTAGACTCAAAATAAGTCTATAGATTACGGTTTACCTCTACGCAAAAGTCCTACGTTTGCCCGTTAGAGGACGACTTTTTAAAACAAATTTTTTCATATATTTTTGGAACCAATAGCCTGATTTGAATGAAGTTTGAACACACGTGATGTGCTGAACGTCTTAATATTTGAATTTTACGGAAAACTCTAAAGGATTTGCGAAGACTGAAAAATACTCCCACCCAATCCCTTAAATTTCTTGGTTTGTGATGTGTCGTTTCATCGTCACTATCACAGCTTCGCGTGGTCTGGGTGAGGTTCAAAAATAAAATACCCAATAATTTTGCTATTTTCTGCTGATTGTAGCCAAGGTTCAAATCGCTATCTGCCATTAAGTATATCTATTTTTAAGCCTTTTGTCTAATGCAATCCATATCTGTACCGAATACATCCCCGACCTACCCCACAAAATCAATGACAAATCAATTATCCGCCTCCCACTACCAGCTGACCTTTACACAGGCGTCCAATTACTGGATCCGTTCGCGTGTGATTTGAAGGGCGCGTTTGGGGTTCCCCGGCAGGCACCCCGTCAGCCGTGCTGATGTCGTTAGCCATGGAAATTGTTTGATCGACGGCCTGGAACCAGTACGAGGAGAATCAAGGCTACCTACGATCCCCTTGCGTTTTCTTTACGATTGGTTAGGCGGGCTTGCAGAAGGCTGAAGGACCCGAATTAAGGTTTTTAGCAGGAAAATATGATTTGAGAAACCAAACATGAAGATTTGTTCGTTAAGGTTCTTACTGGACACTGAGATGTACATAATGGCATAAGATTTGGTATTTATAATTGCTCTAGAAACTAATTCAATTACAACTCATGGTAACCAAATTAGCAGATAAATTAGTTAGAGTAGTAGTTTTTAACACTAGACAAAATCTTTCTATTAAGCATCCCACAAACCGGCGCGAAATAATCGCGGCGAACTATTCGCAACGAAATTCAGAGCGAAATTCGCAATCTGTTTCGCCTGTTTATTCATACCAAAGCGTCTTATTCGCTCCGCGAACGTGAAGGTTTCGACAGGTTGCGTACATTTTATTTTTGCCTTTTGCAATGAGCTCGTCTTCAGAAGAAGAGGAGGCACTTCTATTTCTTGCTTTAGAAGAGGAACAAAATGCACGGTAAGTTATGTTTATTTAACGCCATTTGATAGTTGGGTATGTATTAAGTTTAACGAAGTACATAAAACAAATATTTTCAATTTTGTTTAGGAAATGAAGGAAGTGGGTACATGATATTAACTTGGAACGAAATAAATTTGGAGAATACCATATCTTGATGCCACAACTTCGGCTGGATGAACAGCGCTTTTACATATATTTTAAAATGACTCCAGAGTGTTTCGATGAAATATTGAACTTGGTGAAAGATGAAATACGAAAATCTGACACAAATTATCGTGAAGCCATTTCGCCAGAAGAACGACTTGCTATTACACTCAGGTAAAAAAATTATATGTATTAAAATTAGTAGGCTTATCGAATACGAAAACTTCAGGGATCGTGAAATAAATATTTTATTGTAATAACTGGACTACATGTTGCCACTAGGATTAAATGTTGCTAAATAATTCGAGGCAGAATTTGCCTCCTCTGTTGGGTATATTATTGGAGTAAACCCAGTGCCGCTTGGGAAGGACGACATACTACTATCATACATACTTGCAGAATTCTGGGTAGACGCTGAAGACATTTCTTCAATATGTTCAAATTCATCGTGCGCTATTAATTCGGCTATTTTTAGTTTTATTCGGGCTTGACGCTTTAAGGGAAGTGTTTTCACAGTCTGTGTATGTGCCAAGAAAAGTGAATCAATGGCCTCGTTCTCTTTTTGAGGTTTTTTACCTTCAAAATAATTAATGAGCTGTTGTACAGACGAAGATGGTGGTTCATAGCGTTTTCTGCTCGTTTTATATTTTGGTGTAGTTGCAGTCTGCGGAAAGGTGTGCCCTGGAGTAGTCACTGCTGTAGTGTTCAATGAAGAAGGTGGTGCTGTCTGTGTTGCCGAGGCGTTCTGTGCATCTTCTGCATCTACATCAGCATTTTCATCTTCTCCATGGCCGCGGTCTTCCAAATTTTCGGTTTCTACATTTCCAGCCCTTTCCTGATATATATTTGAGTTAAATTCGGCAGTCTCATAATGTATGACGTCAATATCTTTCACATTAGACGACGTTTTGGCAAATGCCAAAAAAGGACGGAAAAATTCAATGTAGTCAGCCCACTGCCACTTTTTTATGTTGCCCACTGCTTGGCCGGTCTTTGGTTTGGTAGATTTTATATATTTTGCAAATGTGTCTCTGATATTCTTCCACCTTTTTTTTACTTCATCACCTAAAAACGATTTTTTTTATAGATTCCTTGCCACTGGTGACACCTTCTATACCATTGGGCATAGCTTTCGAGTTGGCTTTACAACAGTGAGTGCAATCGTAACCGAAGTCTGTGAAGCGATATGCAGACATATGGAACATATATATACCAGAACCAACAGAGAATATATGGAAAAAATGTGCTGAAGAATTTGAAAATAGATGGGGATTTCCCAATTGCATTGGCAGCGTGGACGGTAAACATGTAACAATCAAGAGACCTAACAACAGTGGCTCCAATTACTGGTGCTATTTACATAAATATTCAATAGTACTTATGGCCATTGTTGGTCCGGACTATAAATTTATATGTGTTGATATTGGTGGTTTCGGAAAAAATAGTGATGGGGGTATTTTCGAAACCTCAAACATGGGAAAACAATTTGAACAAAATTTAATGAGTGTCCCTGCACCTAGATTTCTCCCTGGGCAAAATGAAATCTGCTCGTACGTCTTAATTGGTGATGAAGCATTTGCTTTAAAACCATACCTTATGAGACCATTTCCTTATAAGCAGACTTTAACCGACGTCAGAAAGGAGAAATACAATGTAAGACTTTGTCGAGCTAGAAGGGTCGTGGAAAATGCGTTTGGTATTTTGTCTCAAAAATGGCGAATATTTTACAGGCCATTAGGAACTAAAGTAGGTACTACTATTCTAATTGTACGTACGGCATGTGTTTTACACAATTTTTTACGAAGTAAAAGTGGCGATGACAAATATTTCCAATTCTTAGATCCCCCAGAACCCGTGCTTGGAGCTTTTACTGATATAACAAATGATCCTCGGCGGGCAGCAAGTCTAGCATTTTCTACTCGTGACAAATTCGTAAATTATTTTAATTCTGATATGCCTATGCCCAATATATAGAATATTCGTTTTCACATTTGTGTAGACTGTAAATTATTTAACAAGTTAATAAAAAATATTAGGTACATACCATTTGTATTTAATTCTTTTCCTATTTCCATCCAAATCTTGTCTTTCTTTCTCACATTCCTGTATTCATCGTTCGATAAATCATACAAACAAGGATACTTTTTCACTATTTCTATCAATAATTCCGTTTTTGCCATTGCGAATTTTTGAAGAACGGCGTCAAAAACGCGGTCAAAGGCGAACTGAAATACGCCGCGATAAAAACGCTGGAACAATCGCATTCGCTTCGCACAAGTCTGAGCCTGTCCGTAAACCACCGCGTTTTAATCTGATCGCGAATTCATCGCCGCGAAATTTTCGCAGCCAAAGCGAATATTTCGCGCCGGTTTGTGGGATGCTTTAGTCAAAATGTCAAATCTGTCTGTTATAAAATTTTAATCACTATGTATACAGGGTGTAAAGTTAGTAGTGGATCAACGGAAGTCAGGTGATAGCCTCAAAAAATATCGAATGAACCCCTATATGTGTGGACCGAAATTTTATAGTTCAGGAGATATTTGCATTTTTGTGAAATTTCGGAAGAAAAACGCGATGATGAACTTTTAATCGCAATTACTACTAAACCATTAGGTTTAGGGCCGTGATTTTTTTGAGATGAGCTAAATGGTTAGTTTCAGCAATGCTTATGTCAGTTTTTAACAGAGCTAATAAGAAATCAACGCAAAAGTTTCAAACTCATTGTTTTGTGAAAAATCTCTTCCGTTTCTCAACTTCGGAGGGCGGTAAAAAAATTGTGGTTTTATTTCATTATTACTAGAAGAACGTTTTATGTAAAAGAATAAATCCCTGTGAATAAAAAGCATTCAATCGGAAACCATAGGGGTTTAAATGTCGATCAGGAAAGAATGTACAGAACGCCTGAAATAAAAACGAGATACATTTTTTTATTGAAAATTATATTATCATGTTTCATGCAGTAAACATACCCAGTTATCCACTTTTTCCCTTCTATTTGCCAGGTAAAGTTGCAGTTTGGCACCCATCCCACTTGGCCCACCAAACTTCTCGATAAGCTTCCGTACTTTTTCATGTTCTTGTTCGGTAAGAAGCGGTCGTAGTGTTTTTTCATATTTCTTCAGTGTGATCTCAAGAGTTGGTAGTGGTAGTTTTGGTAGTTGTTCCTGAAATAAATAAAATAATGAGGCTATTTCCTATTCGTATTATTTGAAAAGGAGGCAGTTATGATCAACACGATTTGGTTCAGCATATTCAGTTTAATCTACCAAGGGTATCTATCCTCCAGTTTTGGATCGACTCTGTTGATAGCTTGTAGATGAGGATACTACTATTTGATAGATCCCTATAATAATAAGTACCATTCACCATACTCATAAAATATTTACATATGTGAGTCCTGGTTCCTGGGTTATCAGACGAGGCAGACTTACGAACTAATACAGTTGTAGATCCTTCCGATAAGAAGTATAATATATCTTGTTGGTTGCAAATAGAAACAGAGCAGTGGATTCGAAATTGACACTTTCGGAGGTAGAAAAGCATAGCAGGAAGTTTCCGAAAAGCAAAGAAGGTACTCGTGAATCCTCAAGCTAGGGAGCGACGTTTCCATCTTTTCAGACAAAAAATCATCTACGAGTATTAGTAGGATTGTGATCGACACCACTTCAACATGGTAACTAGTAATTCGTCGTATTTTTCCCGGGGGTGATAGGGGACCTAAGATGGAACAAATTTCGTTCTTGGTCAAAAATCAATAGAATTCGAGATTCTTCAATTTTTATGGTTTTTTAACAATCACCCGAAATTCGGCATCTGACTCTCTACTGAAAAGAAGCTTGTACAATTAAACAAGTCCAGAAATACTAAACTAAATGACATTCTTTATTTATTTCAAATGGATGTATTTGTTTTCAAAAAACCTTGCTCTCTGTTTCTGGTTTTGCTACACTTGTCGGTTAAAAGAGGCATAGTTGTTATATGCTAAAAGAATTGGTCAAGTATAATGCATTCCTTGAAGCCTGATGTGCTCCTATTATGTGCTTTCGATGTGTAGCTTTTTAGTAACCGCAAGAGATGTAGGAAATTTGGCGCCTGGGTAAGCGACTCAACAAAAGCATAAAAGACCGTATCACCGTATTCGAATCATTGATCATTGCGAATTTTTTGTGGAGCTAAAAAGTGAATTATCAAAGAGACAAATGATTATTATTTTTGACTTGAGTCGGTTCTATCGACTGTTTGTTAACATTTGAACGGTTTCTTAATGCTGCCTGGTATCCTTTTTAAGAGCTAGACACACTTTTGTTCTACCGCAAACTGATAACAAAAATTATTTTATTTTTAGGAATAGCTGTTATTTTATGTTTGTGTAGTATGCTTGTAGCTTTTATGATGATCTGAGCTTAATTCTGAGTATGAACTATGAAAATTTGTTACATATTTTTTTCTTAGACTGAAGGGTTCAATTTCCGGTGTTGAAAATCACAATTAAAAAATCTCGAAGACTACTGACTTTGGACCATACATATATGGGGTGAGATTTGTTGCATTTCAGGTTCTTTATGATGCCCTTAAAGGAATACGTCAAATTGTCAGTAATTTTGCATTTCTGTATTGAAGCCAGAAGTGATGTCACGAAGTGCCATCGTAACCTTTGAAAACACGGATAACGACCAACCAATTACATAAAATGGTGTCAGGTGCGGGGTCAAGTCAAGATGTTATTACTACAAGCAATATCATAGTGAACAAGTATACCATTTTAGTGAAAGGGACTGGAATGACCAATATTATAAAATGTTTCAAAAGACGTCTCAATGATATTATACAAAAGCTTGGTTTATGGTTATCCGAGTACCTATCCCTTCCTTCCCACTTCCCTTGCTCTCAGTTCCATGTGAGAATATCATACTAGAGTATCTGTTATTAAAAAGTATAGGTAGGCATGTCCATCCATCCGTCCTATTTGTATGCAGCATCCCCTTCTAACCGCACGAAATGAACCACTTTGGTGTGCAAAACGACATAACGATGCGTCGGCGACGTGTTGGGTGCACATCGACATGGCACAACCTCGCCAACCCTCGCCACCCCTTCGCTGATATTACTGTAATTCAGTTTCGGAATCATCCATATATTCATACGGGGGGCGAATGGAAATTATGAGCAGGGATGGACTTTCGAGGTGTGCAACAATTCAAATATGAAACAAATGAAACGAAGATTTTAGGATTGAATAACCATTCATTGTAGATGTATGGAAGGCTTACTTCGTTTCATTTATAGGCGTCCAAAGGGGGGTTGGGCCAGGGTGTATAATACCATGTGAGAATCCTGTTGGCCTTAAAAATTTGTATGTTTAGCATAGTACAATATTTTAAAGGCTTGCTACCCCTGAGAAAAGTTTTCTCTTCAGAAAGTTTAGGGGGTTGTTACACCTTCATTACGTAGTATATGATACACACCTATAATAAATTAATTCGTCTAGCCAAAATTGGTGCAAGTGCCCATGGTTTCATTTTCTATTTAAAAAATGTGTTAAACACACACTTCGAATTACTTCTAATCAATTCGATAACTCCGCCCAGCTAGAGTTAACCCAGACATTTGTTGTACTCTTTTTACAGGGTGCTTCCAAGACGCGAAAAAAAAAATCGGGAGCAATTATTCGGGCTATCGTAGTGTCTGTTTGGATTAATGATTTTCGAATAATTGCTTCAGTTAGAAGATGTAGGTTGAACAAAATTTGTCAAAATTACCATTTTTGTTAGCACGCATTGCTGAATCTAGACAGAAAGTTATGCTCCATTCTTCTTTATAAACCAACGACTCTCTCAAGGTACAGTAGGATGGTTTCTTCTGGTTAGTGATACAGATAATAACCTATATGGTCAAGTCATAAGATCGAACAGTTCTCCTTGCCCTATCCATCCAGGATTATTTCCGTAAGAAGCTCTGAATAAGAAGTTGACTAAGTTGAGCATCCAGCTGAAGATTCCTTATTATTATACACAGTTTTTGAATATACTGAAGTTGCGAATCTAATATTCTGAAATTAGACTTATTTTTTGAAAAAGGTTGTACTAGAGATCATTTGCAACAAATTAACCTCCTTTAAGTCGACGTCAAAAATA